>JAHLGO010000381.1:4429775-4482554 GCA_020615895.1 Ceriops decandra | reverse complement strand
TGAAGGTAATGCTATGACACCTATTGATAAGAAGAATTTGGTTTATGATGGAAATGTGAGAAATGCCTTGTGTGTCTTCTTATCAGACAAAGAATTCACTAAAATGATGAGGTGTAATACAGCTAAACAAATTTAGGACAAATTGAAGAATATTTACGAAAGAGATAAGGTTGTGAAAGAAGCCAAGCTACAAATATGAAGGAGTAGATTTAAAGACATAAAGTTGCAGAATGATGAATTTGTGGATGCCTTTTTCACAAGAGTTAACAAAATTATGTGCTCCATTAGAGGCGATGGAGAAGAGATTAACAATGCTACTATCGTAAGGAAAATACTTAAAACCTTACTAGAAGCTTACAATGCCAAAGTTTCCTTTATAGAAGATAGAGATTTGGATAGGTTGCCCTTAGATGATTTGCACAGTATATTGATGACTTATTAATGAGAATAACCCTAATGAAAAAAGAAAAGAAGTCTAAGGTAAAGAAGAAGTTGACTTTCAAGACAATGACTTATTAAATGAGAATAATCCCAATGAAGAAAGAAAAGAAGTTTAAGGTAAAGAAAAAGTTGACTTTCAAGACAATGAAGATATTAAAGATTAAAGATCAAAAAGAACCCAATAGCAGCTTTGAAGAAGAAGATGGTGATACTAAACTAGATAAAGTCATGACATACATCGCCAAGAATATGAGGAAAGGAAAAGGGAAGTACAAGGGAAAATTACCCTCAAAGTGCTTTAGGTGTAGAACAATTGGGCACTTTGCAGTGGACTACCTAAAGAGAATAGAAGCAGATAGTAATGATGATGATGAGTCAATTCTAAGGTGGAGAATAAAGTAATCTAGCTATTTTAAAGTTAGTAATTCAAGTGCCAAAGGGAGAAAGCATCTCTTCAGATCCAAAAGAAGGGATTTTTTGACAAGCTGGATAAAGAAGATTCTGAAGAAAAAGTTAATGATGATTATGATGATGATGCTTTAAAGGATATGCTGGTTGCTTAAGTAGATGATGATCAAGAATCTTGAAGTGATGAGGAATCAACTGAAGAGGAAGAGGATGAATTGGTACAATAACTTGAGAATGAGTTAAAAGCTTGTTTACACAAAAATAACAAGTTAGAGATAGTTGTAAAGTATCTCAAGAAGCTATATGAAAATTCTATTGTTGATGAATATGATCTCTAGGTAAAAGAAATGGAGTTTGAAGTAATAGAGAAGGAGTACTTAAAGAGTACTTGAGGTAGAACAAAGCAAGATATACAAAGATCTTAGCACTAAGGTGGTTGCATAAGAGCAAAAGGTGTTGATTTTGCAAGCCAAGCTCGACAAGGCTCATTAAGGAGTGCACTTACATATGCTCATAAATTTAGCCAAAGAAGAAGAAGAGGAAGAAAAACAATTAAGGTTGTGGAAGTAACCTTAAAAGCTTCCAAGAAAAAAAAGCCATGGATCCTAGACAGTGGCTACTTTTCACACATGACAGGAGACTCCAAGATGTTGAAGGGAGTTTTAAAATATGATGGAGGCTCAGTCAAATTTGGCAATGATGGTGCCTTAAAGATTAAAGGTGTTGGTGCTACTAAAATTAGTGCAAAAAAGTTAAAATCAAAGAAAGTGCTTTATATTGAAGGGCTAAAACACAATCTTATCAATGTTAGCCAACTCTATGATGATGAACATAAAGTTACTTTCAATAAGAGTGGCTGAATAATAAAGAGATGAAGTAATGGTACTATTCTTACTAAAGGTGAAAGAACAAATGGAAACTTATACCAAGTTTTCAAAAGCAAAAACACATGTTACATGAGTACTAAAAATGAGAACTTGTTGTGGCATAGAAGATTGGGACATCTTGGATAAAAAGGGCTAAACAAGTTGTCCAAAGATGAAGTTATGAGAGATGTACCTAAGCTGAGAAGAGAAAGAGATGGTAAAGCTCCTTACAAAAATATGAAAATTCAAACAAAAAAAACCATTGAAGCTTATTTATTTGGACATTTGTAAGCCTATGAGACAAAGATTGACAAAGGGTGATAGGTACTTCATCTCCTTCATTGATGATTTTGTAAGAATGGCTTGTATTATGTTCTTAAAACATAAGTCAGAGGCTCTCAATAATTTTAAGAGCTACAAAAGGCTAGCTGAAAATCAGTTGGGGGGGGGAAATTAAAAGGCTTAGGATGGACAACGAGATAGAATCCATATGCGGTGAATTTGAATATTATTTGGAAAAGTACATAGTAAAGAATGAATATGCTAGTCCCTACATACCCCAACATAATAGAGTGGCTGAATGGAAGAATAAAAGCTTAATGGATATGGTATGAACCATATTGGCTAAGCATTGTACTTCACATGGCTACTAGAGAAAGGCTATCACCATTGCAACTTAGATTCAAAATAGATGCATGATGAGACCACATATGCAAAAGACACCTTATGAGTTGTAGAATGGAAAGAAGCCAAGTGTAAAACACTTTAAAGTGTTTGGAAGCTTATGTCTCATTAAAATCAAGGGCAAGCATTTAGCAAATTTGATGATAAGGCTTATAAAGGTATATTCTTGGGTTATGTATCAAATGGATGAAGCTTTAGATGTTACAATAAAAGGTTGCTGAAAATGGTGGATAATTTTGAAATTAAAGTGATTGAAGATGGTTTTACAATATAATCACAACATGAAAAAGCTAAAGATATCATGTATGACAATCGAAAAGAATTTGAAAGTGATGAATCAGAGGGCATTAGCATGAGGAAGATGTTCATTCTTAAGTTATAAGCGATGAAGAAGCAGAATCAAGGCATTCCTAAACTTATAGAAGGGTTAGAGCTAAAGTTGAGACTAAGAATATTATTGACAATAAAGAGGACTTTATGCCAACTAGGAGAAGACTAAGAGGTGGTGAACAAACCTCATTGATCTTTGAGGTTAAACCCAACTTAGTGGAAGAAGTATAAAAGCACAAGGAAGAAGTGTGTGTTATGAATGAGAGCTTGATCAAATTGAAAAGAACAACACTTGGTGTTTAGTACTTGGACATAAAGGGAAAAACATCATTGGAACCAAGTGGGTTTTTAGAAATAAGCTCAATGAAAAAGGTAAGGTGATAAGAAATAAGGTAAGGCTTGTCTACAAAGGCTATTTATAAGTAGAATATGTTGACTTTAAAGAGACCTTTGCTTTTGTGACCAGGCTTGAAGCAATCAAAATATTCATGACCATTATTGCTCAAAGAAATTGCAAAGTTTATTAAATAGATGTGAAGTCTACATTTTTGAATAGAGAGCTTGAAAAAGGCTCTATATAGCTTAAAGCAAGCCTTAATAGCATGGTATTCCAAGCTAGATACATGCCTTAAAGATATGAAGTTCAAAAAAAGGAATGTGGATAACAACTTTTACATAAAGGAAGATAAATAGGGTTAATTATTATGGTTTATGTTAATGACATAATTTTTGTTGCATAAAAAGATGCCTTTTACACTACTTTTATTGAGCAGATGAAGAATAAGTTTAAGATGTCGATGCTAAGTGAGATGAAATTATTCTTAAGATTACAAGTTTTACAATAGAATTTTTCTCTCCTATGAAAAGTATGCTTTATGAGTTGTTAAAAAGGTTTGGGATGGAGAACTTTAAAGAAATGAGCACTCCTATCATGGTTGGAATAAAGTTAAGTAAGGATAAAGAAGGTCAACATTAGGTATTACATTTTATTTAGGCAGTAAATGTGTTTCATGGCATAACAAGAAGCAAAATTCAATGACTCTAAGTATTGTAAAGGCTGAATATGTGGCTATTACTCAGGCTTGTACTCAACTACTATGGATGAAACAACAGCTTAAAGATATAAAGGTAAATGTGTAGCTGCCATTGTTGATTGGTTATGACAAGTAAAGTGCTATCAATTTATCAAAGAATTCTATCTAACACTCTAGAACTAAACATATTGAAATTAAGTATCACTTCATTAAAGAAAAAATGCAGAAAAATGAAGTAAAGCTAGAGTATGTGCCTATTGTAAAGCAAGTTGCTGATATATTCACCAAATCTTTGTCAAGAGAGATGTTTTAAAAGTTAAAGTTGACCTTATGTGTTCAGCCACCCCCTAAAGGTTAAGGTATGCTTCTAACCCGTCTCCCTTTCCCTCTTTTATTATTCTTCGGATTTATTGTCAAAAAGGTAGATATGTTACTTAAATCCAAAGAGTGAATATACTAATTACAAAGGGGAGTAGTTTGATAAATAAAGGCGGAGATATTGTCAAGGGAGATAAGTAGAAAAAAAGGAGAGTTAAAAGTACGCCCATATGTAAAAAGGGAGATGCATGTTTCATGGGGAGTTGTGAATGTCAAAGTTGCTATTTATGAAGTGTTGATCTATGGATTTAATATGTTGCCAACAAATCCAGAGGCGAAAATTGTTGAGTTCATTTTTTATGACTAATGTTAGATTTCTTGTCAATAACATCTCACATAGTTATTCGTGTTGATTTAATATTTTGAATGTCGTTGAAATGTAGAGAAGTCATTGGTTAATGTTGTTGATGGTAGATCAACTCTAAGGTCAACGAGTCAATGTTGACTATTAACCCAAAATGTTAAGGGTTAAGGTTTATTGTTGACTGTTGACCATTGATCTTAAATTTTAGAAAGTTAATGTTGACCATTGAGTGATCCTTCTTACACATTCTGCACTAGTAACTTATACACATTGAGTGATCCTTCTTAAGAAAATGTAAGTAAGGTAACTTACCAAGGCAACAGGTGAGACAACACTGGCAGTAAAGGAAGAATAAGATCCACATTCTGCACTAGTAACTTATATATATTGAGTGATCCTTCTTAAGAAAATGTAAGTCATAAACCTTTTAATAAACTTTTTAAAAAAGGGTATGATACCCTTGAAGTGATTGAGATATCAGTCCATTGAGTGATTAAGAGATCAACTCTTTGATCTAAAGATTATTGTAAGTGGTTAAGGAGTGATCCTTCTATGACATTAATTGTATCCTTTGATAACAAGAGTGGATTGTGTGATTTAGGAGTGATCCTATCACATCGTGGATGTAACTTACACATTGTGGGTAAACCACGTAAAAAGTGCTATGTGTTCTTGGGTGCTTGCATTTGATTGATTTTTTGACGACCATTTTCACATAAAGAAGAAAGATAAAAATTGGATCATTGATTTTAACAAGTTACAGAGGTTAATCAGGAATGATTTGTAAAAAGTGAGCATCTCACATTGATTCACTCTCTCCCCTTCTTAGTGTAAGACCTAAGAAGGTTTTCATTAATTACGATTGAAACTAGAGTTAAAGCAATTATCAGAAATAGGGACAACAAAATTGGTGAAGGCTAAGCAATTATTGGATTGTTATGAAAGAGGATGAGCAAGAGTGACTAGAAATCCAAACTTTGTTGGCTAACAGAAGATAATAGGAATTCTAATTTCTTTTATATATAGACATCTAATAGAAGGAGGAAAAATGCAATCGAGGCCATAAGGTTAGGTATGAAGTCATATTCAAACCTACAAAGGTGAAGGAAATTGTCTTCAATAAATTTAAGGAATTATTAAGAGTATTCATTCCATTGTGTATGAAGATTTCATGAGAGGTTTTTCCAAAAGGTGAATAGGGCAGATAATTTGATCTTAGAGAGTCCATTCACTAAGGAGGAAATGTGGGAAGCCATTCATGATTGTAATGGTAACAAAGCTTTGGGATTAAACAAATTTAATCTTAATTTTATCAAGCATCATTGGAAAATAGTAGAGAAGGATGTGATGGAATTCTCAATGATTTTCATGAGAATGGCAAGCTGCGTAAAGCTCTTATTGTTACTTTTATAGTACTAATACAAAAAATCAATGGATTTGTGGAAATTAGTCAATTTAGACCAATCTCATTGGTTAGCTTTCATAGCACTATTTTACTTGAAAACTTAGAATGGTAGTTAGTAAGGTTGTAAGGGAATCTCAACCACCTTTCTTGTGAGGACGTAACATCCTAAATAGTATATTAGTAGCTAATGAAACAATTGATACCATAAAGAAACAAAATGAAGGGAGGTAATTATTAAAATTGACTTTGAGAAAGCTTATAACTCCATTAAATGAAATTTTTAGAAGATGTTATAGGATTTATAAGTTTTATAGGTTTCGGTAGTTGGTAAAGGAGATGGATTTGAGAGTGCATTTCTACATCGATTTTATCAGTCTTTGTTAATAATGACCTAATGTAGCAATTTCAAATGATAAGAAGATTAAGGCAAGGTGATCATTTATCCCCATTCTTATTCATCCTAGTTGCTAAAGCTCTCAACGTATCATTCAAGAAAGCAGAGGAGTTATGTTAGATAACTAGCATTTTACTCAGGAGACATTAAACTGACACATCTTCAGTTTGTATATGAGACTATAATTTTTATTAAGGCAGAGGATAAGTTAATAAGTAATTGTAAGTAAGTCCTTTAATGCTTTTATTGTTGTTCTGGGTTCAAACTCAATCTCACAATGTTGTTCCCACAGCCTTGTATAGGTTGTAATTGTTGTCAGCCATATTTAAGTCTACAAGCAGAAGTGGGTCATATCTCAAGAATTACAAGATAAGACTAGAATGTTAAATAACCTCATAAAGTGATCTCCTTGGAGTGAACTTATAGAGGGAGTTTAGCATTGCTTGAGTCTTAGTGTGATAGTGTGATAGGGTTGTATACAGATAATAAGTTCATAATAAGTTAAATCTGCTAGTCCGTTAGTCTGTCTTAAGACTAAGTCCAGGAGCGATTTCGGAGGAGCGAAATAATTCCAGGGTTACGGACAGACAGGGAGTTTGGAAGATGGGAAGGTTATGGAATTTTAACTATTCGTGGACAATCCTGGCCATTCATTCAAGCATTCAAAGGATGAGATTTCAGTAGAAAGAAAATGGCAAGAAAGGAAGTCCACCGCAGCTATAGTAAACCCTAATAGGGTTTTCATAAAAGGGAGTATATAAACCAAGACTTATCTCTTTTGTGGGGCCATCATAAAATAGTGAAACAGGTGAGACTAGTGAAGTGTGAAATGAGTGAGATGTGAGACCTGGAGATGGTGAGACGTAAGACCAGACCAGAAATGGTGAGACATGAGACTTGGAGACAGTGAGACGTGAAACTAGACCAGAAACGGTGAGACATAAGACTTGGAGACAGTGAGACGTGAAACTAGAGCAGAAACGGTGAGACATGAGACCTGGAGACAGTGAGACATAAAACTAGACTAGAAACGGTGAGACATGAGACCTAACTAGAAACAGTGAGATGTGAGACGTGAGACCTGGAAAGGGTGAGATGTTAGACCAGAGATGGTGAGACTAGGAGTTGGGTGTGTGAGACAACCTATAGAAGAAATTCAGTAAAGGATTTGAGAGAAGTCAACAAATTTTCAGATTTCTTCAAGAAAGGTTAGAGAGTGTTTTGGTGATCTTCCAAGCGATAGTGAAGTAGCTTATTCAAATCAAACAGGGGCAAGACAAGTTAGAAGAAAGGTAGATATAGTAAGTGACACTCTTTGTATTGTGATTGCTTTATGTTTGTAATAGTGAAAGGAGTAGAAGATTAAGATATCCATTGTAATTATAGGGGATACCACACTGTTATTCTCAAGTATAGTGGATTGTTTCGGTAGAGAAAGAATCTTTACCACCGTGGAGTATGTCTCATGGGTAGAACCACGTAAATCTCTTATGTCTTTTGAATTTACATTCTGTGTTTTGAATTGAGTTGTGAACAAAGCTAAAGAATCATCAAACCCATAACCTAAAAGAAGACCTAATTAAGAACAACCAATCCGTTTAATAGGCAAGGTGTCTGAAAGGTAACTTTGGAGACTATTGTGATTAGTAGGTAACAATAGATCTACCTTAGTTAAATCTAAGAAAGAGTTCATTTTTGAGAAGAGTTTGAAGTTATTCACTTACCAATTAAAAAGGGGTAATATTGATTCACCTCTCGTCTCAGTATTACAGACTAGTAGATCCTAGGGTAAAGTTAAGAACTTCACATAATGATAGCAATGTATGGAATTAAGGTATAGGAAATAAAACTACAAATGTTGTTTCACTTTTAGTAATATAACCTTGATTTATTACTACTAAAATACCTTAGACTACTATTAATGGTGAATTTGCACTCTAAAGGACCTTGGGACCCAGGGATTCGAAAATTGGAATATAGGTTGGAATATAGAATTGCCATAGGCAAAACGTTGAGAACTTGTAGAGGAGAGAACCAGTAGTGAGGAAGGAGAGAATGGTAGAAAGCTTGAGCAAAAAATAATAGAGAGAGGGCAGAGACTGACAGTGAGTGAGGAAAGAACAACCAAGAGAAAGAAGAAGATTAGTTTTTTGCCACAATAACCTGTGCATTTAGAGAGATCGTTCTAATGAGAGTTTTTGTTATAATCTTTTTATGTACTTTTAGAAAAAGGGTAGGAAACCCTTAGGGTAGTTATGGGATCATTGTAAGTGGTTAAGAAGTAATCCTTCCATAGTAGTTAAGGAGAGATCCTTCCACTACATTAGCTATATCCCTTGATAGCAAGAGTGGATTGTGTGATTTATGAGTGATCCTATCACATTATGGATATAGCTCATACATTATGGGTAAATCTCATAAAAATTCTATGTGTTATGTGGTGCTTATGCTTACTTGATATCTATACTGTTGTTCTCACATAAAGAATTAAGATAAAATTGAATTATAGACTTTAATAGGTCACAAAGGTTTAATTTGGATAGATTTATAAAAAATAAACGTCTTACACTGATTCACCTCTTTACCTTTTCAATATGAGACCTATGAAGGTCTTTATCAATTAGTATCAGTGCGTGGTCTTTATCAATTAGTATCCATAATTGATAATTTTGTCCATCAAACGTGGGAATACCTTTATTATTAAAACTTTGTATGCTTTCTATGATATTACTAGCGATAGATGTAAAGATTCATAACAGCGGCAAAACATTTCAGATCTAAGTAGGTATTACTATGACACTTACTGATAAGAAGAATTTAAAGTATGAGCGAAAGGCTAAAAATGCCTTATACGCCTCTTTATCAAACAAAAAATTCTCTAAAGTGATGAGGTGCAACACAGTTACACAAATCTGAGACAAATTAAAAAATATTTATGAAGGAGATAAGGTTATGAAAAAAGCTAAGTTACAAATTTAGAGGAGCAAATTTCAAGATATAATGATGTTGAATGATGAATCTTTAGATTCCTTTTTTACAAGAATAAATGAAATTGTATTCTTCATTAGAGGATATAGAAAGGAGATTAATAATACTATTGTGGTAAGGAAGATACTTAGAACCTTACCAGAAGTTTTTAATGTTAAAGTTTCCTTCATAGAAGATAGAGATTTGGTGAGGCTGTCCATAAATGATTTACACAACATATTGATCGTATATGAAATAAGAATAGCCCTAATATATAAAGAAAAAAAAGCCTAAGGCAGAGAAAGAGTTGGCCTTCAAGACAATGAAGAAATTAAAGGTTAAAGAACTAGAAGAAGAATCCAATCACAGTTCTAAAGTAAAAGATGGAGATACTAAATTTGATAAAGTTATGGTAAAAATCACCAAAAATATGAGGAAAGGAAAAGGGAAGTACAAGGAAAAATTACCTTTAAAGTGCTTTAGTTGTGGAGGCATTAAGCACTTTGCAGTGGATTGCTCAAAGAGAAAAGAAGCAAATGGTGATGATGGTGATAAGCCAACCTTAAGGAGGAGAACAAAGAAATCCAACTATTTTAAAGTTGAGAATTTAAGTGCCAAAGGGGAAAAGCAAATCTTTATAACCAAAAGAAGAAATTTCTTGAGCAAGTTGGATGAAGAAAATTCTGAATAAGAAATTGTTGACAATTTAGATCATGATGCTGTAGAAAATGAGTTGGTTGCACAGGTAAATGATGAAAATGAATCCTTAAGTGATAAGTAATTAGCTGAAGAGGAAGAAAAAAAGATGGTGCAACAAGTTGAGAATAAATTAAGAGCTTATTTGCACAAAAATAACAAGTTAGAAAATGAGGTAAAGAATCTCAATAAGCTAAATAAAAATTCTATTATTGATAAATATAATATCTAAGTGAAAGAAAAGGAATTTGAAGCAAAAGAGAAGGAGTACTTAAAAAGAATTGAGGAGTTGAATGTACTTAAGGTAAAGTAAGGCAAAATACATATGTTGGTGCTAAGGTGATTACATAAGAGCAAAAAGTGCTGAATTTACAAGTCAAGTTCCACAAGGTTGAATTTAAATTGAAGAAGTATAAAAAGAGCTTTATTTAGGCCGTGAAAGTGAGAGAAGAGTCTTGTTCAACAAATGTTATCAAGGAGGATGCTACCAAAAAGTTGGATGAGCATTTAAGCAAACAAAAACCTCATTCCATAGGGAAGAAAGGACTTGGCTATATTGAAAAGCCAAATGAGAGGGTAGAAATGAAGAAGAAAATTATTGTTACACCTGAAAGCAAATACAAAGAAACTAATAAAATTAAAAGAAATTGATGTTATGGAGAAGAGAAACTAACCAAGTTAAAATAGGTTAGTAAAGATGTGATGAAAACTCCTATATAAAGGACATAAGTTGTCAAAGATGAAAATAAGGTTACCACAACAAGTATTAAAGATAGCAGATACGAACTTGTTAAAAGAAAAAAAAATTCAAATTTAAAGATTTTGCTAGTGTTATAGTAAGTATGGACATAAGGTTAGTGTGTACTGGAGTAATAAGTTTATAATAAAAAAAAAATTTGAGGCAAGAATCTAGGGGGGAGTCTATCAAGAAAGGAGATAACCTCAAATGAAAAGAAGTTAAATTTCATTAAGAAATAAATTTGATATATTAGAAGAAATCTATAAAAGATGTGAAAAGGTTGAACATATTACCAAGGAATGCTTGACATTGCTGTTTGGTCAAAGAAAAATAGTCTTAAAAGAAAAATACTTGAAAAGAAAGGGAAATGGAAAGAAAAATACCTATATATGCTCTTATGTTTGGCTGAAGAAGAAGAAAAGAAAGGGAAATGGAAATGGTTGTAAAAGTAGTCTTAAAAGCTTTTAACAAAGAAAAGTCATGGATCCTTAACAGTGGCTGCTCTTTACATATGACAGGAGATTCTAAGGTACTAAAGGAAGTAGAAAAATATAATGGAGGGTCAATCACATTTGGCAATGATGGTGCTTTGAAGATTAAAGGTGTTAATACTGTTGAAATTGGTGCAAAAAAAATGAAATAAGAGGAAGTGCTTTATGTTGAAGGGTTAAAACACAATGTTAGCCAACTTTGTGATAATAGGCATGAAGTTACTTTTAGCAAGAGGGGTTGCATGGTAAAAAGATTAAGTGATGATGTTGTCCTTACAAAGGAAAAAAGAATAAATGGAAACTTATACCAAGTTTTCAATAGTAAAAACATATGCTACATGAGCACGAAAGATGAGAATTTGTTGTGACATAAGAGATTATGACATCTTGGACAAAAAGGGCTACATAAATTATGTAAACATAAGGTTATGAAAGATGTACCCAAGCTGAGAAGAGAAAGAAATACCATTTACAATACTTGTCAAAAAGGGAAGATGGTGAATGTTACCTACAAAAATGTGGAGATTTAAACAAAAAAGATTGGTTATGACAACTAAAGTGCCATCAATTTATTAAAGAATCCTATCTAACACTCTAAATCTAAACATATTGAAATCAAGTACCACTTTATTAAAGAAAAAGTAGGGAAAAATGAAGTAAAGTTAGAGTATATGCCTACCACGAAGTAGGTTGTAGATATATTCACCAAACCTTTGTTATGAGAGATGTTTTAGAAGTTAAGGCTGACCTTATCCATTCAACCAATCCCTTAAAGGTAGAGGTATGCCTTTAACCCCTTTCCCTTTCTCTTTTCTATTATTTTTTGGATTTGTTGTCAAAAGGGGAGATATTTTGTATAAATCTAAAGAGAGTATATATTGATCAAAAAGGGGAATTACTTGATAAATCTAAAGGGGAGAAATTGTTAAGGGGGAGAAGTAGATAAAAAAAAAAAAGACGGAGTTAAAAATTGAAGTTGTTTTTAATTAGTATCATGCCTATATATAAAAATGGAGATGTATGTTTCAAAGAGAGCTGTAAATGTCAAAAGTGGAGGTCTTTCTTTTTGCTAACATTGTTACTTGTGCTTAATTGTTAATTTATGAATTTAATGTGTTACCAACAAATCCAAAGGGAAAGATTATTAAGCCTGTCTTTGATGGCTAATGTTAGATTTATTGTAAATAGCATCTTATATATGTGTCATTGTTAATTTGATGTTATGAGTGCCTTAAGACATGTTTGCTACATATACAAAGTGTTGGCAATGACATATTCTCATTCCTAGAAAGGAGAACTGATGGAGAGAAAGAGAGAAGTAGTGGGACAAAATAGCCCGATAATGGTTGACGTTGAGGAGAAGCTATTGGTGGGAATGGTAGTATGTTGCTTGGATAGGCCAAGAGATGTAATCCTACAATGTTGCCTTTACAAACAACCTTATGTGAAAGTCAATGTTAATAATTGACCCTAAATTCAAGGAGTCAATGCTAATTGTTAACCTTAAATTCAAGGAGTCAATACTAACCATTGATCATAAATTCAAGGAATCAATATTGACAATTGATGATTGGGCAACCATAAATTCAAGAAATTAATACTAACTATTGATGATAAGGCAACCATAAATTCAAGGCTTATAAATACCTATGTAGCTATCAAGAGAGGAGACTAGAAAGGGGGAACAACATATAGAGTAAGAGTGGTAGAAACATAAAAGAGAGTTGCAAAAAATGAAATAGAAATCTACAAAGAACGAAAAAGAGAGCTGCAAAAAAATAGAAAAAGAGAACAATAGAGCAAAAAAGAGAGAAACCCAAACAGAGCATAAAAGAGAGAAACTTAACAGAGTTAGAAGAGAAATCCTACAAAGGTAGAAGAGAAACTTGGCAAATGCAAGAGAAAAATCTTGCAGAGGTAGGAGAGAAACCTTGCATAGAAAGGAGAGAAATCCTACAGAGGCAGGAGAGAAATTGAGTAAAGGCAAGAGAAAAATCCTGTAGAGGCATAAGAGAAACTCTGCATAGTAAAGAGAGAAATCCAGTAGAGGCAAAAGAGAAACTCAGCAAAGGCAGGTGAGATACTTGATAGAGGCAGAGAGAAACTTGGTAGAGGCAGAAAGTTGACAACTTGTAGAGGAGAGGACAAGTAAAAAAGAGAGAGAACCAGCAGTGAGGAAGGAGAGAATGATAGAAAACTTGAGTAGAGATTGATAAAGAGAGGGCAAAGATCGGTAGTGAGTAAGGAGAGAACAACAAAAAGAAAGGAGAAGATTAATTTTTTGCCACTACAGCTTGTACACATAGAGAGATCTTTCTCAGAGGAGTTCTTATTATAATCTTTTTGTGTACTTTTTGAAAAAGGATGGAAAACCCTTAGGTTGATTAGGAAATTATTGCAAATGGTTAAGGAGTGATCCTTCAACAATGGTTAAGGAGAGATCCTTCTATTATATTAGCTATATCCCTTGATAACAAGAGTGAATTATGTGATTTAGAAGTGATCCTATCATATGATAGATGTAGATCACATATTATGGTTGAACGACGTAAAATTTTTATGTGTTCTTAGGTGCTTATACTTGCTTGATATTCATACAGTCGTTCTTACATAAAAAAGTAAGATAAAATTAGATCATAAACTTTAATAAGTCATATAGGTTTAATTTGGACAAATTTGTTAAAAAGTAAATATCTTATATTAATTCACCCCTTCCCCTTCTCAGTGTGAGACTCAAGAAAGTCCTTATCACTTTATGTCCTTATTTAAGATGCTAAGGAGTATAGAGGAGAAGCTTGAGAAGATCTAAAGATTCTTTTTTTGGGGTGAGGAAAAAGGGAAAACACAGATGCACTAGGTTGGTTGGGGTTCAGTATGCCAACAAAAAAAGCAAGGTGGTTTGAGGGTTTCCAATTTAAGAGATGTTAATACCAGATTGTTGTCCAAGTGACTGTGGAAGGTGGAAAATGCCGATAATGCATTATCGGTTAAATTACTAAAAGTAAAATATGAAGTATGTCCCTTATAGCCTTGGGATTGATCCATGAGATGTTCATACATGCCCTTGATTTAGCATAACATATGTTTGCCATGACTAAAAAAGGATAGGGATATAAAGGCAACAAAGGTCAATTACAGCTATTTGGCTAGCAATGACATAAAAGTGGATTTTTAAAATTACGTTTAGATAGGTAAGTCAACCTTGGCCATGAGATTTTTGAGACTACATTCGCTACCTATAGAGAATGGGGCTTGGTCAACAACTTTGGCAAATGGAAGTATAACCATTGGTTTGGGATTTTAAGTGGCAAATAAGGTTGTTTAATTAAGAGAAGGATTTATTTGCTGAGTTCATACTTTTTATCTTAACTTAACAATTTACAAAAGGGGAGAAACATAGACTTATTTGGTGATGGGAGAAAGATGGACAATTCTTAGTGCGCTCTTTTTGTGATTTTAGGAGAGTTGTAAAGGCTTGGTTAAGGAAAGGACTAAGGGCATATTGTTCCACTATTTTGGAACTTATAAACTTTCCTGATAATTTAATCATTAAGGAGCATGCTTTTTGCATCCATGTAGTATAATCAATAATATGATCTTAAATTACTTACCAGCATGCTTCCATTCTCTTAGAACTTATTGAACAACACTTTTAAAATTTCCATCTTTTGAAAATTTTGACTTATTTAATTCAAGCTGTTCACTCTACTTTAGTTGAATATCACTAAAATGTTATTATTTCCTTAATTGTCTTCTCTAAGATTTTTTTGGTACCTATAAGGTCATTTAACTCTTTTTTTTTCCTAGAAGATAAGGGATTAGCTTCATTAAATACAATATGTATAAACTCATTTACAATAGTGAACTTCTTGTTGAACGCCTTATATCTTATTACTAAAAGAGCATCAAAAGAACACACCTTCATCTACGTAAAAGTTAAACTTTCCTAGGTTATCTTTCATATTTAGAATATAATAATTGTAACTAAAAACTTATAAAAAGTTTGTTTTATACTTTCTTTTATTCTATAACTCATATAAGGTCTTTATAAAATTTGAATAAATATTATCTAACTTAGAGAGAGACATCTGTAGCATGTCTAGTTTTATAAGGGGTTACTAAAGTAACATGTTAATTTTTCTTTCTTTGACCAAACTTAAAGAGAGACTCTTGAAATTTAGAAACTTTTTTCTTAAAATGAATATTATCATCCAAGCAATCCATGAGTCATTTCTCGTTGTTGACATTATTTAACTCACTATTTTTTTCAATAAGTGACTTGATCTCGTCTTTTAAAGAAAGTATTCTCATCTTTTTGAAAATTATTCTCATGTTTTAATGAAACATTTTCACCTTTTAGTGATCCAATTTTATGTTTTATAAAGGCATTATCATTTTAAAGACCTTTGATAACCATGTCTTCAAATTTTCTATCCATACAATCTAGAGTATCATATAATTTATCAATCAATGACTTCTCACTATTAGAGGTATTACAATTAAAGTTTATCTTATTCTTTATAATCATGAATGCTAAGTTGATTTCAGCATCATTAGAATTATCTTTTAAGTGACTTAGATTATCTTAAGTAGCTTTAAGAGTTTTCTTTACTAGTATTTTGTCCTTATTCTTATTAATAGGTAATATGATCAAATTTGTTATAATTATAAAAAATGATCTCATCATTTTCATGGTTATTTTTAAAGGATTTATTGTCACTCTATGTCTTCTTTCTCTAAAGTTATGTAACACTTTGGGTTTTTTCATCTTTTTGAATGTATTATTCACTTTTCTCATTATCATTACTTTTGGTAAAGGAAAGCTCTAAAAGTAACATATTTCATTTTTTTTTAGCAACCTTCATAATGAAGGTCATCTTATGAATCAATAGAGAACTTATCAACTTATTTAGTCCTAAGGTTTTTAGGTCCTTAGATTTGGTAAGCATAATTATCTTAAGGTTCCAAAACTCTAGAAGTAATCTTAATATCTTTTTTATAAGATCATATGTATTAATGTTCTTTTTAAGGTTGTTAAGTTGGTTAATAATATTAGTAATTATTGTGTACATCTCCATAATCATCTTATCACTTTTCTTGAAGAGCTAACATTCACATATAAGGAAGTTAACTTGTGTCCTTCACTTGTGTTGTAGTTTCGAAAATAATTTTGAACTTGTCCTATATCTTTTTTATTATCTTACATAAAGAAACTCTATTAGATTCATAGATATTTAAATCATAATGAAACATGTTAAGTAGCTTTAAAGGCAAGGGTTGCCTTTGTGGTAAACTTACTTTTTTTTCCATGAGTGCTTGCTTTTAGAGCATTTTTGGGGTTATTCTCAATTATCTCTCAAATTTTATAATCATAAAATTAAATATATATGATCATCTTATTCCTTCAATAATTATAGTTAAATATATCAAAAGTGGAGAGTTTAAGGATTTTCCACCTTTTACATAATACATGGGTATAAGAAATGTCATAAATCGACTTGAAGAAGTTAGGCATATGAATTAGAGATTGAACTTTGACATCACTTATTAGTTCTAAAACCAACCCATAAAGCGGGGTGAATTAAATTTATTTAGTTTGATCATTCATTCCACATTTAATCATAATTCCAAAAGGAGATAATAAAATTATTAATAATCAATAAAAATAACAAAATTGGCAATATAAACAACTAAAAGTAAAAGGTGATAATATACATGACAATTTATAGTTGTTTGTCTAAAATCAAAATCCTATATTTACTCATTAAGATTTGTTTTTTGAGAATTCAACTTTATTAACTCTTTCTTTTTTTTTATAAGATGAAAATAACCCTTTGTGTTAAGTCACCTTCGCCTTGATCACAATAAAATTTTTGTAAAACTTTCATAATAATACAATAATTTTTCAATTCTTAGACACTCACAATATATTCCTTTTCTTTAAAGTATTCTTGCTCTTATTTGGATCTTAACTTTTCTCCTTTGGAACTCTTATATTTTTTATCTTTAATCTTTCATTTAGTTTAATATAATATCTCTAGGTTTTGCTCATTTTTTGAAAAAGATTTTTACAACTTTCTACTAAACAAACACAAAACTAACCATTAGATATTGATTACTTTTTTTAAACATAATCAATTCTAAAAATAGAAAATAGGAGTTGATCCACTGTAATACTTGAATTGATTGATTAATCCAAAATTTTCATAACTTTTTCAACTTTTGTACTTTTGACTTCTTTAATTTCATTGGTTCAATATAGCAAGTGGTCAAGTCAACCAACAAAGATTTTTGTAACTTTTGAACATTGAAATTTTCAATTTTTCAACTACCTATAGTCAAATACAATTCAAATTTAAAATTTAAAAATAAGATCTTTACCAAGGAAAAAAATATTTCTGTTCACATCTATACCAAGGAGACCACGAAGCAAAAGGAAGAGAATGTCGTTGCCTGCCTCATTCGATGAATTGATTGACAACCCAAATTAGCTCGCTGAAACTAAACTCCTAATGCTAAAAAGACGTGCACCCAGACCACCATAACATCAAGGCAAGCCACAACAAGCGCCATAAATGGTGATCAAGGATTGTGGGAATGGGAATAACGGGCAGGAGAATTTGGAAATCCAGACTTGTGTGCAACAGAAGAAGTGTTGTATTTGCCAAGCACAAAAAGGCAGAAAAACAGGGCGGTGGTTTGAACCATATGGTCCCTCAACGCTATGCAATAAATGTGGGTGAGGCTTTTAGCTCGTAAGATGTTCCCGTAGTAGGTGGCTGGTGAAGGTTGAGTGGTTTGGGAAGCCCTGAATTTTGTCGCTGATGACACAAGCGAGCATTGTTCTTTCTAATTGCTTTTTGTTGGGTGTACGCCATTTTGCCCTGCAGCATCTGATATCACGCCCGTGTACAGCGCAATCCATGCATATACAAGGTATATTTTGATTGCAATATGCACAGTTAATCAAAAAATATACCATACAAGTGCTTAGATTCCTCGCAATCGGTTATGTGAAAGACTGACCATCTATTTGGAAATTTCTCTTGGCAGTCAACAGTGAATATAATGTATATTTCTTTAATACCGTTTTTGGATCATCTATTTGTCATCCATCTCAATCATAGTCCGCAGGATGGAAATCTATGACAAATTTCCAATAACCAGCACAAACCGCTGCTAATAAGGACTAGTCGTTACTTAAAGCATCTGTATTGGTACAATTGTAATGCCATTATTGTGAAAATTTGTTACCATGGCTAAAATTAAAATTGTTGTAATCAAAAGTATCATTAACATGAAGCTCATTTTTTTAATGACTCCCCTGTAACAGCACAACTAAAATAAACTCAGAGTTGCTTCCTCGGCACACATCCATCAATCCTAGCCAAAAGCCGACCAAAGCCCTAATGGATTCACGGTATGGGTTCTCGGGATCATTGATCCAAGTCAGCAGATATTCCTTCCCAAATTGCCTGACATGGACCTATGAATGAATTGCAAGGAGTTTAAAATAAGCGGAAATGCACATTCGCTGCGCTTTGAACAACAAAAGGCAGAGGCTTTGCCTGGGGGTCAAATATAGGGATCCTCGTTCTATCTCACGTGTCCATGTATTTGCAAAGAAATGCGCCGCAATCCCAACTACAATTACAATAAGAAGCACACATGTGACATACAGTGATATTGTAGTTCATCCCCAACCCCACTGTACACACAATGTGTATAAAATAGAACATGTAAATGATTCGACTCACCTGTGAGCCGGCCTTGGAGTGTTGACATAATTGATGTCAAAGGTTAAAAGGGAAATAACCTCACCGTTTTGGGCCATCTTTAAAACATCCTCCATACCCAGTGATTTTTTTTTTCACTTTTTTTTTTTTTTTTAAAAATAGAGTTTGCACCAGAGGCAGTACTAATTAATATGATTTAACAAAGGATAGTATATTTCTTTACACAGCTGCTATCGTTTGTACTAGGACTAGCAGTGTTCTTTATTTAATTCCAGCACATCATGGTACAGGCAAACTACACTAAATACGAGAGACCCTGCATGCGTCTGTAAGGAGGGCAGATTCAAGATCCACTTATATTGGACACCTCCGGATCTAAGATCACTTCCATCATTCAATGTTAACGTAAAGATGGAAACTAAACTAGATGACAAAATTCGAAACCCACTCGGTCAACGCCATGCATCTTAAACTAAGTCGTCTCGTGTCAGTAGATTGCCAATTGGCAGCTCCACAACATCTCTGGCAAATTTTCCAACAGACCATTTAAACATATAACCGAAACAAAGAAAAACCATTTTGCCAAGTTCTATAAAAACATTAAATGTAACGCCTAACGAAGGCATCGACACGGACGAGCTTCGTCAATTTTCTCCCTCTCGCGTGTATATAGCATAAAAAAACAAAAAAACAATACAGAGAATTTCTTTTTTATTTTTTTTCCCACTACAACAATATGGATGCCTATCCAATGAGCATAATTGGTCCACAGTTAATTCCACGTACGGTCAATTCGCTAGGATGAAGTCCATATTTAGGAAGATCGTATCGGTTTATTCACTTATACCCAAAGTTTTTATTAGATATTTTTATTTGTAAAATATAATATAAATATTATATTATAAATAAACATAACAAAATATTTTATTTTTAATATGAAATATGAAATTTTTAAAATATATTTATTTTTCAACGTCTGTAGCACAAGTGACATGCCTATCCTCCATCATAGCGACTTTCGAAGTATTAACTTACTCATATGACAGTCTGCACGCCATGTCCACTTTGGTCGGAATAATCCAATTCATTCGGGTTCCCACTAACAGTATTAACTTTATTGACAGCTTCATCAAACAAGGTGTGTCTTCCCTTGGGCATCCAATGAAGACATAGGTGTGCATCTTTCTGTCGGTGCATATTACTTGGGACCTGGCCAGTGCTCTACATCGACCAATCGTCAAAGTCATACTTAGAACTGAGCGACAACTTAAATAAATAAAAGGATACAAATGCTATTATCCAGTAGCCATCACATGCACACAACATATCATCATTTGACGTATGAAATGACTAACTCACTCATGCTATGCTCTGGTAAAGTTGAGAGCTCCGACAAACCAAAACCACTTTCCTTGCAATACGCATTAAACATCTCTGCTTTTTCAAATTTGTATCAGGTAGTATCATCAAACATTTTCCGTAAATTCCAATCACGCAACTGGCAAGCATAGAGTGCTTGAGTTATTCCGGGAATTCAATCATATTAAGAATAACCAAACAATTAACACTTGAGTTATTAGCTAATTCAGTTACGGCATACCGGGACCAATAATTTTTGCCTTATTCACTGCCACGTCTAAAAACATGACTTACTCGGCATTCACATCGTCATCCTTGCTTGAGTCGCCACTTTCACGTACAAGTGTTTTACCGTTACTTTCAGACTCTTTTGCTAGCTTGGCAGCCGTTAGCAAAGTATCTGATCTGCATTCTTCAGGATAGTCTTCCCCAACATGCCCTCTCGCCCACTTTTATGCAGTTCTGCAAAATTAAGATTTTACACCAAAAATAGCGTACAAGTTTCATGTAGAACATATGTTAAGTAAGTCCATGCTGCTAATGCCTACAAATCATGCTAAATGAAATGGATTAACTTGTCCTGAATCATGGTTAATCGCCAAAAGCTGGCGGCTTCTGCAACGCCATGCCCTCAGCACTAACATTAACATCCAACCCAACCTGGCCTTCCTCGCGTTGAATTTTTACGTCATTAGTTATGCCATCCTTTGTATCTGCCATGCGTGGTATCACAGTCCCATCATGTACTTGCTCATTTTTTCTGCTTTCACCAACAAAAGCAGGCCCATTTCGCCGCTTCTTTTCGTTGAATAAACATTAAATGTTTATTTTTATTAGTGTATTATTTCAACAATTTTATAGAAAAATAAAATATCAAGAGTCACCGGTTACTCCAACAGGTGATAATGAGTTTTAATTTTATTTTATGACTATTAATAAAATTACTTATAATTAAGTTTATTTTAATTTTAAAAGGACATACTACAACTTATAAATAAATTATTGTATTACTTGTAAGTATGACATATAATCGAAAATAAAGCCTCTCTTTAGAAATTATTTTTTTTCTCCACAAGTCCATAGTTTTCAGCCAACAATTTTTTTTCCACAAATTGGTATCAGAGCTAATGGGGAGTGTAATCAATAATGTGCCACTGTCCCGATTAATGAAGGTGAACTACGAGAATTGAAGCATCCAAATGAAAGCTCTTCTCGGTTCTATGGATTGTTAGGAGGTGATTCAAGAAGGTTTCGAAGAACCAGAATCTACCGCAGGATATACGACGGCTCAAAATAAGGTGTTGAAAGAAACACAATCAAAAGACAAGACGACATTATACATGCTGTTCCGAACTGTTGATGAGTCGAGCTTTGAGAAGATTGTGAGTGTGAAAACTTCAAAAGAAGCGTGGGACATCTTGGAGACTGCGTACAAAGGAGCCGACTGAGTTAAACAAGTTTGCCTTCAAACTCTTCGTAACGAGTTGGAAGGCATGAAGATGAAGGAGTCGGAAGGTGTGTCCGATTACATCACGCGTGTTCAAACCGTGGTGAATCAACTCAACTGAGATAGAGAAAAGTTGTCCAATGTGTGGGTTGTGGAGAAAATTCTGAGGTCGTTAACCGACAGTTTCGAGAATATGGTATGTGCCATAGAAGAGTCAAAGGATCTAGCAACGTTCACGGTCAACGAGCTTGCCGGTTCCCTTATGGCACATGAATATCGTAAGAAGAAGGAGGAGACACTTAAGTAGGCACTTCAAACCAAAATATCGATCAATGACTAAAAGATAATTCTATTCTCAAAACTTTCGAGGTAAATGGCATGGCTGTGGTGGTCAAGGAAATAGTCGCGGTGGGAAAAGCTGCGGTCAAGAAGGGTACAATGAGGAGAAGGGGCAATCAAACCAACAGAATTGGCGTGGAAGAGGACGCGGTCGTGGAAGAGGCGGTCGGTCAAATTATTCCAACATCGAGTGCTACAAGTGTGGCAAATATGGTCACTATGCGAAGGATTGCAATTCCGATAAGTGTAACAATTGTGGAAAGGTGGGGCATTTTGCAAAAGAATGTCGAGTTGAGAAAAAGATGGAAGAGACAACCAACCTAGCCACGGAAGATGAGGTGAAAGAATACTAAACTTGATAATGTCATGACATATATCACCAAAAATACGAGGAAAGGAAAATAGAAGTACAAGGAAAAACTACACTTGAAGTGCTTTAATTATGGAGTAATTAGACATTATTCCACAAACTTCCCAAAGAGAAAAGAAGTAGATGGTGATAATAATGATATGTTGGCACTAAGGAGAACAAAGAAATCTAACTATTTTAAAGCTGAAAATTCAAGTGTCACTGGGACAAAGGAACTCTTCAAATCCAAAAGAAGAAATTTCTTAAGCAAATTAGATGAAGAAGATTCTGAAGAAGAAGCTGATGATAATTTCAATGATGATGCTACAAAAAAAGTACTAGTTGCATAAGTAGATATTGAACAAAAATCCTTAAGTGATATAGATTCAGTGGAAAAGGAAGAGAATGAGATGGTGCAGCAACTTGAGAATGAATTAAGAGCTTGTTTGCACAAAAATAGCAAGCTGAAAAAAGAGGTAAAGCATCTAAAGAAGTTGAATAAAAATTTTGTTGTTAATAAATCTAATTTCCAGGTGAAAGAAAAAGAGTTTGAAGCAAAAGAGAAGAAGTATTTGATGAGAAATAAAGAGCTAAAAGTACTTAAGGTAGAGCAAGGCAAGACACATGAAGATCTTAAAGCTAAAGTGATTGCACAAGAGTAAGAAGTGTTGATTTTGCAAGCCAAGCTCTACAAGGCTGAATATAAATTGAAGAAGTATGAAGAAAGCTTTATATAAGTCGTGAAAGTGAGAGGAGAGCCCTTTTCGGTAAATGCTATCAAGAAGGATGCTACTAAAAATTTGGATAAGTTTCTAGGCATATAGAGACCTCATTCCATGGGGAAGAAAGGACTTGACTATATTGAAAAACCAAATAAGAGGGTAGTAAAGAAGAAGAAAATTGTGTTTATACTTGAAAGCAAACACAATGATGTTATAATGAAAAGAAACCAACCCAAGATAAAATGGGTTAGGAAAGATGTGATGGAAACTCCTATCCAAAGGAGATCAGTTGTCAAAGATAGAAAGAAGGTTGCTACAATAGTTGCTGAAAATAGAAGATATAAACTTGGTGAAAAAAGAAAATTCAAATTTGAAGGATTTTACTGAAACTGTAGTAAGTATGGGCTTAATGCTAATGTATGCTAAAGTAATAAGCCTATAATAAAGAGAAATGTGAGGCAAAAGTCTAAAAGGAGAATCTATCAAGAAAAGAGATAGCCCCTATTGATAAAAAGTCATATTTCATTAAGAAACAAATTTGATATGTTTGAAAGAAATTTGTGAAAGATGCAAAAAGGCTAGATATACTACTAAGGAATGCCTAACATTGCTACCTAGTCAAAGAGTGCAAAGAAGAACACATACATATGCTCTTATGTTTGGCTAAAAAAGAAGAAGATGAAAGGAAATGGATATGATTGTAGAAGTAACCTTAAAAGCTTTTAAGAAAACATAGCCATAGATCATAGATAGTGGTTGTTCTTCATACATGTCAAGAGACTTTAATGTGTTGAAGGAAGTAGTAAAATATGATAAAGGGCAAGTCACATTTGGCAATGATGGTGCCTTAAAGATTAAAGGTGTTGGTGCCATTGAAATTAGTGCAGAAAAGTTGAAATCAGAGGAAGTGCTTTATGTTAAAGGGCTAAAACACAATCTAATTAGTGTTGGACAACTTTGTGATGATGGACATGAAGTTACTTTCAACAAGAATGGTTGCACGGTAAAACTATTATGTGATGATGTTGTTCTTACAATGAGAGAAAGAACAAATGGAAACTTATACCAAGTTTCTAGTAACAAAAACACATTTTATATGAGCACTAAGGATAGGAGATTGGGACGTCTTGGATAAAAGGGGTTGAACAAATTGTCTAAAAATGAAGTAAAGCTGGCCTTATGTTTTAAGAAATATGTTTCAAAAGTTAAGGCTGACCTTATGTGTTCAGGCACCCCCTAAAGGCTAAGGTATGCCTTCAACCCCTCTCTCCTTCTTTTTTCTATTATTCTTTAGATTTATTATCAATAAGGGAGATATTTTGCATAAATTCAAAGAGAGTATATACTAATTAAAAAAGGAAGTAACTTGATAAATCCAAAGGGAAAAATCAAATAAAGGGGGAGAAATTGTTAAAAGGGAGAAGTAGAAATAAAGGAGAGTTAAAGGTTGTTTTCAATTGGTATCATGCCCATATGCAAAAAAGAGATGCATGTATCAAGAGAGCTATAAATGTTAAAAGCTATTGCTTATACTTAATTACTAATTTTTGGGTTTAATGTGTTGTTAACAAATCTAAAGAGGGAGATTGTTAAGCTTATCTTTGATGGCTTGAAGTTCCCAACTTCTCCTTAGGATCTACTAGTTTGTGATACTAAGAGAAGGGGTGAATCAGTATCACCATAATTCGCAATTTGTAAGTAAGTAAATAAATTCAACCTCTCTTAAAAGTGAACTCTTTCTCAGACTCGACTAAGGTAGATGTATTGCTACCTATTAATCACAATAGTCTCCAATGTCACCTTTCAGACACCTTACCTAATAGATAATTCGGATGTTCTTATTTAGGTCTTCGTTAGGTTATGGGTTGGCTAATACTTTAGTTGCATTCACAACTCAATTCAAAGCACAGAATGTAAAGCAAATTAAGGACACATGAGATTTACGTGGTTCTGTCAATGTGACGTACATCTATGGTGGTAGGGATTCTCCCTTACCGAGACTATCCACTACTTGAGAATTTCTATTACAATGGATGTCTTAATCCTCTGCTCCTTTCAATATTGCAATTACTAAGCAAGTACAATACAAAAAGTGTCACTTACTATGTCTACCCTTCTTCTATTTTTTCTTGCCTCTGTTGAATTGAAAGGCTGCTCCACTGCCGATTAGAAGTTCATCACAACGCTTTTTAACCTCTCTTGAAGAAATCTGGAAATACGTTGAGTTCTTTCAATGCTTCGCCAAATTTTTTCTCTACGTTGTTTCACACAACTCCTGCTTTCACCGTCTCATAGTTTCACCCGTCTTCTTGTCTCACATTTCTGGTCTCACACCAATGCATATTCTGGTCTTACACTATCCACTCTTTGTTCTGCTGTCCAGCTCCCTTTTCCTTTTTCGTCCACTCCTGAATTTACCGCTCACCTCTTTGCCATCCACCCCGATTTTGGCTATATCGGGTTTTTCTCTCCTTCCCCTGTTCTGTTATCTAGTTGTTCCTTCTCTCCTTTGGCTATCTTCCCTATTTTTCAGTATCATTCTATCGTCCCCTCTTTTTCTCTCTCTCGACCTTTGTTCTTTGTTTATCCCCCAAATCTGATTTTCGGTCGTCCTAGTTTTCTCTATTTTTCTGTCGATGGTCTCTCTCTCTTCGTCTACCCCTCTTTAGTCGTCTCTGTCTGTTTTTCCATTGATTATCCACTTTGTTTTGTCGTCGACACGGATGTCTCTCTCTTTCTGTGTCATGCTTTCTCTGTCACCATCCAATCGTGTTAACTCGTTTTTTTCTCTTGTCGTATTGTGCTTTCTCTCTCACTGTCCAGCCGTGACGTCCGTTTCTCTCTCTCTTGTTGTCCAATCGGATTTCTCTCTTTTTTAGGTGGTGTTTAACGGTTTCTCTCTCTAGGTTTTGGCCAACTCCACTCTTCCAACGTTTTGTGGTTTCTATTTGCATTAGATTTTGGTCAACTACTCTTTTTACTTAAACGGTTTCTCTTCTTTTGTAGGTGGTGTTCTTTTGTGTAGGGTTTGGTGTTTTGCTGAGTATTCAATTATGTTGGCCTTTATATACTCCTCCATGAAACCCTAATAGGACTTACATAGTATATTTACGTTCTTGCCCTTACATGACAAATTTACTTTCTTGCCCCTCCATGTGGCTTTACTTTTACTTTCTTGCCCTTCCATGTAGCTTTACTTTCTTGCACACTTAAACCTAGTTAACAACAATTATAACCCATACAAGGTTGTGGAAACAACAATCTCTCCTTTTGTAATTGTTGGCAACACTATAACAAAAACTACTATGCAATAATTTCAACTCCCCCATTCTTAACAACTCCCCCTACACTATTGCTTCTCTCCCCCTTTGCCAGCCAATTACAAATCTGAAAAACTTGCAAAGTAGAGATGGAGGATTCACCTAATTTGCAAGCTTGAGGAGGCATTCGTACAAACAAACTCATTCTATGCTTTTTAAACAGCTCTGTGGACAGAGATTTAGTTAGATCTTGTGTAGCCTTTTCAACAGATTTAGGTTCAACTTGTGAGAGTAAAGCAGTAGCTCCTATAATTCTTCTTCTTGTTGTAACTCCTGCTAATGGGTTACCTATGATCTGATTTTCTTGATGAGCACTGGTCCACGTTTTCTTTGGTTTTCTTTCTTGCATAATTTTAATTGCAAGAGGATCTTTTTCTTCATTAATCACATATAAATTTATAACTGTTCTCTTCCTGATTGCAATAGTATTGCCTTTTTTACTCTTTACCTGACAACTTATTTTTATGAATATTACCTTATGGTTTTCATTGCATAGTTTGCTAACAGATGCTAGATTATATATGAGTCTTTCAACGTGCAGAACATTTTTCAGCTTTCCTCTTCCAATGTTTACTGACCCTTGACCATTAATGTTAAGTGAATCATCATTACCGAACTTAACTCTACCTTTTCTTGACTTGTTTAGCTTTAACAATTTACTCTTTTCTTCAGTCATGTGTGAAATGCATCCACTGTCAAGGATCCACTGCTTATCCTTGTAGTCAGCTTTAAGTGCAATTTTAGCTATATTAGTCACCTCCTTTTTAGCTTTATGTTCCTTCTTTTGAACTAGTTGGAAGATAACTTTCTCCTTTTTCTTAACTTTGACTACACCGCTTGTTTTAACTGTGCCATTGAGTACCTTCTCTTGTTCAGGGAGAAGTGTCATGCATCTCTTGGCAAGACAGCAAATTTGTTCTTTGAAACCACTGGTTTAGGTTTCCACCAATACTCCTTATCAGTGTGTCCTTACTTTTTACAGCATATGCAAGAACTCACAACAAGTGTTCTCCTCTGAATTTTATATTGTCTCCCCCTATATGCAGCATTGTATCTTTTTAAGTTGGAGACATATACTGGCCTTCTCCAACAGCAGTTACTTGCCTTATGATGCCAAACTCTACAATAAAAGCAATGACCTTGAAACTGCCTCTTCTTGGGTTTGATCACAGCTTGTCTTCATTTATTCATCACTTGCTATGTAGGCAAAGTAGCTAGCTTCTTTGCTTATGTGACTTTCATTTTAGTCACCTTCTTCTCCTTCTTCTATTCATCCACAGCCCTCTGCTGGTTGACTTTCTTTTCTTCCTTCTTGTTTGCCATCCTAGGTTACTTTTTCAAATGTTTTTTATTCTCAGTTATCTTCTTCTGAGTTACAACCATCTCTTTAACTTCTGTGGCATATTCTTATTTTCTTTAATCAATGCAGCCTCAGATTGCTGCACTTTCTCTACATTCTTCCCTCCTTTTGTAAAACTTATTTCTCGTATCATTTCAAGTTTCTGCAAGTTCTCTTTGCTACTTTTGAGTTGTTATTGAAGTTTTAGCAACTCTTTCTCCATTTCTTTAATTTTTGAAGTCCTTGAGTCAAGTTCTACTGTAAGGTCTTCACATATTTTGATATATTCCTCAAATCGTCTCTTCAAGTCAATATGCTTAGCCCTTATTTCATCAGTTTGGCTTTTAGCTTCCTCAAACTTTGTTTTAACTTGTTTCATATGGGCCTCTAAACTTCTTATGGTTCTGCCCCTTCTAATTATCTCCTTTGAATCTGTTTCCAGCTCAACTTCAAGATCTGGCTCTTCTTCATCAACCTCCTCTTCCTCTTTAGCTTGAGCTTATGGTCCAACACAATTCAACACTAGACAAAACACCAAACCCTACACAGAAGAACACCTGTAAAAGAAAAGAGAAACCGTGCAAGCAAAGAGAGTAGCAACATACTCCTCCATGAAACCCTAATAGGGCTTACATGGCAGATTTACGTTCTTGCCCTTACGCAGCAGATTTACTTTCTTGCCCCTCCATGTGGCTTTACTTTTATTTTCTTGCCCATCCAAGTGGCATTACTTTCTTGCACACTTAAACCTAGTTGACAACAATTACAACCCATACAAGGTTGTGGGAACAACATGACTAATGTTAGATTTGTTATTAACAACATCTCATAGATTTGTCAACAACATCTCATTAAGGAGCTTGAGATGCAAAAAGATTGTTGGTCAAAATTGTTAGTGGTAGTTAATCTTAAAATGAATGAGTCAATTTTGATTGTTGACCTTAAATTTTAGGAGTCAATATTGACCATTTATCCTAAATTTTAGGGACCAATGCTGATCGTTGATTGTAAAGCAACCCTTAGGAATCAATGCTAACCATTAATTATAGGATAACCCTTAGGAATTAATGTTGACCATTGATTGTAGGGCAACCCTTGGGAATCAATATTGACCATTGATTGTAGGGCAACCCTTAGGAATCAATACTGAACTTTGATGTTAAGGCAACCCTAAACTCAAGGCTTATAAATATATCTATACAATAGTCAAGAGAGGTGTATGCTGCAAAAACATAATAAAGAAAAGGAGCAAAACAACAAAGAGCAGCCATCAAAAAGAATAGGTAAGGGGCACAGCAAAGAGAGAAAGGCAAAAGGTTATATGAAGTAGACCATAAAAGAGGACATGCGGCAAACCAAAGAGAGGACATTTTGCACCATAAGAGAAGGTATGTTGCAGACCAAAAGAAAAGACATGCTATAGACCAGAAGAGAGGATGTTCTGCAAACCAAAAAAGAGGGTGTGCTACAAACAAGAAGAAAGGATGTACTGCAAACCAAAAGAAAGGGCGTGCTACATACAGAAAGAGAGAGCGTGAGCTACAAAACTGTAAATATGTGCTACAAAACCATAAAGGTGTTTTGCAAAACATAAGAGAGATAGTAGCAGTAGCAAGGAAAAGGCAGTAGTAGTGGCAAGGAAAAGGTAGTAATTGTAGCAAGGAGAAGATAGTAGTGACAACAAAGAGAAGAGACAACATTAGCAACAAAGAAAAGAGAGTTGTATAGCATAAAGACAGCATAAAGCTATGTGGCATAGAGATAGTAGAAAGTTGTACAACATAGAGACAGCAGAAAGTTATGCATAATAGAGACAACAAATAGCTATGTAGCATAACAGAAAAAAGGCTGAACATGGTTGCCAAAAAAGTAGAGAAAAAATAGCAATAAGCAAAAACTCAATAAAGGAAAGTGTAATAGTAAAAAGAGGTAACAGTAGTAGTAGAAAAGACAGAGAAAGTGCATGGAAAAAGGAAAGTATAGTAGTAAAAGGAAACAGCAACAGCAAAAAAGGAAGAATGAGGCAGTAGCAAGAAAGGAAGAAGAAGGAAGTAGTAGAAAAGGAAGAATGAGCCAGGAACAGAAAAGAAAAATCCTTCAGCAGAAAAGAAAAAGTAACCACTATAGCAAGAAGGAAAAAACATCCAGCAATAGAAGAGAAAGAGAGAATACACAGCAAAAGGAGGCAGCATTGGCAATAAGACAGAGATAACTTATAACGGAGAGAACCGTCAATAGAGGAGAAAACCTATTAAAAAAAAAACTTACAGAAGAGAAAACCTATAATAGAGAGAACTTATAGCAACAGAGAGAACTGACAACAGAAGAAAGAACTTGCAAAGGAGAGACAGTAGTAGCGGTAGAAAAAAAAAGAGGGAGAATCTGCAAAGGAGAGACTGGCAAAGCTTAAGCAAAGACTAGCCATAAGGAAGGAGAAGATCCATTTTCTATAACAGCAACCTATGAACATTGAGTAATTTTTCTCAAAGAAGTTTTATTCATAAACTTTTTATGAACTTTTTGAAAAAGGGTGGAGACCCTTGGAGTGATCGAGAGATCAATCCTTCAAATAATCGAAAGATCATTGTAAGTGGTTGAAGAGTGATCCGTCCACAACATCAATTGCATCCCCTAATAATAAAAGTAGATTTTGTGATTTAAGAGTGATTCTATCACACTATAGACATAGCTTACACATTGTGGGTGAAGCATGTAAAATTTTGTGCGTTCTCAGGTGTTTGAGATTACTTGATATTCATATGATTGTTATTGCATAGAAAAGCAATAAAATTAGATCATCAACTTTAACAGATCATCGAGGTTTAATTTGAATAGATTTGTAAAAAGTAAACATCTCACACTAATTCATCCCCTCCCCCTCTCAATGTGAGACCCTAGAAGGTCCTCATCAGTAAGGAGAAGAAAAAGCTTTGTAAAAAGAGGAATTCAATAAGTTTTATCATTTAATGAGAATTAAATTCTAGTATATAACTATCACTTTAAAGTTAAATAATATTTGATATAATAAACTTTGACATGAAGGCTTTATTCTACTTGCTTTGTTGCTTATCAAAAATGATTAAATTTATTAGAAAAATAAGGGAATAATAGATTTAATAGGATGGATTGATGATTTTGGATTTAGAGGTTTGGTGAAGACTTTATGCTAAAGGCACTTGTACATATCTGTATATAAAATGTGAATCCATTTAAGTGCACACTATTTGCTCATAGACAATAACATATGATATGTGCAGTGATTGTTCACAAAATAATGCAAATACTGATAAGTCCCTTACCTATGCTTAAGGCTAGTGAACACTATAAAAAGGTTATTTATACATTTAGTTATAGGTTAAGTTTTCCAACTTTGATATAGAATTTACCAAATGATGTAACTTTTAATGAGGCCTTTATACTGGTAATAACAGGATCACTATTATATTTAACCTCATCTGACAAGATCTTTATTAATTTATACAATATAGTTGAAGGGGTTCTACAATAAGTAATTATAATTAAGCAAATTTTGTGTTTCATATACTTCATAAAGAGATAAAAGATTTCAAATATGGGAAAGGGAATCACATTATAGAAAATGACAAACATTACATTAGCAAATGTCTTTTTTTCTTACTAGTAAATATCGATAACGTCAGCCATTGAAATTACAAATAATGGTAAGGTTTTGGTAGTTTTTATTTAATTTAGTTTTTATTGTGTAGATATTTTGTTGGAAAGCAAGTGTATTTTAAAAGACTTGTATTTTACATCAAAAATAAGTGGTTTTGTTTTATTTATTTTATATCTTATAAAATAAAAGGACCCATAAAGTTCTAATGTGACTCCATATAATGGACAAGCCTTAGCTGGTCCATCCTTAGGTTAAAACTTTTAAATTCTCTATCCTTAATATTCATTTTTATGAGACATTGAAGTTGACACAATATAAGAAAAAAAAGGTTCACCTTTTTCATATAGAAAACACCTAAAAAAGTATTCCTTCTTACTCTTTCTCTTTTTCTTACTAAACATTATTGAGTTAACAAGATTAATGATGTTTCTATTACTTTATTATTTGACACGCACATTAATAAAAAGTTCTACCATATTTTGGAAGGATAGCAATTATAAGCTATACACTTAAATATTATCTATTAGAGTGGAAATTATTTTTAAGGACAATGTAAAGCATGCCTTAAACATCATATCCTTCCTATTTATATTAATTTTATTTCACTATAATTGATGTTACAATTAATGAAATAGTTTATGCTTTAAATCACTATGTTCTTATTTTATTTTTCAAATCAGTGAGTTTTCTTGCACAAAAGCTTTTACTAGATACATTTAACATTAAAAGTTTTTTAAGTTCTCAACTTCTCCCTAGGATCTACTAGTTTATGATACTGAGAGGGGGGTGAATCAATATCACCACAATTCGTAATTTACAGGTAAGTGAACAACTTAAAACTCTTCTTTAAAGCAAACTCTTTCTCAGACTCGGCTAAGGTAGATCTATTACTACCTACTAATCACAATAGTCCCCAAAGTCACATTTTAGACACCTTGCCCAACAGACAATACAGATGTTCTTGTTTAAGTCTTCGTTAGGTTATGGGTTGCTGATACTTTAACTACGTTCACAACTTAATTCAAAACACAGAACGTAAAGCAAATTAAAGGCACACGAGATTTACGTGGTTCCGTTAACGTAACGTACATTCACAGTAGTAAGGACTCTCCCTCTACTGAGACTATCCATTATACTTGTAAATACAGGTTACAATGGATATCTTTAATTCTCTACTCCTTTCACTATTGCAATTACTAAATAAGTACAATACAAAGAGTGTTATTTATTATGTCTACCCTTCTTCTAACTTTTCTTACCACTGTTGAATTGAAAGGCTACTACACTACCGCTTAGAAGTTCACCACAACGCTCTCTAACCTTTCTTGAAGAAATATGGAAATACATTGAGTTCAATGCTTCGCCGAATTCCTTCTCTACATTGTTTCACACAACTCCTACTTTCACCGTCTCACTATCTCCTTATTTCTTTGTCTCACAGCTTTACTGTTTTACGGCTCGCCTATCCGTTTCTCTCTCTCTTGCTGTCCAGCTGGATTTCTCTCTCTTCATCCGTCTTTGATTCTACTGGTGGTTTCTCTCTTTTTGTTCAGTTGGATCTCTCTCATTGTCCCGCCAGATCTATCTCACCGTCTAATTGGATCTAATTTTGGTCGTATTGACTCCTCTGTTTCGGTCGTCTCCTCTTTCTCTCTCTCTCTAGACGGTTGTTCTTTGTTGCCGTCAATATCTCTCTCTTCCATGGTCGTCCGGTTTCTTCTTTCGCCAGTTTGCTTTTCTTCATCATGTCGTCCAATTGGGTCTAGCCGTAACCGATTTTCTCTCCCGTCGACTCGTTTCTCTATTTTTCCGACCGTCTATTTCTTTCTCTACCATGTTGTCTCCTTATAGATCGCTGGTGTGTTGGTGGTATGTTGTTCCTCACAGGTTTCTCTCCTTCCCACCCGTCTGCTCTAATTTTTTGACCGTCGATGGCTGCGTTTTCTTCTCCTTCCCATCGATGATTGCTCAATTGTTTTGGCCATCCACCTTTGTTCTTCGTTCAGCCCGGTCGTCGTCCATCTCTCTCCTTCTTGTCAACGGCTAGCATTTTCTCTCTCTCTTCCAAGTGTTTGACGGTTTCTCTCTTTAGGTTTTGCCCTGTCAAAGACACTATTTAATTTCTGACAATATTGTTCAATTTCTGACCATACTGTTCAATTTCGACAAAATTGTTCACTACAGCTATTCTTTTCTTTTGCAGGTGGTGTTCTTCTGTATAGAGTTTGGTGTTCTCTTTGGTTGGTCAGTTATCTAAGTTTTGCTGAATGTTCAATATTGCTGACACCTTGTTCTTTGTCTTCCAAGACCATTATATACTCTACTCCATGAAACCCTAATAGGGCTTACATGGTGGATTTACATTCTTACCCTTATATAGCGGATTTACGTTCTTGCCCTTACGCGGTGAATTTACTTTTTTGCCCCTTCATGCGGATTTATGTTCTTGCCCTTCCATGTGAATTTACCTTCTTACCCTTCCATATGGCTTTACTTTCTTGCACACTTAAACCTAGTTGACAACAATTACAACCCATACAATACTATAGGAACAATAGTTTTATTGTAAAGTATATAGTTAAAGATTTTAGCACTTAAAAGTTTGATATTACTAACCATTTGCATTATTAAATGACAAATAAAAAATGTATTTAAGATTAAATCAATGAGTATTATAAATTATTGAATTACCTAAAGAATAAGAAAATCAAGTTGCTAGAGGGATATGTAGCTATCTCATCAAAAAACTTTTACAATCTTGGAATGACTATAAGTAGTAGCTCAAACATTAAAGTAGATGTCATTGGATGATGTTATTGTGTATATTCTAAATAAAGGTAGAATAAACACAATTAAATGAAGCAAAGGAAAAGGAAATGGGAGAAAAAAGTTACTATAATCATCATCCCCAACATGATAGGAAGAGATATGATAATCAATCCAAAAAATATAATAAGGCCAAGACTAGTAATCTAACTTAAAAAAAAAAAAAACTGCATTTGCTCTATGTGTGAAAAACCTGGCATCATGCCCTTTAATGTAAAAGTAAAAAAAAGGAATGACATACTTGCCTAACTAAATGCCACTTCAATTAAAGTGGACATTATTATTGTTATTTCCTAAATTAATGTTGACACCAATTTGAAAGAGTAGACAATAAATATTGGTACTATAAGGAACATTTACAAAGACAAAAGTACTTTAATCTCCTACATATCAATTGAGAATGAAGAAGAAAATGTCTTTATAAAAGATTCATAAATAACACATATTCTGATAAAAGTAAAGTCCTCTTCAAGCTCATTTTAAGAAAGATGTTGTCTTTTAATGATGTACAATACATCCCAAAGATTCACACTAATCTAATTTCTATCTCTCTATTAAGAAAGGTTAAAGTGAAGGTTTCCTTTAAATCTAACAAAGTTTTCATGACCAAAAATGAAGTATTTATGAGAAAAAGCTATTATAGCTAAAAACTTTTCATTCTAAATTTACTTGGTGTTGTTAATAATGAAAACGTATATACTTTTTCTACTTATATTGCTGACTCTTAAATTAAAATATATGAGTGATCCTTATATTTAAAAGTTAAAACAACTTAATTTGGTTGAAAATTTTCATAATGATGTGAGTAACTATGAGGTTTATATGAAGGCCAAATTAACCAAAAAACAATTGCATATTAATGTAATAAGAAGTTGAATTACTAAACTTAATTCTAATTTGAGAGATTTAAAGTGTACCATAACTAAAGGTAGTAAACAATATTATGTATGTTTCATTAGTGACTACTTTAAATATATCAAAATTTTCTTCTTAAAAGATAAACATGAAGTATGTAATGTATTTATCAAGTATAAGCATAAAGTAAAAAACTAGTTATGTAAGAACATTAAGAAACTTAGAGCAAATAAGGAAGGAGAGTATAGTTTTAAGTTGTTAGATTTTTGTGAAAAAGATATGAAACATCATTCATAAAGACATACCTCTTTACTCATTATGGTAAAATGGTGTAACAAAAAGGAAAAACAAAAATTTAAAAGGATAATGAATGTCATACTAGAAATTCTAAGATCCTAATAATTTGTAAAGAAAGATAATTCTTTCTACATATAATTTGCAAAATAAGATCCCATATAAGGAAATTGGTAAAACTTTATATAAATCATGAAAGGTGTACTCTCCTAATCTAAGTTATTTTAACATGTGGAGATGTTAAGCTAAATTATTTTTTCTTAAACCAAGGAAAAGGAAAATATGTTCTAAGTCCTCATATTACATGTTTATAAGTTACGTAAATCAAAACACTACTTATCATTTTTTTTTTGTTATTAAAAGTGATGTTATTAATAATAATACTATCATTGAAACAAAGAATGTAAAGTCCTTTAAGCATGTATTTTCTATGAAAAAGGAATTAACGCAATCATTAACCTTTAGAATTGAGTTAAAGAAAGTGTCCCTTAATACATATTCCTAACCGAAAGTGAGGACAAATAAGAGATAAAGAGTATAGAAGACTTTAATAATTTTTATGCTTTTGTAGTAAACAATGATCAATTAACATATTTTGAAGCAATACAAGGTGAAATTGTATTATAATGATTCCAACATGTGGGTAAAAGCCATACAAAATGAAATTGATTCTTTAAAGCACAATGGTACATGGAAATTAATAGATTTACTGGTAAAAGCCAAATCCATAGGTTGCAAATGGATATTAAAGAAAAAATATAAACTAAATAGATCCGTTGACAAGTATAAAGTTAAACTTGTAGCAAAAAGGTATAATCAAAAGAAAAAATTAGATTACTTTTATACTTATGCTCTTATTGCTAGAATTGCTTCAATTAAAGTTTAATTGCATTAATATCTATTTATAATCTCTCTTATTATCAAATGGATGTTAAAATTACATTCCTATATGTTGATCTTATTAAAGAGATTTATATGTCATAACATGAAGGTTGTGTGGTCCTTAACTAAGAGAAAAAAGTTTATAAGTTTGTTAAATATCAAGAATTATGGCATTCTATAATGGAATTCTTCCTGCATTAAAAGGGTATAATAATGTTAACTGGATCTCATATTCAAATGAAATAAAATCCATAAATGGGTATGATTTCACCTTTAAAGGTGAATTAAAGTAGTTTGGAAGTCTACCAAAAAAAATAATTATTACTAAATCTACCATAGAATCCAAGTTTATCTATTTAGAAATGATTAATGTGCAAGCAAATTGCTTAAAGAGTTTCTTGTTGAATATTAGGTGAAACTAATACCATTAGTGTCAATACATTATGAAGCCAAGCCACTATTACTTATGTAAAAAACAAGTCAAATAATGTAAAAACAAACATATTAATCTATAAAAACAAATTAATAAAGTATTTGTTAAATAATAGAATAATATCACTTAACTTTATAAGGTTAAAAATGAATTTAATATATCTTTTAACTAAGTCACTAAGCAAAAAGGTAGTGAAAATTACATCAAGGGATAAGACACTTGATAGGAATATAATTTATGTGATAGGAGATCCGATATAGTAGGTTTATATAGGTAATAATAAACCACTCATTAAACTTATATGTATTATCAAAATTATAAAATTCCTTTCTATGGTGTAAATAGTATAATAATTCTAATATTTAAAGTTAAATTATACTCTTAATAAATTTCATAACTCTTATGAGTGGTGTGTTACTAGAATGTATATTTGATAAATTCAACTATATAAGAGTGATAAGACTACTTTTATGAGATCATAAGTAAGATCTCTAGAGTTCTCATGAAAATAAAACAAGCATAAGGCTTAATGACACTAAATCACATCAAACAATACAATCTCATATAATATATTATAGAAGCAAGTTTTGATATTCAAAAGGATGGTGAAATTAAAAAATTCTATAAATCATAACTTCTTAATAAATAACCATGACTTTGGTTTATAATTCAAAAGGCATAAAAAATGATTTGTTATATATTTATCAGTTAACCTAACAAAATTTAACATTTTAAAATATATGAAAGAATATTGAAATACAATTATATTTTAAAAGACTTTATTCCACATTACTTACAAGACTATATTTATTTATACCTTATAAAATAAAAGAACTTAAGAATGGTTTCATACATAAAAGAATGACCCAAAACCTAAGCCTAATATAAAAGGCCTAATGTGACTCTATACAGTAAACTAGCCTTAGCTAGCCTACTTTCCTTTAGCCCACTTTTCAAATTGTGTTAGTCAAATTAACTATTTTTGGACTAATTATTTTAAACCATTAAAAAATTAATTGTTATAACAATAAAATCTCTATAGTTACTAGTCATTATTTTCATCCTTAATATTTATTTTTAAGAAACATTAAATCAAAGGCAATATAAAATGAGCTTCACCATTTTCATTTAAAAAATACCTAAAAAGGAATTCTTTCTTGCTTTCTCTATTTTGTCTTACTAAAAGTTTTTAAGTTAACCAAATTAGTTTTGTTTCCATTGTCACATTATTTAAAATATATATTAGTGAACGTATCTATTTTATTCTAAAAGAATAGTCACTATAACTTGTTGTGCTAAGACATTATCTTTAAAGATAATGCCAAGCATAGTTTAGACATTATGTCTTCATTATCCAGTTTAATTTCATTTATGTATATATTCTATATAATTTATTATTTTTCTAACAATTTTGGCATGCCAACATTGACTCATGGACTTATTCTTACATTTGCTTCTTTGTTTTTTAAGGCAAAATTTAAGGCTTAAGTAATCACTTAGATTTATCATTTTGTTTGAGTATTCTCCCTTTTCATCTTATTGTATGTAATGTTAAACTTTTAATTTTCACTTATCACAAGGCTATGTATGGTTTATTAACATCTAGAGCCAAAACTTATTACTAAATATTGTTTTCCTAAACAAAAGGTAAGAAGATGTCATCCAAATTCCAAAAATCAACTTTAAAGATATGTATAAGATCTAATAGAAACAAATCCATTAAGCTTGAATACAATTATTGACTTCATTACAACCTCATGATCAAGTGATGCTTCCATATTCATTTCCTTATAGGCATTAATTGCTATAATTGTGTTAAATCATGTACTATTTAATTTTGATATACTAACATAATTCAGTGATTGTGTAATTAATCATGTTTCTCTATATAATATTATTACCATATATTGCAAACCATTTCCCTATTTATCTTACATTGACTTAGATGTTGGAATAAAAAATATATATATTAAAGTTCATGTAATGTAATTAATTTTAGAAAATTAAGTTTGCTCTTATGTTAGTGAAACTCAATTTCAAAAAATAAGTTTAGACCAATAAAACTTATTTTTAATAACTTTCCGTAATAATGAAACTTTATGTTTTTTTTTTTTTTTGTAGCCTATAGTTTAAATGGAGTCACCATTCTTGATGTATATTAAGTAATTTTTTATACAACTTGTATTATATGTGTACAAAGAAATAAGTTTTATGGATTAAGGAGAAGAGAATCACATTGAGACATGTTCTAAATGTCTCTTAGTTGACAAATTCAATTTTATATTTTTGGAAAGTAAATATATTTTCTTGAACTATAAATTGTGTCATGGCTACACATTAGCACTTGCAATGGTGTTGTATTTTGTTTGTCATAATGATTGCTCTTACATGCAATCAATTTTAAAATATACTATATGTAAAAGGTAAGAAAATTTTATTCATGAAAACTTATAAGTGATCTCTAGAAATTTCAAAGGCCTTGAAAGAAATAATTTATTAGTCCAAATTAAAATTAAGTTAGGCCTAAATCAAATCAAAGCATGCACTTTTCAACTCAAAAAGAATTCTCATTTTATTTTTTTGGAAATAAAGTCAAGTTCTCAAAATTAAATTTTTTAACCACATAACATTTACTTATTAGCTTAATAAAGAAAGAAATTTGAAAGACTTGAGTGTTTAGATTTTGTTAAATACAAGAAAACCAAGGCAACATTTAAAATTTATCACCTACAAAAGGTTTCTTAATTGAAAAATCTTGATCAAACCTAGCATGAAAGCTTAAATCCAACACCAATGGTTACTTAGATTCTCTTTAATAACTAATATTTTCAAATGATTATTACCGTATCATTGGTCTATAAATATCACTAATATAATAGCCATATGTAACCTTAAAAAAAGCTTAAATTAAGTTATTTTTATTTAAAAATTAATAGCACATAGGAGAGAAAATATGTTAGGAGCAACTCAAACTCTAAAAAAAAATTTGCAAAAATTTTAAAGTTGTAAAATCACAAAACTAAGAGTTTGAGAAACATATATGTGTAAGTGTCCTGTAACATGGTTATGTCATTATGCTTAAGGACCATGTTACAATTGTAATTAGTCTCCACTTTATTAGGGAGTTTGATAATGGATTCAAAATTCCTAAGATAGTTGTCTTACGAAGAGAAAATAGAAATAAGAGATTCAAATCTTTATAAATCATTATGCTTTATTCTTCTTAATCTCAACTATTTTTATTGCATTAACTCACACACTTAACAAACTCATCATTAAGAAAAAGCTAGTTAATATTTTTATAAATTACATTTGATTGATTTATTTGATTATTTTAGGTTAGTATAAATATTTTTATAATTACATTAATTAATTTGTATACTACATTAAATTTTTATTTGTTGTAATTATCTTATTTCTCACTCTATATATATTATAAATGCATATCTTTCACTTACCCAATTTACTAAACCAATTTAATACATTAAATACATCTTACAAATTAAATTTGATTTATTTATTTAATCATCTTTGATTAATATAAATATTTTTATAATTACATTAATCAATTTACATATTACATTAAATTTTTATTTATTATAATTACTTTATTTTTATACTATATATATATTATAAATATGCATCTTTCATTTACCCAATTTACTTTGTTTTTGAATACTTTTGAAATCAACATAATAAACCATTAAAAAGAGATATAGAAGTGTTGTTAAAGGTTCTTTTTAACCTTTCATACACTTCTCAAGGGTATCTCCTATTCCCTCATTAAAGATAATATTTGGCAATTTTTAGATTTGAAAGATGATAAATTATAATTTCTTTTTTTGTTATTTTTTAAAATTATAAGTCATCAATTGCTACTAATAATCTTAAAAAATTTGAAATTAATATGATTTTTTTTTTTTTTTTTGCAATATGGAGAGAAGAAGCTTGACTTGCTTATTAGAGAATATGTTGTTAAATGTTTTTTTTTCCTTAAAAAATACATGCGTAAAATGGTGTTGATCAACCTCTGTGTTGCATTTCAATCACCTTTTCCCACAACTTCTCAAAGACTTTCACCATAATGTAATATACTTTAAGGGTAAACAATTTACTTGACCATATATAATGAAACTAGTTAGTTCATCTATGTTATGCACAAATCTATATTAACTTTGATATTTTAATTACAAGAAAATGTTATATAAGCATTAACCTAATTATTAACACAAATACAAACAAATAAGACTTATTTTCATAAATAGATAAAACATACTATACTAATATTTTGCTACACAATCTTTTTTATCGACGAACAAAATATTTAAAAAAACAATAAAAGAAAAATGAACATAAGGAATTTATATAGTTTAGAGTTTAAATGTTTCTACGTCTGTGGCCACACTGGAATTTGCCATTGTTTAAGAATTCCATTAAATCACATAACAAGCACACACTTTTATACAAAGAGATAAGACAACTCCCATATAATATCAAACTACATATAATATTAATTAAACTTCACTCCTACAACAATCTCCCACTTTAAGACTAATTATCAAACTAGCAATTATTGCAATATAATTTTAAATTACCTTATAATTTGTAACCTTAATACGACACCTCCTTAACAATTAATTATAAAGGCCAATTGAGGCTCTACATGGCCTTAACTTCTCTATAATCACTAGCTTAGTTAACATGTCAACATGATTTTTTGTACCACATATCTTTTCTAGAGTCAACATCTCATCTTCCAATAAACCATATGTGAAGTGATATTTCAATTGAATATACTTCGTTCTTGTATAGAATATAAGATCCTTAATAAGATGGATTGTATTCTAGAACACTACCTCCTTAAAACTTGTCTGATTCTTCCAAGAAGTTTTTCAACTAAACCAATTTCTTACTTACTTCAATGATGGCAATATATTTAACTTTAGTAGTTGATAAAACCACGATCTTTTGTAATTGAAATACCTAACTTACAATAGTATCACTCAAAGTATATACATAACTTGTTATACTCTTTTTACTATTAATGTCTCCACCAATATTTGTATCAACAAAGCCTCACAAATTCATACTACTTTTCTTAAAACATAATGCTACATCTTATTGCCCTTCAGATAGCAAGGAATCCACTTGACAGCCTCCTAATGGTATTCACTAGGATTAGCCATATACCTACTCACAACTCCCATTACATGTGTTATATTAAGTCTAGTACAAACTATATCATATATAAAACTACCAATTGCTCAGGCGTAAGGAACTTTTGACATGTATTAGCTTTCCTCATCTATCTTTGGTGACTATTTCTTTGAAAGTTTGAAGTGATTTACCAATATAGTACTAACCGACTTTGCTTCTTATATCTTAAACCAGTTTAACAACTTTTCAATATAAGCAACCTGTGATAGTTTAAAATACCAAGCTTTTTGTCCCACATAATTCTTATTTTAAGAATTCATTTCATAGCTATAAAATCTTTCACTACAAATTCATTTGACAATTTCTACTTCAAGTTATTAATTTCTTAAATGTTAAAACTTGCAATAAACATATCATTTACATAAAAAAAAGCCAAATAACATAACAAATGTCAAATTTTTTAAAATAACAATAATCTATGTCACATCTCCTAAAATTACAATTGGACATAAAGGCATCAAACTTCTTGTACCATTACTTATTAGTCTGTTTCAAAATATATAAGCTTTTATTGAGCTTGCACACAAGAATTTTCTATTCGAGAACTAAAAAACCTTATGATTAGATCATGTTAGTATCTTCCTCCAAATTACCATGAAGGAAAGCTATTTTTACATCAAGCTACTTTAAATGCAAATTTTTAGATGCAATAATGCATAATATTAACCAAATTATCGATATTCTCACAACTAAAATAAATCAATATAATCAATGCATTTTCTTCGCTAAAATCCCTTCACAACCAACCTTGCCTTATATTTCTTACTTCCATCATATTCTTCTTTGACTTAATAAACCCATTTGTTATTTAGTTCCTTTTGCCTTTTGGTAAATAGGTTAGCTTCTTTATATGATTTTTCTGCAATAAACTCATTTTTTCTTCCATAGCTAACTTCCAATTAGCAAAACTTTTTAACTTGTATTATTTCATCAAAACATTTTGGCTCACCTCTATTAGCTAATAGAAAATAATATAGAGAAAGAAAGAATTATTATGGAGGTTTAGATATTTTACCAAATTTTGTCACTTGTGCCACTAATGTAGAAGACTCTAACTATACTAGGATAAATTTAGATTTTTCTAATACTCATTTACCAATATCATTCTTTAAAATTTCCTTCAACTCAGTATGTTCCCCTTTTATAACATGTTTCCTTGCACTATTAGATTCTATAACATGTCCATTTTTATAGATAATATTTTCATTAAATATGGCATCTTTACTTCTAATGATCTTTCTATTTTGATCATTCCAAAGACAATATTTAAATTCATTAATTCCATACCTAATGAAAAAACACTTACGAGATTTAAAATCTAATTTATTCCTTTCATTATAATCCATATGCACATAAGAGGCATAACCAAAAACTTTGAGGTGTGATAGATTTACCTTTTTACTTGTCTAATTTTCCATCAAATGTAATAGATGGTCATTGATTAATCAAATAGGTTGCAATGTTGACAACATTAGCCCAGAATATATTTGGTAATTTGGCATGTATTCCCACACTCATTGCATGCTCATTCAATATTTTATTCATGTGTTCAACAATACCATTCTATTAAGGTGTCTTCAAAACTATTTTCCCTATTTAAATCCTATTAGTTGTACAAAAATCTTTAACTACTGTCATACTCACCACCATTATTAGATCTCAAGCATTTTATTTTTGCACTTGATTCATTTTTGACATGATTTTTCTACCTTTTGAAAGTCATAAATACATCAAATTTATTTTAAAAAAACAAACTCATACCTTTTAAGTAGAATCATCAATAAAGGTGATATAATAAAATGAGCCACCTAGGGATACTACTAAAGAGGGACCCTAAATACTAGTATACATAAGCTCTAACATTTGTGTCTTGGGTGTCCTTCTAACTTTAAAGAAATTGACCTTTGTCCTCCTTCCAAAAATATAATCCTCACGCATGCCACATCCATAGTTTTTATACTTTGCAATTTACCCTTTTTTACAAGTACTTTCATTCATTTTTCACTCATATATCTAAGCTTACAATGCCACATTTTAGAATCAATCCCTAACTTAACAACTCTTACTAAATCCTTTATACCCAAGTCCATATAGAGTATCCTAATCTTATTTCCTCCAATTATCACCATTACTCCTTTAGTGACTTTCCAAGACCCATCAATAAAGGTTATAGAATATCCTTCTTCATCAACCCGCCTTATAAAGATTAAATTCATTTTTAATGTTGGAATGTATTTGACATTCTTTTAAATTCATTTTTAATGTTGGAATGTGTTTGACATTCTTCAACTTCCACATATATCATTGGATGTTTTAACATAAACATTACCTCTCCCTACTATATTTAATTGTTCATTATCAATATGTTAAAGTTTTCCAAAATTACCATCAATATAATTTTGCATACAATTTATATGTGAGGTGGAGTGAAAAGATGCCTAAGCCTAAAATCCAAAACTCCATTGGACTATCAACACTTAGAATCAAAGCATCTGAGATATCTTCAATTGTTGTATTTACAAAATCTTTATCTTGATTTTTCTTCTTTAGTTACTTGTTGTTTCTCTTAAACTGAACCTTACAACTACAATTATAGTATATAGCGCCAAATTTTAATTTACTTATTTTCCAAAATTTTGATCTACCTCTATTGTCATCATATTAAGTTATTCTTTCTCTACCTTTGATACTTAAGGCAAAACCAAAACTAGATGATATACTTAATTCTCTTCTATGAATATCTTTGCTAAAAATTAAATATCAAAATGTATTAAACTGTAATTGTTGTGAACCAAATGAACTACTTGTTATAGTTATAATGACATTTCAACTTTTTAGTAACAAGGATAATAAGATCAAAGCCTTAAACTCTTCATTAAAATTTATATTTACCAAGCATAATTGACTAAAAATTAAACTGAACTCATTTATATGATTTATAATAGATGTACGCTCTTTCATCTTTAGATTAAATAATTTTCTCATCAGATATACCCTATTAGAAGCAGATGGTTCTTCATATATATGAATCGATAACCTCATTAGTCTTGTAGTTGTCTTCTCTATTTAGACATTAAAGGCAATGTTTTAAGCCAACATCAATCAAATGACTCTTAAGGCTTGTTTATCCAACAACTCATCGATTCTTAAGGCTTGATTATCTTTTTTACTCATCGATTCTAATTTCTTTTACAAAAAAGATTGATGTAACTTCTTTTAGTACAGATAATATTTCATTTACATCTTCCAAAAACCAAAGTCATTACCATTAAACTTGTAGACCCTCATTTTTCCTTCTTCAAATGTCATCATTCCTATTACCCCTTTAACCCTCTTAGAACTAAAACTCTAATACTAGTTGTTAAGAAATGAAATATTCAAAAAAGAAATAAAAATGAAATGAATACAAGGAATTTACGTGGTTCAGAACCTAAATATTCATATGTTCATAGCTACACTAGAGTTTTCCACTATTTCAGAGTTCTATCAAATTATACAAAGAGATAAGGCAACTCTTATATTAAGACAAATTACATATTTGCCCCCATATAAATCAAAGTTCACTCTTACAACATTTTAATAATTTAGGTTTATATGATAACAAAATTTAAGGTTCTTATATTTATTACGAATTTGAATTAGATTTTCATAAATTGTAATAGCAATAAGTGTCAAAGAATATAAGTATTTTTAGCTAAACAATTTGTTTCATAAGTTGACTACCATCTCAATATTCCTAAATTAATAACCCAAATCAATTAAATAAAAATTGGCCAAGCAGAAATAAACTTTTTGAATACCAATTGCTTCTCCTCTCTCCTTATTGGTTTTCTTGAATCACCAACTGTAATGAAAGTCGAAGTTTATTACGTGTACTGTAGGTCAATTTAGGTAAAAACAATATTCTTGTAACAATTACATATTATATTATAGAAGTTATATTTGATACTTTCATTTTAGAATTCCATAATGGTAGTATGTGTAAGCTATGGGAGAAAAAAAAATACATATGAAAGGAGCTACTAAAATAATGAGTGTACAAAAAATAAATAAATTTCCATAATAGTTGGGAGATAACAAATAATCATTACTAATCGTGGCTATGAAAATTCTTACCAACTCTAGGGGGATTAATTTTTTTACATGACATCAGTAAGTCTACATATAGAGAAAAATATAAAAAAGAAAATGATTGAATATGTAATGAAAGAAAATGCCAAAAGAAAATCTTAAGAGATTGATGAGGCAGACAACATGACACTCCTTTATGACTTGCAGAATATATAAGGATAATTAATTATTTGCAGAATATTACTATTTACAAAATTTGGTAGGAAAAAAAAAAAGAGAATGGCTTTTATATTTGTTAATATTTTTAGGTTAAATTTTGAATAGAGTTCTTATTTATATTATGAAAATACAATACATTGTCCCCATTATTTTAGTGGCCTATTACATAGATCTATGAATAAGCTATGTGATATCCCAAAATCATTCATATGTGTAATCATTTAGACGAAAAAACATTGAAACGTGTATTTGTAACTCTTGTTTACATCTAAATTCTGTTTGTTTAAGGTTAAGCTGTGAGAATTAGCAAATGAAGATATCAATTAGGATTAGTTGTATTAACTCGTTCGACTTCACAACTTTGGGGGTCTGGTATCCGGAGTCATTATTTATCGACATCCTTCAATTGGCTGTTCCACGTTTTGTCCCTCCACCATATCCCCTCTAGTAGACGAATAATAAATTTAAAAAGTGTGACATTACCTTGATGTTACGTTTACAAGAACAATTGGATGATGATTAGTTTGTTTCTTTGCAATTATGAGGGCTGCGTACGTTGGTAAAGATGTGAATGTTGGAATTGGATTTGGGGATGGTTACATAGACGGCCCACACCATTTCTGGGTAAAAAGATGCCTGCCTGTGTCATTTATTTAAAAGAATGTCCAAGAAACCATGTCAGACTGTTGTTGATCGCAGGTCCAACGAACACTCCTCGTACTGTCAGTAGGCCCGAGATTCATTAGTTTAGAAGGAATACTTGGACGCGCAATTATTTTTGACACCTAAATGAATGCAAGATAACTTCATTTGTCATTTTTCCATTTAAAGCGTTTTATATTCCATAAAATTTTAAACTATTTTATATAAAATGTTTTGAATTATGTTTGGAGTCAATTCTGTGTCAATTTACGTTGATGATATTGTCTCCATAAAATTCTTTTTTTTTTTTTTTAATAAAATCTTAATAAGAACCTAATCAGTTAACTAAAAGGATCCAGCAGGGTACTGGATATCACATGAGCTTACGCTACGTTTGGACATGAATTATGGTGAGAAAGAAAATCAAAAGAAATAAAATAGTGAGAAAGAAAGAATTGCGAAAAAAAAAAAAAAGTTTCCCATAACTTGGATAAAATAGAAAATGGTAAAAATGCAAAAATGAGGGAACAATATTATATATAAAATCACTTGTTTTGTCCTTATTTCCAGTAATTTTTGAAAATAGAAACATTGCTTTTCAGGGGAGGATGGACTGGTCATTTCCCAATGTTGGCTTCACCTTTCACATCCTTTCTGCTCGACTTCATGGGAAGAAAAATAAAGGGTGCCGCGAGAAAATCTGGTGAGTTGTCGAATAAATTTTGCTTTCTCATTTTCTTCTAAACAAAGCAAAATATACATTTTTAACCCACTTTCTTTCTCATTATTTTCATCTCGCCCTTTTCCATGTAACTAAACATAATGTTAGATTGTAGTTCATGTTTCGCACAAACTATTTTGCATTGGTGCAGCTGAATTACTGCTGTGGCAGGCAGGCAGGCTTTTTTTTTTTTTTTTTTATTGGCGATCGCCGTAGCCGACGCACGCTGGTTAAAAATGTCGGAAATATTTTGCTGACCTTTTTGGTGGGGTTCGGCAACGACATGACCTTGCTACCTAACGGTTTTTCGCCGCCTTACATGGCTTTTGACTTTATATATCACTGTACTTGATATTTGTTTTTCTCAGCCCATCTTCCGATTCCTATGGTAAAGACAGGTCATCTGAATAACAATACAGAATTTTAACTTAGTCTAATAGTTATACTTGCAATTATGTACATAGTTCTAACGAAAAAGATATCCAATCTACATCCCCATCGCCATGCCATGCCATGATTAGCCATCATTTTTTTGGGCAAACAATGGTGAACTATTTGTTCTTCCACTTTTAAGGTCTCTTTTTATCCCCTGAAAAAAAATACAGTCAACTAAAAAAGAAAACAGTGGCCTGTGAAATTGAGCTGATTGATGCGGTCACGGATTCCTACTTTTCACGCAAGGGTTTAGTTTAATCATTAGAGTCACAGTAGTAGTACTCATTCCCGAAAAGGGTTGCTTGCTGGCTTCCAATTTATGACGCGTTTATGTTTGTCTACAAAGATTGTGATTCCTTTTTTTTTTTTAATAACCAACCATATTAGGTGATGACAAGCAATGCGGTTCCTTCAACTTAAAGGTATGGTGGGTAGATCACTTTGTGGTAGTTCCTCGCTCTAAATAGGAGGGCTTATTCGCCTTTAAATATAACCTATTTCAACAGCCAAAAAAATCAATTGCCCTAATCATATAATAATTACGGTACATTACTATTTTACCGCTATTCATAGGTTCATTCAATCTCCTTTTCCTTCTCAAAGCATAATGCTAAAAAGCCACAACGGAATCCCATACTTGCATTAGTTGCAGTTATTAGCCTAACAAAACAAGATTTTTGACTCCTTTACTGACGTCACATAATTCCACAACTATGAAAATTCAAAATGACCTAAATAAATAAATAATTCATTTTGATACACCACTATACAATGATAATCATAACATGCTATGTTTCTTCATTTAATCATTGGGTTTGGTGAACAGCTCAAGCGGAACCTATTAGATAGCACTCTTTACTCTCATTCCATTGCTGTTGGTTGCACTTTACTAACCCTACAATAGTGGTTGATTCACCTTTTCATGCAACCCCTATTCTCCTACTACATTATCTTCTAATTTACAGCGAATGAGTGCTCTGCTCCTATTATATTAGGATGTGGTTCTGCAAAATCTAATTATTCAACGTTATAAATGCACTCACTCACATTCTACTCCTCGAACCAAATTACTGTAATACATAATACGATATGCGTGTCCCTTAAATTTACTTGTCTGCGTGCAATTAATAGTGAAGAAGCACAGCAACATCAACTGAATGATGTTAAGCCCTAGTTCCCTTCCTGCCACTATGCCTTCTGCAGGTGGTATTAGCGTATGTTGGGAGGAAATTTTCTTCAGATAGGAGCGTAAAACCATCTCATTAGGTCTGTAACGCCTCTGCTTTTTTTGTGCTTGTTGACTCTACCTCTGGATCTTCTCCCATCCATGAACACTTGGTGTTGGGCTGCTAGTTTGTCTGATTCTTAGGGAGGAAAAATTACAATTTGTTAAGATGGGAGGTAAATTTCTGGATAATATTTCCCAAACTTCTTCCTTCCTCCATCCTTAGTTCCCAGACACGACTACTATACTATCCCATTTCCCTCCTTATCTCCCACACTTGCCTCCTTTTTATCATGCCAAATCAGCAAACCAATGTGGAAGACGTATGGCACAGGAATGCCAGTCCACCGGAGCAGTGTCCTCTAGCGCTTCTAGTGGTCGTGGCTCCCTAATATTTTCGTAAAAATTATCATAGGATTATTTAAGACAAGCAGCAAAATATAGATCAACTGACTGGAAGCAAACATGAAGTCATAGCCACCGACACCATGCAACCGACCAAATAAATTGGAACAAGAGTCCCATTACTAGCACTCAAGAAATCCACGTGGACCCGATGCAGGTCCATCTGAAGTGACAAAGTCACCTCATTAAATTTTTTTTTTTTATAAAAATACTGGATATACATAAAAATTAACTAAATATGTAAATAGTCTAATAAAATGTAGATAAAAATTGGTGACAAGTGCAAAAGGATAGGATTTTATTGTTTTACATATAACATGTATGTGTAAAAGTCCAAACACACAGAACCCCGAGAAAGCAAAGAAAAAGAAAATTTTTTTTTTTTAAAAAAAAAAAGGAAAAAGACTGAAAGCCCTCAGCATAAGAACACATTTAAAATGGAATTGACATACTCTGAGATTATACATCTAATTTTAGAAGTCAGTTAGTTCAGCCCTAATCTTTCGTTGTTTGAATGGTTAAGATTAAAACACGTCACTATGAATTTAAGGATTTAGTACAAATATATATATATATATATACATTTTTTTTTGTTAACTTTTTTTAATTAATCATAACTCTATTAGTGTAAAATCTGAACTATAAATTAATATTTTTACACCTTTAACAAATTTTTTTTTGTCGCATAAAATGTTTACTTTTGTGAGCTAAATTTAACATAATAAACTCTTGCCTATCAAATAATTTGAATTCTTGGCATATATCGAAGTTGATTTAAATGAAAACAAAGAAAGAAGAGATGGAGGGACATTATAAAAGTACATAAAAGTTAAAAAATGCTTAAGTTTAGACGAAGAGAAATTTTAATAGACATTTATTAGAATGAATAAAAGATGATGTATCTACATCTCAACCATTGAATACGCCGTTGAAGAATAAAATTTAGTTAACTTTTCTCTAAAAGTTAAAAACCTAATTTTAGAGAATCTTAATCCCTTAAATCGTCGATTGAAGACAAAGCTATAATATCTAACCACTTCCCCCGCATAGGGACTGGATTTCTCTCGTAGGAATTAACATTTTTCTATTTCAAAGGAAATACAATCTTGTCAATTGTCTTATTACGTATATAAATAAGTATATATCATTTCATTTTCTTATAAATAAAAATTATATTTATATAAATGAATTATTGACACTTATATGATAAAAATGAATCGCATATTACATGACTTCAAGACTCTTTTTTGGTACATCGAAAAGAACAAATTCGTACCTTAAAATAATGGAACTATCAACTCCCAGTTGGCATTGTTGATTTTTTTTTTTTTTTTGTCAATAAGTTAGTTATTTTTGAATTGTATTAGTTATTTTTGAATTATTCTGAATACAATTCAATTTTAACACGCATAAATAAAAATAATGTAAAATAGTAGTACTAATAATAATAAACGTCAAAAGACCCGTCCACCGCCCGCCTCTCTTCACCCATCAGCTTCTTGCAAACAACCTTTCTTAAGCTTCTCACCGTCCCATGACGGTGACAACCTCCCTGATTGAGAGGACCACAGGTCACAAGGAGGGCCACTTCTTGGTGCCCAACTCTCCGGCCTTATCCCCTTATCTCCTTTGTTTTTTTATGAAGCAACAGTAGTCCTACGTGCAAAGTGAAAGTCGATTAGAGCATGACCATTGTTACATTTTCTATACTTTCATTCGGGTAATTAAAAACCATATAAACTATCTTATATGACTCAAAATTAAGGACAAAATGAAAGTAAATGGAATGAACCTTGATCAAAGACTTCAGGTTACTTGGTTTCTTCAAGAACTTGGATTAATTCTCATTACACAACAGGTATTTTCTGATGGTTCTATATATTGATTCCTCTTTAAATTCTAACAAGTCCAATATTTGTCTATTTCCTTTTGCACCTGAAGCTGCTTTAACATTTGCTCCGCCACAGAGGTAGGTGCAACAGTAAAGAAAAAAAAAAAAAGAAAAACATAGAGAAGCATATATATATATATAATCTAACCCCCGGCCCCCCCCCCCCGGCCAAAAAAAAAAAAACAAGAAGAAGATAACCTTCAGAAAATTACGCTAAAAAACTGTATCTTCTACCCTCGTTCAGAGTTTTGCGGGAACTTGTTTAAATCGGGTTTCTCTGAAACTACTCGACTCGATGAAATGTTTTCCGATGCATGGAACGCCGTTTGTAGGGCGTCCACCTTAGCCCCAACTTCGGTGGCTTTCTTGCGTATTGAAGCAGCCGACATGTCAATCAGCTGATCGTCTTCATGGTAAATCAAATCAGGGAAATTAAGCCTCGCGGATGGTCCCCTGAGATAGAAAACCGCGGTGTCGTACGCACGGGCGGCGGCGATGGGCGTGGAGTAGGAGCCAAGCCAAATTCTAGACCGCTTGTTGGGTTCCCTAATCTCCGCCACCCACTTGCCCCACTTCCTCATCCGTATGCCCCTATAAGGCTTGTCTTCTTGTTGTCGCTGTTGTGGTTGGTTGTGCTTTCGCTTCTCAGCGCTTCTTGTTGTCGTCGTCGTCGTCGAGCTTGTCGAACTTGAACAACGCTCTCCTTCCATGTTTGTAATAACTGCTAACTACAAAAGTATACAACTTCTTCTTCTTCTTCTTCTTCTTCTTCTTCTTCTTCTGCTTCCCAAAAAACGAAAAAAAAGAAAAAGGGATCTCCGTTCTGTTAATAATCTATCCTATGATACATATAGTTGAAAACCAAAAGGGTCACCGCATTTCCTTATATACAAACACAGCTTGGATGCAGCTCTGTCGTCTGCGCATGGCCGCCACTTTGAATTTCCTTTAAAGATAAGATAAATCCAAAATTGGCCGACAGCGTCCCTCACCTCGAGACCTCCCTTTGTTCCATACCTATAATATATAACCTTTTTTTTTTTTTGTTTTGTCCTTTTTCATAAAGAACTTTAATACAGGCGGACACAGACACATATTGTTAAAATATAAGAATAAAATTTTATTAAAATAAAATTGACAGAGATCCATAAATTTTTATCAATTTTTTTTTATCATATCTAATTTTGTACCTGTAAATTATTCGACCATGTACAATTTTTTTTCTTAATTTCTAATTAATATAAATGAGTCTCTTCAGTTTTTTTTTTAAAGGGGGGTTTT
>JAHLGO010000381.1:4363670-4408693 GCA_020615895.1 Ceriops decandra | reverse complement strand
TTTATTTTGTTGGTCTCCAATCATTTTATGAGGAGAGTGAATTAAGTAAGAGAAAAACACATGCCCAAAAAAACTGCGTAATGGAAATAAATAAAAATTAACTGCAATATGAATAAATCAAGAGCAGTTTTGTGTGTTGTGAGCCATAATAATGAAAGTTTAAGGGATACAGAAAATTCAACACAAGTGATTTAAAGTGGTTTGACTTTCTCTACAACTTTCCATCCACTCTCCAATCTTTTTTCTCTTGGATATTCACAATCCATTAACATAATCTTTTTCAATGGATAAAGAATCAGTCCCTCACAATTTTTAGTCACTTGACGAAGAGCACACTTACTTACTAGAGCTAACGAGCTCTCTTTCTTTGATCACTTGTCAAAATCTCACTCTATAACAATCTTTGTCTCTTACAACTTAGGTCTCTAGATTTTACATAAAGCTTCACCCAGCTTGCTTACAAGATATTTCACTATAACCCACTTTTACCTTTCTTTTCTCTCCAAAATATGGTCAAAATTTTGCTCAAATTTCAAGGCTTTCTAGAGACTACATAGGTTAATGTTTAAAATTGATTTTATAAAGAAAAGTAGTCCTCCAATCGTTGTTTGTATCAACAAATTTCCGTTAGGGTGTTAGTTGAAATTCTAGAACATTGTTGGCTAGTTTTCGAGGTTTTTAAAATCTCAATTTGGATTATAATGAAGTCAACAATTTGAATCATTCTAAGATCTCTTTGAGGTATGATCTTGGAAGGGTTTTGATCCAAATCGTACAATTAATAAAATTACAATTTGATTTTATGATACTTATTTCCTTTATAATAATTTTTGAGTTTTTGTTTCTTAGAACTACAACTTCTTGTAAATTTTTATTTTGCTTTTGATGCTACTATTGTTGTTTATTGTTTTATACCTTTTTTTATCTTTACATTTAATAGTAAAAACAAATTGACTCTTGGGTTTTTAAACTATTGCTTATTAAAAATAATAAAAAAGTTATTTCTTTGTTTAAATTTGACTATTAAACATTGGAGAGAAAATAACTAGATGGAAAAAAGATTTTTAACTTATAAAAATTATTCCTTAATGATTATATAATAAGAGGGGTTTTTTCTTCTTATATAAAAATAAAAGGATTATAATTCTTTTTATTGTTTTTAAGTTAATACATACAAAATACTTATTATGACTAACATTTTTTAACAATGTTGGTAATTACCTTTTTTGGCATTAGTTGATGGTTCCAATTAATTGACCCAATCTAATAGAGAAGCAAAAAATTTAAATTCTCTGTTAGAGTTTTGAAATTTGGCTCCAATTAATTGACCCAATCCAATAATGAAGTAAAAAATTCAAATTCTTTGTTAGAGTTTTGAAACTATGTTTGCAAATTGATTTTTCAATAAATAGTTTTTAAAAGATGAATCACATCTTTAGAGATTTATGGCTTAAAGTATCTTATTTGAATAATTAGAATTTTTAACAATGAAGACTTTTTTATAAAAGGATCAATTTCAATTGTATCAGCATAAATGTTTTCACAAACAAGTTTAGACTTCTTCTAACTAACCATTCAAACTAATTTATTTCCATATGAAAGGTTATTTTGAATTTCTTCCAACTCCTTTCCTTGATAAATATGACAACTTCTTAAAGGAAAAATAATTTCAACAATTATCCATTCTATATAAAACTTAATTAGGATTACATATACTTTCCTTTCCTTGTACAAGAGTTAATTTTTGCTGGCCAAATCTTTAAATTAAAGACTTGTCCTTACACTCAAATCACATTAAAAGAATTTCTTTAATGGTTGATTCCTTTCCAAATTGTATTATGTTTCTTGCAATATAAAGTAGACTTATAAAACTTTTATCTTTTTAAAATTTAATGATTGATTCCTCTTCACCTAACCATTGTACTTTCTTAAAGTTGACTTATGTTCATTATCTTAATAGCTTGTATACATTTTATTATATTGACCATAACTTCATCAACAAATCTTCAATTAAAGTGATTAATTCCTCTCCAATTGATCATAATATCCTCTAAAATTTGACTAATTTACTTTATCTTAACAATTTGTATATATTTCATTGTCTAATCCATAACTTTCTCCATAAATATCTAATTAATACATTTCTTGTAGATTTGTATAGTTTCCACATAATTAATCTCTAATCACCTACAGTATCATTTGATAGTTGATTAAGATAGTTTGTCATTACAACTTAACACTCATTACTCTCTTGGTTATAATATCTTTTAAAAATTTTCAATTAATGTGATTTTTATGATGTTAGAAACTAACATTTCCATCTTTCTTATCATTATCTTATTCTTTTTTATTTGATCACACAAGCCTCTAAAAGTTGGTTGCACTGAGTGATACTTAAATTCTTTTCAAGTCATTGCTTCACCATTTTAACTTCTTCTTTTGACATCCAATTGAGCTCCTTATTGCTTTTACTTCATGTCCTTATTTATTAATATCTTAAAAAGGTCTTAAGGATGAACTATGCATCATATGACTAATTAGTGATAAATGAAACCAACATAAATACTGTGATTTAGTCTTTTATGCTTGCATTGCTTTTATTCCAATTTGTGTGTTTGTTGGATTTAATCTATTCACTAATCACACTTAACAAACAAATATATTAGTAACTCTCAATGTTTCATAATCATTAAAACCAAATAAGAAACCTTATGGTCTCAACTTATTCCTTGGTGTTACCTTTACCTATCAACCTAATATTCTTTAACTCCTTATTGCCATGGAAAATAAGAACATTATAAATGACTTGGTTATAAGAACCATGTATATTTAATACCATGATGTAGTTTTAGATTTGCAATCAAATCCATAAGCCACACAAATAGTAAATGGTCAATACAAGTTAAAAAGTTCTAAATGGACAAACCTTTTATTATGAAAATCATTAAAAGCACTTTTTAAAAAGTGTGACACATCCAAACTGAAATGGAGGTATAAGACCTTAAGCACAACAAATCCCTCTTTTATTTCATTTGTGAAGTGAACTATTGGCAAATGCCAAATGAAATTTCATGGTAAATGGCAAATAATCAACTCATCCTTATTGAGTGTTCTCTTTTTGTATCTCTACAATAGATAGATTTTTATTATGTCATTATTAGAGGTTCATATTCAAGTGTTACCTTTATGTCAAATGAATAAAGATAATGCCTAAAAAAAGTAGCAACTTATTTATAGGTTAAGTAGAGGTCAACTTCACTTTAAATAACTTATTTCACTAGAATGGATTCATGAGGATCTTTATTGATATATGAGTTAATCAACCACTACTAATAGGATGTTAGAATAAGAGTAGTGTGGGATAGTCTAATTAGGTAACTTTTAAATATGGAAAACTTCTAAAATTTTGCTATAATTGTTGTCAACTTAGTCTTAAACATAGCATGTATAGATCAAAGCTTAAGGGAGGGCTTAACTTTGTAGTATTGAGCCTATCTTTGATAGTTGATATTTGATTTGTTGTCAACAGCATCTCACATTATTGCTCGTGTTGATTTGATGTTTTTAATGTTGTTAAGATGCATAAAAGTTGTTGGATAAAATTGGTGATGACAGGTTAACCATGAAGTGAAAGACTCAATGTTGACCATTAATCCTACATTTTAGGGGCCAAAGTCGACCGTTGACCCTTGACTATTGATTCTAAATTTTAGGAAGTAAATGTTGATCATTAACCCTAAATTTTAGGAATCAAATATGATCATTGATTATAGGGTAACCTTTGGGAATTAATGTTAGTTATTGATAAATGTGCAACCCTAATCTTAAGGCTTTATAAATAACCCCATACACCTTGTAAGATAAGTGTGTGCTATAGAATTTTGAGAGAGCTAGCCAAAGGAGAGAGAACAGCAAACCTAAAGGCAAAGAAAGAGGCAACCACCAAAGGAGAGAGTGACTGGCCAAGGCAAAGAAGGCAGCCATTAAAGGAGGTGTAGTCAGCCAAGAAGAGTGTAGCAAACGACTAAGGAAAGAGTAGCAAGGCAAAAAAGGTGCAGTAGCAGTTGGCCAAAGCAAAGATGACAGTAACCACTAAATTATGAGGCAACCATACCAATCAAAGGAGGAGTTGTAGCAATCAGTAGCTATACCAAAGGAAGAAGGAGACAGACCTACCAAAGGGAGAACAAGGTGTAATAGCCAGGAACTACACCAAACTAAAAAAGAAAAATGTGCAACAACCACACCAAGGAAAGTGTAGCAGCTGACAACTACACCAAACCAACAAAAGAAAAGGTGTGCAGTAGCCACACCAAACCAAAAAAGAGGGTGTGTAGCAGTTACACCAAAGAAAGAAGAAGGCAGCAATCAGCTAAACCAACCAAAAGGAAAAGGAACCTATTTCAGTAAAGGTAGGGAGTTATACCAGTAACAGCTTGTAACAACCAACTGTAACTTGTAACACCAACAGCAACTTGCAACACTAGTTGTAGCTTGCAATTCCAGCATGTCTAGAAGGCAATCTTAGTAATTGCAACATGTCCAGCAGACAATCCTTGCAATTGTAGCAAGTCTAATAGGCAATCCTAATAATTGTAACACGTATAGAAGGAAATTTTAGAAATTGTAGCATATCCAGAAGGCAATCCTAGCAATTGTAGTATGTCCAACAGGCTATACTAGCAATTATAACACAGGTAGCGATTGCAGCATGTGCAGGCAGCGATAATAGGACATGCAGGTAGTGATAGCAAAATGTGCAGGCAACGATAGCAGAACATGCAGGTAGCGGTAGCAGAATGTGTAGGCAATGATAGTAACATGTGCAGGAAGCAATAACAGAATATGTTGGCAGTGATAACAGTATATGTAAGTAGCAATACTAGCAAGCACAACCAATAATTGTAACTTACAAGCATAACTAGTAGTAAGCATAACCAGCAACGTGTCCTAGTAATAAGGCAAGAAACACAACCAATAATAAAAGAAGAAAACTTGCCTTAGCAGCAAGTCCAGTAGCTTGTAGTAGTAAAGAAAAAACTTGCCAAGGTAGTAGGTAAGGTAGCACTGGCAATAGAGGAAGGAACCTATCAAGGAAGTATGTGAGGCAACACTGATAGTAGGGGAAGAAAACCTGTTAGGGCCGAAGGAGGCAATAAAGGAAGAAACCTATCAAGGCAGCACTAACAAAAGAGGAAGAGAACCTGCCAAGGCTGAAAGGGGTAGTACTAGTAGTAGGAGGAGAGAACTTGCTGAAGTAGCAGTGGTAGCTGAGGAGAGAACTTATTGAGGCAATAGGTAAGGTAACATTAATAGTAGGGGGAAAGAACCTGTAACGGAGATAATTGGTAATGGAGAGAACTTGCAAAAGAAAGAACTTATAGCAAAGATAACCTGCAGAGGAGAGATCAATAAAGCCTGAGTAAAGACTGGTAGTGAGGAAAGAGAAGATCCATTTTTTGTAATAGTAGCTTGTGCATATTGAGTGATCTATCTTAGGGAAGTCATTATCATAAACTATTTATATATTTTATGAAAAAGGGTAGGATACCGTTGGAGTGATTGGGAGATCAGTCTACTGAGTGATTAAAAGATTATCTCATCTAGTGATCAGGAGATCTTCATAAGTGGTTAAAGAGTGATCTTTCCACAAGTAGTTAAGGAGTGATCTTTCCACAATTAAACTGTATTCCTTGATAACAAGAGTGGATTGTATAATTTAGGAGTGATCTTCTCATAACATGGACGTAGCTCACACATTGTAGGTGAACCACGTAAAAATTGCTGTGTGTTCTTCAATGTTTGTGTTTGATTGATATGAGTATGGCCGCTTTTACAAAAAGAAGAAAGATAAAAAAATTAGATCATTGGCTTTAACAAGTCATAGAGGTTAAATCTGAAAAGATTTATAAAAAGTGAACATCTCATATTGATTCACCCTTTCCCCCTCTCAATGTGAGATCTAAGAAGGTCTTCATCATGTAGCCATAACATCGGACATATAAGTTAAATTTAAGAGTGTTGAACCCATCTTTAATGACTAATGTTGAATTTGTTGTCAATAGTATATAAATTTCATATATATGTCTTTGTTGATTTGATGTTATGAGTGCCTTTGAGATGTGTTTGTTGCATTTATAAAATGTGTTGGTAGGTGATTTATCCAAGAGTTAAGGAAGACAACATTGGTGGAATGTGACGAGAATGAGGAGAGAAAGTAGGATCGAAATCAGGATGTTGCTAGTCTTACCTTACATTGCCAAAAACGACAAGTTGATTCAGATTATTGGTGGTGTTTTTGCCATAAAGAAAGTACTAAGTGCTGCCTCTGACATTGCGTTTAGCAATGACATTGCAAGTCACTTGTTGAGTGTGAGTTAAAGCTAACTGTTGACCGTAAATTCAAAAAGTCAATGTTGACCGTTGATCCTAAATTCAAGGAAGCAAACACAATGACGTTATAGAGAAGAGAAACTAACCCAAGCTAAAATCTGTTAAGAAAGATGTGATAAAAACTCTTATCTAAAGGAGACAGGTTATCAAAGACGAAAAGAAGGTTACCATAATAGGTGTTGAAGATAGGGGATTTGAACTTAGTGAAAGAAGAAAATTCAAATTTAAAGGATTTTGCTTGAGTTAGAGGATGTATGGGTATAAGACTAGTGTGTGTTAGAATAATGGGCCTACAATTAAAAAGAATGTAAGGCAAGAATCTAAGGGGAGACTTTATCAAGAAAGGAGACAGCCTTAAGTGAAAAGAAGTAAAATTTCACTAAGAACCATATTTGATATGTTGGATGAAATTTGTAAAAGAAGTGAAAAAGCTAGATATGCCATTGAGGAATGCTTGACATTACTACCTGGTCAAAGAATGCAAAGGAGAACACATATATATACTCTTATGTTTGGCTGAAGAAGAAGAAAAAGAGAAAGGAAAATGGCTATGGTTATGGAAGTAGCTTTAAAAGTTTCCAAGAAAGAAAAGCCATGAATCCTCGACAGTCGCTACTATTCACACATGATAGAAGATCCCAAGTTATTGAAGAAAGTATAAAATATAATGAAGGGTCAATTACATTTAGCAATAGTGGTACTTTAAAGATTAAAGGTGTTGGTGTTGCTGAAATTGCTACAGAAAAGTTGAAATCAGAGGAAATGCTTTATGTTAAAGGGTTAAAACACAATTTAATTAGTGTTAGCTAACTTTGTGATGATGAACATGAAGTTACTTTCAGTAAGAGTGATTGCACAGTAAAAAGATTAAGTGATGATATTGTTCTTACAAAGGAAAAAAGAACAAATGAAAACTTATACCAAGTTTCCAGCAGCAAAAACATACGCTACATGAGTACCAAAGATGAGAATTTGTTGTGGCATAAAAGATTGGGACACGTTTAACAAAAAAGGCTAAACCAATTGTCCAAAATTGAAGTGGTAAAAGATGTATCCAAGATGAGAAGAGAAAGAAATGCTATTTGTAGCATTTGAAAAAGGGAAAATGGTGAATGCTACTTACAAAAATGTGGAGATTCAAACAAAGAAGTCATTAGAGCTCATTCATTCAAATATATTCACCAAACCTTTATTAAAAAAGATGTTCTAGAAATTAATGCTGAACTTATGTATTTAGCCACCCCTTAGAGGCTAAGGTATGCCTTTAAACCCCTCAATTTCCCTTTTCTATTATTCTTTAGATTTGTTGTCAAAGGGGGAGATATTTTGCCTAAATCCAAAGAGAGTATGTATTGATCAAAAAGGGGAGTAACTTGATCCATTTAAAGGGGAAAATCAATAAAGGGGGAGAAATTGTTAAGGATGAGAAGTAGAAAAAAGGAGAAGTTAAAGGTTATTTCCAAGTGGTATCATGTCCACATACAAAAAGGGAGATGCATGTTTTAGGGGGAGCTATGAATTTTAAAAGTTGCTGGTTGTGCTTTTACTTTTGCTTGTAATTGCTGATTTTTGAATTTAATGTGTTGCTAACAAATCCAAAGAGGGAGATTGTTGAGCTTATATTTGATGGCTAATGTTAGATTTGTTGTCAACAACAACTCATAAATGTGCCTTTATTGATTTGATGTTATGAGTGCTTTTGAGATGTGTTTACTGCATTTACAAAGTGTATTGGCAGCTGATTTATTCAAGAGTTAAGGAAGACAACATTGGTGGAATGTGATGAGAATGAAGAGAGAAAGTAGGGCCAAAATTAGGATGCCGCGAGCCTTACCTTGCATTGCCAAAAATAGCGAGTTGATTCAAATTGTTGGTGGTGCTTTTGCTGTAAAGAAAGCACTAGTTGCTGCCTTTAACATTATGTTTAATAGTGGCACTACAAGTCACTTGCTAAGTGTGAGTCAATGTTGACCATTGACCATAAATTTTAGGAGTTAATGTTAACCATTGACCCTCAATTCAAGGAGTCATTGTTAACTATTGACTCTAAATTCAAGGAATCAATGCTAATTGTTGACCTTAAATTTAAGGAATCAATATTGACCATTGATACCAAGGCAAAGTCACTTGCTGAGAGTCAATGCTAATCTTTGACCCTAAATTCTAAGAGTTAATATTGACCATTGACCTTAAATTCAATGAAACAATATTGACTGTTGATGCCCATGGTTGCAAATACCACCTGCATTCTTGCTCTCCATTTATGGTAGTTGGTTTCACTAAAAATTGGAACCTTCTTACTATAAGTGGTGCTAGTACTGGTATCAGCTTCCAATTTTTAGTATGCTAAACAAGTCAAACTTCTAGATCCCTTCAAACTAGTACACCAAGTTGTTAAGCTTCAAACTAGTGAACCTATGCTCTGATACCAATTGAAGTTCTCAACTTCTCCTTAGGATCTACTAGTTTGTGATACTAAGAGGAGGGGTGAATCAATATCACCATAATTCGCAATTCGTAGGTAAATGAACAACTTTAACTTTTTTTAAAAGTAAACTCCTTTTTAGACTCGACTAAGGTAGATCTATTGCTACCTATTAATCACAATAGTCCCTAAAGTCACCTTTAAGATACCTTGCCTAATAGACAATTTAGATGTTTTTATTTAGGTCTTCGTTAGGTTATGAGTTGGTCGATACTTTAGCTGCATTCACAACTTAATTCAAAATACAGAACATAAAGCAAATTAAGGATACATAAGATTTATGTGGTTCCGTCAACGTGAAGTATATTCACGGTGGTAGGGACTCTCCCTTACCGAGACTATCCACTATACTCAATAATTTTAGTTACAATGGATGTTTTAATCCTCTGCTCCTTTTACTATTGTAAAAACTAAGCAAGTACAATACAAAGAGTGTCACTTCCTGTGTCTACCCTTCTTCTATCTTGTCTTGTTTGTGTTGAATTGAAAGGCTGTTCCATTGCTGCTTTAAAGTTCACCGCAATGCTCTCTAACCTCTCTTGAAGAAATCTAGAAATACGTTGAGTTCTTTCAATGCTTCATCGAATTCCTTCTCTACATTTTTTCACAACTCTTGTTTTCACTGTCTCACAATCTCACCCGTCTCCTGGTTCCACGGTCTTAATGTTTCACAGCCTGCCCTTACCTGTCTGTTTCTAGTTTTCTTCCAACCGGTGGTCTGTTTTTCTTTGTCCACCCTTGTTCTGCTGTTGGCTCTTTCTTTTTTCATCTTTGGTTTTCTCTCTTTTAGCCGGTTTTCTCTCCTTTGCTGTGTCGTTCGTTTGTCTCATGCTATCTCAGATTTGCTGTCTGCTCTTCCGGTGGTGTCTCTCTCTTTGTCCGTCTCTCTCTCTTTCTCTCTCGATTCTGCTGGTGGTATCTCCTTTCCCTGTTTGGCCGTTGGGTTTTTCCTCTCCTTTGCTGTCCACTCTAATTTTTTCGTATATGATTTTTCTCTCTTCCAATGGCTTTGCCATTTTGCTCTTCCAGTCTTCCGTCCAGCCCCCTTCAGTCATCTCGTATTTTCTCTCTTTTTCCCTTGTTCTACCGACATTGATCTTGGTTGGCTGAATAGGATTTTTTTGTTTTACTCTTTCAATCTACTGTCCAGTCATCCAGGCCCTTTTAGCCATTTCTCTATTTATGCCGACCTTTTGTTTTTGGCAGTTAGGTTTCTCTCTCCTTCTGCCAGTCTGTTCCGATTTGCTCAATTTTTTATTTCTCTCCTTCCCGTCGATGGTTACACTGTGCTCTCTTATGTTGGCCTTTATATACTCCTTCATAAAACCCTAATAGGGTGAATTTACTGTCTTGTCCTTTCATGTAGCTTTTACGTTCTTGCCCCTCTATGTGACTTTTACGTTCTTGCGCTTCCATGTGGCTTTACTTTCTTGCACATTTAAACCTAGTTGACAACAATTACAACTTATACAAGGCTGTGGGAAAAACAGTAGAAAATAACGGGCAGTGGCACAGCAAAAAACAACAGGTAATGGTATAGCAAAAAATAATAGGCAGTAGCATAGTAGAAAACAACAGGCAGCGGCCTAACAAAAAATAAAAGGTAGTGGCATAGTAGAAAACAAGCAGTAGCACGAAGTTGTGAGTAGTAGAAACAACAGTGAAAAAAGAGACAATAGCAGGAAGCTATGACTAGTAATGTAGAAGGTAGAGACCCACAATGCAAAAAGTATAGACTTACAGTGCATAAGGCAAAGACTGATAGTGCAGAAGGTAGAGATTTGTACTGTAAAAGGCAAAGACCAGTAGTGCAGAAGGTAGAAATCGGCAGTGTAGAAGGCAGAGACCAACAGTGTAATAAAGATCGGTAGTATAGAAGGTAGAGGTCAGTAGTGAGGAAGGAGAGAACAACAAAGAGAAGGGAGTAAATCAGTTTGCTACAACAGTAGCTTGTACAAATAAAGATATCCTTCTCTAAGAAGTTTTTGTAATACTCTTTTTATGAAACTTCTTGAAAATGGGTGGGAAACCCTTGGGGTGATTGAGTGATCATTGTAAGTGGTTAAGAAGTGATCTTTCCATAGTGGTTAAGGAGAGATCCTTCTATAATATCAGCTATATCCTTTGATAACAAGAGTAGATTGTATGATCTAGGAGTAATCCTATCATATCATAGATATAGCTCACACATTGTAGGTGAACCATGTAAAAATTCTGTATGTTTTCGGGTGCTTCTATTTGCTTGATATCCATATGGCCATTCTCATATAAAGAAGTAAGATAAACAAAGATCATAGATTTTAACAGGTTATTGAGGTTTAATCTAAACAAATTTGTAAAAAATAAGCATTTCATATTGATTCACCCCTCTCTCTCAGTGTGAGACCCAATAAGGTCCTTATCAAAAAGTAAAATAGATATATACCAAAAGATCCAAATTTCTTGAACTTTAATTGACGATAAAAATTAAAAGTAGTCAAGGCATAAGTAGAAGAGGCATTAATAAGATGCCTAAAGAGTGATAAAGAACCCATTAGGCGACCTACCCTAAGAACCCTTAAATCAATTTATTATGCACACCTCAGAAAGTTAGGAAACAAGTTGGGTTGACTAGATTAGAACCCTAAGGAAACTAAGTCCTAAAAGCCCCAATCTTTAAATGCCACAAAGGGTGATTACTCCTTTGATAAGTCAAGACAACATATTCTTCCAAGAACAAAAAAAGGTAAAGCAAAACTTATTGAAAATACCTCAATTTTATTGATTCCTGTATTATATAGTTGTAGCCTTTATATAGGCATGTAAATATTACAATCATATAAAGAAGAGGTGTTTCTTAACATACCTATATAGGAAAAATCTTAATTACAAGAGATCCCTCTAATTAAGGAATACAAATCTGCCTTAATTAGAAATCCTTAAGAAAAACTACAACTAATGATAGTTAGACACAAAAGTCAAAGTAAAGAACTCTAACCAATATATCAAGATTCAGCTGACCTACAAGTCTAAATAAACCCCAGAAGTTAAACCATTTTTACATGTAATTTGGCTTTAACTTAAAATCTAGCAATGCAAAACAAAAACAAGCCTTTTAATACAACTTAGCGTGCAAATCAAGCCTTTCTCTAGCTTGGTCATGCAATTTAAACTTATACATGAGCTTCAAATTTTGTTCTTTAAGTTTTAAGCCTTATCCATTATCTTACACATAAAGATAAATGATTATCTTTAGTTTAACATTGGAAACTTTTAAAACAACCTTAGAATCTTCTAAAGCACCCTCTTTGTCATGCAACTCCATGATTAAGCCTTGTAAAGCCTCTTTCATCCTCTTTGTCTTTAACTTAATCATTAAACCATTGATGCTTTGTAAAAAATCTTGGGAATACTTGCTTTGTTGCACTTGATCAGCACCTTGTTCTCTATCATTCATCCCCTCCTTAAAAGGATGTGTCCTTAAGTCACCTATATCAAACAAAGATAAGTTAACAACATTAAAAGTAGTATTAACATTACCATAGTTGCTTGACAAATCTTGCTTGTAAGTATTATCATTAATTCTCTCCTAAGACTTGAAAAGGTCTATCTTATCAAGGCTGCAATTTGGACTTTCTTTATATGAAAAATCATTCATTCCTCATATGTATCCACACTTAATCACTATGTTCAAAGATAACCTTCACATGCCCCTTATTAGCTTAGCATATTGCTCATTCTTCCTTTTAATATTAGCTTAAACCTTGGCATATAAATCCTAGCATGTTTTTTAGTAGGCAAAGATAAAAGCTCCAAAAGAGTTAAAGGATGAAAACCATAAGCAACTTCAAAAAATGACAAGTAGTAGAATGAATAAATTTATTATAAGCAAACTCAACATTTAGTAAACACTATTCTTATTGCCTCAAGTTCTTTTAAATGATACCACATAATAAAGTAGTTAGTGTCCTATTAACTATTTCAATTTATCCATCTGTTTGAGGATGTGAATAATAAAAAATAAAAGTTTAGTTTCTAATTTCTTCCATGAAGTGCACCAAAAATGACTTAAGAATTTAACATCCTTGTCACTAGCAATAGTTCTAAGCAATTCATGCAAATGCACTACTTCCTTAAAGAACAACTCAGTAATATTTATTGCATCATTGATTTTAGAACATGCAACAAAATGAGTCATTTTGCTAAATTTATCAACAATAACAAATATGCTATCCTTACCACTTAAAGACCTTAGTAATCCTAAGAAAAAGTTTATAAAAATATTAATCTAAGGTTAGTTAGGCATAGGTAAAGTTGTATACAAGTTATGTGATTTAATTTTAGCCTTTGCTTACTTGTATGTAATGCATTTATCACAAATGGAATGCATATTATGCTTCATATTAAGCTAATAAAAATGCTCATGCAATATATTTAGATTCTTTTACATACCAAAGTGTCCCATTAAATCACTTTCGTGAGTTTTCCTAATAAGTAACTCATGAATAAAACAAATTGGAACATATAATTTATCCCTCTTAAACAAAAACCCTTCATGCTTATAATAATCATCAAATGCATACTTATCACATGCATTCCATACTTGGCCAAAATCAAAATCATTAGCATACAAGCCCTTAAGCAATTCAAAACCAAGTAATTTAGTTTGCAAAGTGGTAAGTAATGTATACCTCATAAACAATGCATTAGCAACAACATTTTCTTTTCCATGTTTGTACTTAATCATACAAGGAAACATTTTTATGAACTTTAGCCATTTATCATGTCTTTTATTAAGTTTACCTTGGGATTTCAACAACTTTAAGCTCTCATAATCAAAATAAATGGTAAATTTCCTTGGTTATAAATAATGTTACCATGTTTGAAGAGTTCATACTTATTTATAAAGTTCTTTGTCATAAGGAAGATAATTCAAGGCTACCCACTTAACTTTTTAATAAAATAAGCAATTGGTTTAGAATCTTACATCAAAATAGCCTTTATTCCTATTCCAGATATATCACATTTTACCTCAAAAACTTTATCAAAGTCAAGCAAGTATAACAAAGGTACATTAGTAAGCTTTTTTTTCAAAGTACTAAAAGCCTGATCATGAACATTATCCTATTTAAAAACAAAATTCTTTTTAACAAGTTTATTTAAAGGTGCAATAATAGAACTAAAATCCTTAACAAACTTTTGATAAAAACTTCCTAAACCATGAAAACTTCTTACCTCGTTTGTGTTCTTAAGTGTAGACCAATCCCTTATTGCCTTTGGCTTCTTTCCATCCACACTAATACCTTACAATTTACAATGATCTTATTAATGGTTCGACAATTCACACACATGCTCCATGTTTCATCTTTCTTTGAGACTAAGATGACAGGGGACCGAGCATAAGATAAGACTCTTCCTTACAAATCCCTTTTGCACCAACTCATCCATTATCTTTGTATCTCCTTCATTTCCTTAAGATTAGCTTTATAGGAAGGCCTATTTGGTGCAGTAGCACCAAGTATGAAGTTTATTTAGTTTTTAATTCCTCTTAAAGGGAGTAATTTATAGGGAATCTCTTTGGAAAATAAATCTTCAAACTCTTGCAATAATAGAACAATGTTGTTCCCACAACCTTGTATGGGTTGTAATTGTTGTCAACTAGGTTTAAGTGTGCAAGAAAGTAAAGTCACATGGAAGGGCAAGAAAGTAAAGCCATATGGAAGGGTAATAAGGTAAAGCCACATGGAAAGGCAAGAAAGTAAATCTGCCACATAAGGGCAAGAACATAAATTTGCCATATAAGCCCTGTTAGGGTAAAGACCTTGGAAGAAAAACTAGGGTAAGGCCAACACAATTGAATACATGGCAAAACACAAGAAGGGCCAACATAAGAGAGCATTCAGCCAAGACAAAAAACACAAGTGTGTAATATCAAACAAAAAGAGAGAGCACACGGAAAAACCCTACCCGACAAAACACTACACAATAAAAAGAAGAGGTGTTGGATGACAAAACACAAAGAAACGGCAAAACCAACACAGCAGAATAGGGGAAGGAGAGGAAAAACCCAATGGCCAGTTGGAAAGGAGAGAAAAACGATACAGGAAAAAGAAAGGGACGATGGTAGAATGATATGAAAGAGCAAAAATAGACCCATTGGCAAAAATAGAGAATGAAGAATGGCCAAGTGAAAAAAGAGAGAAAAATGAATACGGCTGGATAGCAGAACGTGGGTGTAAGGCCAAATAGAGAAAACAGCAAAACATAACACACAACCAAAGCACACCAATAGGAAGAGAGACCTTGGTGAGACAAAACCCCACAACAAAAGAGAAACCACCAGTTGCACGGCAAGGAGACAACACAGCAAGAGAGCAAAACGTCAAAAGGAGAGCATGGCAAGAGAATGATGTGACTGACCAGAAATAGGAGACCAAAAACAGGTGACCAGGTCGTGAGATAGGAAACGGGTGGTTAGGTCATGAGATAGACAGGAGCTAAGTGGAACCATAAAACGGACAGGAGTACAGCAGAAGCATGAAACAAATAGGTGAATACGGTTGAAACGAATAAGGAAGCCATGTAGCAAAACCATGAGGGAGACCAATGAAGCTGTGTAGTAAAACCGTAAAGCTGAGAAGACCGACGAAGCTGAAATGGGAGACCGGCAAACCAGAAACTTGCGTGTGATAGGGTACAGCAAAAACGAGCGACAGGGAGAGCAGACTTGGTATCCATGAGGTGTGAGACCAAGTGAGGCATAAGGCAGGCCATGTGACTTGAACCAGTAAAATCAGAAGAGTGGTGTAAGCCAATAAATGTGCAATGGTAGTGAGGCAAGTCATGTGACTTAAACCAGTAAAACCAGAAGTGTATTGTAGGCCAACAGGCATGCAACAACAGACCAGAATTGTGAGGGCAGGCCGTGAAACGGTGAGATAGTGAAACCAGGAGACGAGTGAGATCGTGAAAGTAGGAGTTGTGTGAAACAACGTAGAGAAGAAATTGGGCAAAGTATTGAAAGAACTTAACGTATTTCCAGATTTCTTCAAGAGAGGTTAGAGAGCGTTGCAGTGAACTTTTAAGCGGCAGTGGAGCAGCCTTTTAATTCAACAGAGGCAAGTCAAACTAGAAGAAAGGTAGACATAATAAGTGACACTTTTTGTATTGTACTTGCTTAGTAATTGTAATATTGAAAGGAGCAGAGGATTAAGACATCCATTGTAATTGGAATTCTTAAGAATAGTAGATAGTCTTGGCAAAGGAGAGTCCCTACCACAGTGGATATACGTCACATTGACGGAACCACATAAATCTCATGTGTCCTTAATTTGCTTTACATTTTGTGTTTTGAATTAAGTTGTAAATGCAGCTAAAGTATCAGCCAACCCATAACCTAACAAAGACGTAAACAAGAATAACCAAATTATCTATTAAGCAAGGTGTTTGAAAGGTGACTTTGGGGACTATTGTTATTAATAAGTAGCAATAGATCCACTTAGTCGAGTCTAAGAAAGAATTTGCTTTTAAGAAGAGGTTGAAGTTGTTCACTTACCTGTGAATTGCGAATTGTGGTGATATTGATTCACGCCCCCTCTCAGTATCACAAACTAGTAGATCCTAGGGAGAAGTCCGGAACTTCAAATAACCACACTGGGTAAAGAGGAATTAAAGTCATTAAATAAAAAATAAACATTCTTGTACATAAGTACAAATAATTGTTGCCTTACAATCATAACATTCTTAACCTTATTTTTCCTAGCAAACACATTTATCCTCTTGCTTTTCTCTCTAGCTTTTCTCTTAACCTCTCCCTTTTCACTTGAATTTTTCCCTTACACCTCACTTTCTCTCTTTTCTTTTAATTTTTCACTCTATTTCCTTTTATTTTCCTTTTGTTGTCTTATTTGCACTCTCTTGTTGTTTTAATTTGACCTTCATATGCTAGAATATGTTTGAGAGGAGTTAATACAACAATCTGATTATTAATTACAAAAGAGTATCTATTCTTGTGGCCATTATAAATAATCTTCTTATTAAATTGCCATTATTGGCCAAGAAGTATGACTAGCATGCATTGGTGCCATATCACGAAGAACCTCATCCTTGTAATTACTTATAGCTTATATGGCTTAGGATGCTTGAAGGTATTTAGAGTTAACTTTTCTATTAACAAAGTAATAACAACATTAGTTCAACTTCTATTATCGATAATCATACTACATACCTTGTCTTTAACATGACATCTTGTATGAAAAATGTGCTCACATTGCTCCTCATCATTATCATCCTTAGGCTGAATACTTAATGCATGCCTTACAACTAACATATCTCCATAAACAAGTTCTTCAACATCAACATTAGAACAATCCTCTAATGGTAGCATGTCATTATTACTTGAACTAATGCTTTTTGTGTCACCGTTATCCAATATGATTATAACTTTTTTATTTAGACTTTAAGAGGCAATATGTTTATGTCTTTGACAACTACAGCACTTAATATCACAAGATTTAGAAGATTTCATTTTGGTTTTACCTTTAGAAACATCAACTAATTCCTTTGGCCTTGCATCTTCTTTTAGCTTTAAGGCTACTTTGGCATTTTTCCAAGTTGCCTTTTTTATAGAACTAAAAGCTAATTCAAATTTGGATCCTTTGGACTTGATTTGTTTCTCCACCTTTATAGCCTTATGCAATAACTCCTTCATCTCCTAATAATGTTGCAAATCCATTACCATGTACGTTTTTGGTTTGCATGCCTTACCACCATTTCTGGTTTATACTTGTCCGTTTCATACCTCCAAATAGCTTGGTTTGCTCTCCCGGTGGTCTCCTCTTTACAGTTTCTCCTTTTTTCCCTTACGGATGGTGTGCTATCTTCTTTCTTATGTGAGTCACACAGTTTTCTTTAGCCATCACATGATTTTCCTTGCTATCCAAGGTATCCCTTGGTGTTATCTCCTTTTGCTGTGTGTTGTCTCCTAGCCGTCCACCTTGCTTTGGCTATCCATTCTTGGTTGGTCGTTCTCCTTCTTGTTGTCCACACTTATTTGGTCGTTCACCTCTTTACTTGGCCGTGTAGGTTGGTTGGACGTCCTTTCTCTTTTAGCTGGTGGTGGTCTTGCCGTCTAGCACTTGCTATCCAGTCGTTCCTCCCTTGTTTTCCTCTCTTTGGATGGTTGCTCTAGGTTTTGGTCGACTCCTCTTGCTTTGCTTTGTCTCTTTCGCCGACCAGCACTTATTTTCTGCCGTGTATACTCTTTTGGCCGGTCACAGTAGGTTTTCTGTTCACCTTTGGTTGTTGTCCAGCTGTGTCTTCTCCTTATTGCTGTTCACCTTGCCTTGGTTGTTCTCATCCTTGCCTGGCCGTCCACCCCTTTTCCATTGGTTGTGCTTTGCAGTGTAGGGTTGTATGGATGCTCACCTTGTTTGGACAGTTCCTCCTTTGTGTTTTGCTGGTTGTCTCCTTTTGATTTGTGATTTGCCGTTCACCTTTGGTTGCTGTCCAGCCGTGTCTTCTCCTTTGTAAATGGTGGTTTGCCGTTTGCTCCTTTGGTTGAACGGTTTCTCTTGTGGTTTCCAAACTCACTCTTTGTGTTTATGTCGTTCACCCTCTCTTCTTGCCGTGTATTCAATTATGTTGGTCTTACCCTAGTTTTGTCTTCCAATGCCTTTATATACTCTCTTCCATGAAACCCTAATAGGGCTTACATGGCAGATTTATGTTCTTGCCCTTACGCGGCAGATTTACTTTTTTGCCCATCCATATGGCTTTACTTTTACTTTCTTTCCCTTCCATGTGGTTTTACTTTCTTGCCCTTCAATATGGCTTTACTTTCTTGTCCCTCTATGTGGCTTTACTTTCTTGCACACTTGAACCTAGTTGACAACAATTTCAACTCATACAAGGCTATAGCAACAACAAAAACTTTCTTGAAAAGGATCACTCAATATGCACAAGCTACTATTACAGAATACAGATCTTCTCCTTACTCTACTGCTGCCTTTTCCTTACTGCAGTTGTTGCCTTCTCCTTGTTGCAATTGTTACCTTCTCCTTACTATAATTGTTGGCTTCTCCTTACTGCAATTGTTGGTTTCCTTTGTTGTTGCACTCTTCTTCTTCCATTGGTGTTGCTACTGGTTTGCTTTGCTGTTACACTTTCCTCCTGGATGCTACTATTGTCTCCTTCTTCTTTGGTTGTTGCTACTCCTTCTTTTTTAGTGTGGCTACCTCTCTTTTGGTGGTTGTTACCTCTTTATTCTTTGATTTATAGCCACTGTACCTTTTTTGATTGATTGCCATTACACCTTTTTTGATTGGTTACTGCTACACCTTTGCCCTTTGGTTACTGCTACACTTTCTTCCTTTGGTTGCTACTGCACCTTTTTCCTTTGGTTACTGCTGCACCTTCTTCTTTTGGTTTCTTTGGTTGTCACTACACCTTTTGCCTATAGTTTCTTTAGTTGCCATTGCACCTTATGCCTTTGGTTTCCTCAATTGTTGCTGCATACTTTCTCCCTTGGTTTGGTTGATTGGTTGCCACTGCACATCTCTCTTTGGTTTGTCATTACACACCTTTTTCCTTGGTGTGGTTGACTAGTTATCGCTACACACCATCTTCTTTGGTGGCTACTACACCTTTTTCTCCCTTTGGTGTGGCTGAGTCCTTTTTTTGTGGCAGTTGTCACCTCTTTGCCAGCTGTACCTCTCTTTGGTTTGTCGCTGCACCTTTTCCCTTGGTTTGGTTGATTAGTTGCCACTGCACATCTATCCTTGGTTTGCCGCTACTCACATTCTCTTTTAGTGTCGTTAATTGGTTGTTGCTACACACCTTTTTCTTTGGTGGCTACTGCACCTTCTTTTCCTTTTGGTGTGGCTACTATCACCTTTTTGCTGGTTGTACCTATCTTTAGTTTGTCAATGCACCTTTCTTGGGTGGTCACTTTCTTTATCATTATCTCTTAATTTTTTTTACAGCACACCCACATATTAATAGATGCATAGATGTATTTATAAACCTTAAGATTAGAGTTGTATAATCATCAATAATCAATATTGATTCCCAAAGGTTGCCCTACAATCAATGGTTAGAATTGATTCAAAAAATTTAGGGTTAATGGTCAACATTAACTCATTGAATTCAGGATTGACCTGCCATCAATGGTTTTGACTAACGATCTTTATGCATCTCAATGACATTCATAACATCAAATTAATAAGGACAAATATGTAAGATGTTGTTGACAATAAATCCAACATTATCCATCAAAGATGGTTTAACAATGTCCTCTTTTGGATTTGTTAGCAACACATTAAATCCAAAAATTAACAATTAAGCATAAGCAGCAGCTTTTGACATTCATAACTTCCCTTCAAACATACATCTCTTTTTTTACATGTAGGCATGATTCCAATTAGGAACAACCTTTAACTCCCTCCTTTTTTTTTTTCTTCTCCCCCTTGACAATTTCTCCCCTTTTATTTATTAAGCTACTTCCCTTTTTAATCAGTATATACTCATTTCAGATTTATGCAAAATATCTTCCCCTTTGATAACAAATCCAAAAAAATTATGGAAGAGGGAAGAGGAGAGGGATTAAAGGCATACCTTAGCCTCTAAGGGATGACTAAATATATAAGGTCAACCTTAAATTCTGGAACATCTCTCTCGATAGAGATTTGGTGAACATATCTGTAACTTGCTCCACGGTAAGCACATATTCCAACTTTACTTCATTTTCTCCATTTTTTCATTAATGAAGTGGTACTTGATTTCAATATGTTTAGATATAAAGTGTTGGACAAGATTCTTTGATAAATTGATGGCACTTTGATTGTTATGACCAATCAATAATGACAGCTACACATCCATCTTCAGATCTATGAGCTATTGTTTCATCCATAACAGTTGAGTACAACCTTAAGTAATAGCCATATATTCAACCTCTACAGTACTTAGAGTCATTAAATTTTGCTTCTTACTATGCCATAAAACATATCTACTGACCAAATAAAATGCACTACCTGACATTGACATTTTATCATCACAATTTCTAGCCCAATCAGCATCTGTATACCCATATAAATTAAGCTATCCACTTCTATCATAAAGCAATCCATAATTTGTTGTACCCTTCACTTATCTCAAAATTCTCTTAACAGCCACAAGATGAGATTCCTTGAGCTCACTTTGAAATCTGGTACAAACTATTACAGCAAAAACAAGATTAGGCCTTGATGCTGTCAAATACAGTAAACTTCCAATCAACTTTTTATATTCATTCTGATCAACCATTTTGCCTTATTTATCTTTGCTTAACTTTGTTCCAATGGTGATTGGAGTGCTTACTTCTTTAGAGTTCTTTATCCTAAACTTTTTTAATAGCTCGCAAGTATACTTTTCCTAGGAGAGAAAAATTCCAACCTAGCTTTGCAAAACCTGTAACCCTAAGAAGAATTTTATTTCACTTAGCGTAGACATCTTAAACTTCTTCTTCATATGATCAGAAAAAGTAGTGCACAAGGCCTCCATTTTAGCAGCAAAAATTATATCATTAACATAAACCACAACACTTAACTAGCCATGTTTATCTTTTTTTATGTACAAATTGCTATCCACATTCCCTTTTTTGAACTTCATATCTTTGAGACATGTATCTAGCTTGGAATACCATGCTCATGGATCTTGCTTTAAGCTATATAAAGCCTTATTTAATTTGCATACACTTAAACCATCGTGATCAAGTATAAAACCATCAAGTTGTTTAATAAATACTTTTTCTTCAAGCTTTCTATTTAGAAATGTAGACTTCACATCCATTTGATAAACTTTGTAATTTATTTAAGCAACAATGGCCATGAATATTCTAATTGCTTTAAGCCTGGCCCTAAGAGCAAAGGTTTCTTCAAAGTGAGTAGCCTTTGCAGATAACTCTTGCCTTGTTTTTTACCACCTCACTATTTTCATTAAGCTTATTTTTGAACACCTACTTGGTTCCAATAATGTTTTTCCCTTTAGGTCTAGGTACTAAGCAACAAGTGTTGTTCTTTTCAATTTGATCAAGCTCTTCATTCATAGCACATACCCATTCCTTATGCTTTAATGCTTCTTCCACTAACTTGGGTTCAATCTCAGAGATCAATGAGGTTTGTTCACCACCTTTTAGTCTTTTCTTAGTTTACATAGAGTCCACTTTACTACCAATAATGCTTTTAGCCTTAACTTTAGCTCTGACTCTTCTATAAGTTTAAGAATTCCTTAATTCTTCTTGTTCATCACTTGTAATTTAAGAATTAATGTCTTTCTAATGTTGAATAGCCTCTAATTCATCACTTTTAAATTCCTTTTTATTATCACACATGGCATCTTCAGCTTCCTTATATTGTGATTGCATTGTGTAAATATCTTTAATTACTTTAACATTAAAGATGTTCATAATTTCCTGCAACCTTTTGTTGTAACATTTGAAGCCTCTTCCATTTAGTACATAGTCCAAGAATATGCCTTCATCAACCTTTTCATCAAATTTGTCGAGATTCTTACTTTTGATTTTAATGAGGCACGAGCTTCCAAACACTTTAAAATGTTTTACACTTGGTTTTTTTCCATTCCATAGCTCATAAGGTATCTTCTCCATATGTGGTCTCATCAAGCATCTATTTTGAATCTGAGTTGGAGTAATGATAGCCTTTCTCTAGTAGTCATATGAAGTACCATGTACAACCAACATAGTTCTTGCTATATCCAGTAGACTTTTATTCTTCCTTTTAACCACTCTATTTTCTTAGGGTGTGTATGAACTAGCATATTTATGCTTCACTCCATACTTCTCCAAATAATTTTTAAATTCACTGCATGTGTATTCAGCCCTATTTTCTATCCTAAGCCTTTTAATTTGTCTCCTCAACTGATTTTCAACTAGCCTCTTATAGCTCTTGAAATTATTGAGAGCATTTGACTTATGTTGCAAGAACATAATACAAGTCATTCTTGTAAAATTGCTAATGAAAGAAATGAAGTACCTATCACCTTTTGTTGATCTTTGTCTCATAGGTCCACAAACGTCCAAATGAACGAGCTCCAATAGCTTCTTTGTTTGAATCTTCACATTTTTGTAGGGAGCATTCACCATCTTCCCTTTTTGACACATGCTACAAATGGTATTTCTTTCTCTTTTCAACTTGGGTACATCTTTCACAGCTTCACTTTTGGACAACTTGTTTAACCCTTTTTGTCCAAAATGTCCTAATCTCCTATGCCATAACAAATTCTTATCTTTGGTGCTCATGTAGCATGTGTTTTTGCTTCTAGAAACTTGGTATAAATTTCCAATTGCCCTTAGTAAGAACATCGTCATAACTTAATCTCTTTACTGTACAGCTACTTTTGTTGAAAGTAACTTTACATCTATCATTACAAAGTTGGTTGACACTGATAAGATTGTGTTTTAGTCCTTCAACATAAAGCACTTCCTTCGATTTCAATTTTTTTGAACCAATTTCAATAAAACCAATACCTTTAATCTTAAAGGCACCATCATTACCAAATGTGACTAACCCTTCATCATACTTTACTACTTTCTTTAACACCTTGGAGTCTCCTGTCATGTGTGAAGAGCAACCACTATCCAGGATCCATGGCTTTTTTTTCTTAGAAGCTTTTAAGGTTACTTCCACAACCATAACCATTTCTTTTCCTCTTTTTTTTTTTTTTTTTTTTTGCTGAATGCAGGAGCATATATAAGTGTTCTCCTTTACATTCTTTGACCGAGTAGCAATGTTAAGCAATCCTTAGTGGTATGTCTAGCCTTTTCGTATCTTCCATAGATTTCTCCCAACATATCAAATCTATTTCTCAATGGAATATGATTTCTTTTCACTTAAGGCTATCTCCTTTCTTGATAGAGTCTCCCTCTAAACTCTTACCTTACATTCATTTTTATTATAAGCCCATTACTTCAGTAGACACTAGTCTTATATCCATACTTACCACAGCTCTAGTAAAATCATTCAAATCTAAATTTTCTTTTTTCACTAAGTTCATGTCTCCTATCTTCCACAACTGTTGTGACAGCCTTCTTTTTGTTTTTGACAACTTGTCTCCTTTGGATAAGAGTTTTCATGAAAATCTTTCCTAACCTATTTTAGCTTAGGTTGGCTTTTTTTCTCCATAACGTCATTATGTTTGCTTTCAAGTATAAACACGATTTTCTTCTTCTTTGATACCCTTTCATTTGACTTTTTAATATAGCCAAGTCTTTTCTTCCCCATGGAATGAGGTCTTTGTTTGCTTAGACATTTATCCAATTTTTTGGTAGTATCCTTCTTGATGGCATTTGCAGAATACAATTCTCCTCTCACTTCCATGGCCTACATAAAGCTTTCTTCATACTTCTTTAATTTAAACTCAGCCTTATAGACCTTGGCTTGCAAAATTAGCACCTTTTGCTCTTATGTAATCACCTTAAGTACATTTAGCTCCTTAATTCTCTTCAAGTGCTCCTTCTCTTTTACTTCAAATCCCTTTTCTTTCACCTGGAGATCAAATTCATCAATAGCAAAATCTTCAAACAGCTTCTTAAGATGCTTTACTTCTTTTTCCAACTTGCTATTTTTGTGCAACCAAGCTCTCAATTTATTCTTAAGTTCCTGTACCAATTTATTCTCTTCCTTTTTGATTGATTCCTTATCACTTGAAAAGTCTTGTTTAACATTTACTTGAGCAACCAGTACATTCTTTGCAGCATCATCATCAACTTTTTCTTCAAAATCTTCTTTATCTAGTTTGCTCAAAAAAAATTCTTCTTTTAGATCTGAAGAGTTAATTTTTCCCTTTAGCACTTAAATTTCTAACTTTAAAATAATTAGATTCCTTTGTTCTCCTCCTTGGGACTAGCTCATCATCATCATCATTATCAGTTTTTTTTCTCTTTGGGCAGTCCACTGTAAAGTGCCTAATTGCTCAACAACTAAAGCACTTTAAGGGTAATTTTCCCTTATATTTCCCTTTTCCTTTCTTTATATTTTTTATGATGTATGTTATGACTTTATCAAGTTTAGTATCACTATCTTCTTCTTTAGAGTTGCTGTCGGATTCTTCTTCTTAATCTTTAATCTTTAATTTCTTCATTACCTTGAAGACCAACTCTTTCTTTTCCTTCAACTTCTTTTCTTTCTTCATTGGGGCTATTCTCATTTCATAAGCCACTAATATGTTGTGCTAATCATTTAGGGGCAACCTATCCAAATTTCTATCTTTTATGGAGGAAACTCTGGCATTGAAAGCTTTTAGTAAGGTTCTGAGTATCTTCCTTATCATAGTAGAATCGTTAATCTCCTCTCTATAACCTTTAATGGAATATACAATTTCATTTACTCTCATAAAGAAGACATCCACCGATTCATCATTCAGCATCTTTATATCTTCAAATATGCTCTTTTAGATTTGTAGCTTAGCTTTCTTCACAACTTTGTCTTCTTTATAAATATTTTTTAATTTGTCCCAAATTTGTTTGGCTGTATTGCACCCCATCACTTTAGTGAATTCTTTGTCTGATAAGGAGACATATAAGGCATTTCTCGCCTTTCCATCATACTCTAAATTATTCTTATTAGTAAGCATCATAGCAACACCTTTAGCAATAGGGATAAAGCCATTAATAGCAAATTCAAACACATCCAGACCAAGTGACATCAGATATAAGAGCATTTTATTCTTCCATAACTGATAATTTTATCCATCAAAAGTGGGAATTCCCTTATTGTTAACACTGTTCATGCTATCTATGATATTAACCAATAGTAAATGTAAAGTCTTATAGTAGTAACAAACAATTTTAGATCAAAGTAGATAAAATAAATCAACAAAGGAATCAAGTTTTAATACCATTTGATAAAGACCTTCTTAGGTCTCATACTAAGAAGGAAAGGGGTTACATCAGTGTGGGATGCTTATTTTTTACAAATTTGTCCAAATTACACTCTATAATTTATTAAAGTCAATGATCTAATTTTTATCTTGCTTTTTTATGAGAGAGTAGCCGTATGGATATCAATCAAGCATGAGCACCCAAGAACACACACAGAATTTTTACATGGTTCATCCACAATATGTGAGTTATGTCCACAGTGTGATGGGATTACTCCTAAATCACATAATCCACTATTGTTATTAAGGGATACAATTAATGTTATGGAAGAATCACTTCTTAACTACTTATGGAAGGATCACTCTTTAACCACTTACAATGACCTCCGATCACTTAATGGATTTATCTCTCGATCACTTCAAGGGTCTTTTACCTTTTTTTAAGAAGTTATAAAAACGATTTATGAATAAAACTGTCTTGAGAAGGATGGGCACAACTAATCCTCCTTTCTATTATTTTTCATAAAAGAGATATAATATTATTAATTAATACAATTAACTACTATATAACTACCTTTAGCAATAGTCAAAAGATTATCAATCTAATTAAAAGGTTATGAGTTTGAAACCTAATTATGCTACATTTTCAAAATTTTAGAATTTTTCAACCAAAAAAAAAAAGCAAAACAACTAATTAGGCTAACACTATTTCCCCTAAGAAAAAAAGGTTAGCTAGACATAAGTAATTAAATGTTAGACACAATTTAAGTGTCCTTTTTTTAAAAAAAAAATGAAGAGTGAATGGTTAAACATGTACACAAGTAACTTAATATTTCAAAAGTCACAAACTTATATATGTAACAATTACTATTATAACATCATGTATATTCATGTAAATCAACATTCATGTATATGTACATATATATGTAAATAATACTATATATACACATATATATTTCAAAAAGTGAAAGTTATGTGTATATATAAATAATTACCATGTATATCCATGTAATATAGGAACTATAACCATGTAAAGTCATAGAATAGCACCATGACAATTTAAATATAAGTTATAGTATCAAATAGGTTCATAAAAACCTTTATAGATTCTTACATTTATAAAACCATAATAACTTTACCATAAAAAATATATCAATTAATCTTTTGTGATTTAAAAGATGTGTCTAAAAAGGTTTTTGTAAACCATAACTGAAAATTTATTGCTCTCTATTAAGCAATTGTCATTTTTTTGTAATGTAACAAACTTAAATAAATTAGTCATAAATAATCTTTTGTGATAATAGCTACCTACGACACAATTAGTTTAGGAGTTATCTTACCCTCTTTAATAACCTTTCAAGAAGGGCATGCATTTAAAGTCAAAAGACCAAATGTTTATATCATTAAGATTCATTTACCCTAACAATAGTGTGCAATCCATTTGGTGAAAAGGTCCTTTATTCGATAGTTCTAGTAAACACAAGTTTTGACTTTAATTTAACAACAATAAAGTGCCCTTTCAATAAGCCCACCTCTTCTATATAAAAGGAATTAAAATTCCTTTCTCATGGCTCTTCATATCCAAATAATAATTTAGTGGCAACTAACAAGTAATGAATAAACAATTATTTCTATCATTAATTAATGTTTTTCCTTAAAGAGCTACTACCTTTGTTACTTTCCAATAAATACTAACAAAGGTTATCTACTTTTAAATATAAGTAATCACCATTATATCTTTATAGGGTTTGCATATATTTCCTATAATATGTTATTGATTACTTCTGTATATACAAGATTTATGCAAAAATAATGCATTTGGCTTGGTGGCAAAGGGAACATTTATGAAAAAGCGGTATTTGGATTCTAATAGTGAGCAACTTTTCATCTTTTCATAGAAAAGACAAGAGTTTGACACCAAACAACAATAATTTTGCACTAAACGGCAATAATTTTGGCTTTACAGTTTCAACGGTTGTTTTCTTTATTTGTAGGAATTAATTCCTATTCAATGGCTTTAAAATTCCTTAAAGATTTCTTACACAAGGACATGCTCTCACTTTTTTTAATAGAGAATAAGGTTCTTTTCAAGTACAATAAAGTAATTATTCTTAAAATCCTTTACAAGGAATCAGTGATCTAATGACTAAGATAAGGACAAAAAAGATGAAAGAGGTTTTACAAAGCTTAATCATGTACTTACATAACAAAAAGGGTGCTCACGAAGATTCCAAAGGTGTTCTTAAAGTTTCTAATGTTACACTAAGGATAATCACTTATCTTTATGTACAAGATAATGAATAAGACTTAGAACTTGAAGCTTATAATATAAGTCCAAACTGTATGACCAAGTTAAGAAAATGGTTGATTTAAATGCTAAGTTGTACTAATGGGCCTAATTTTGTTTTTGGTTACTAGATTTTAAGTAAAGGCCAAATTACATGTAGAAAAGGCTTAACTTCTTAGGTTTATTTGAGTTTGTAAGTTCAGCTAAGCCATACATTAGTTAAGATTTTACTTTGACTTTTGTTCCTAGTTATTATTAGTTGTAGTCTTTTTGAGGTTCCTAATAAAGGCAGGTTTGTATTTCTTAGTATTTCTAATCAAGGTAGATTTATATTCCTTAATTAAAGAGATCTCTTGTAATTAAGGCTTTTCCTTTATAGGTATGTTAAGAAACACCTTTCCCTTATAGGATTATAATATTTACATGTCTATATAAAGGTTATAACCATGTAAAATGGAATGAATAAGATTAAGGTACAGTAAGCTTTGCTTTACTTTTTTATGTTTTTAGAAGAATACATTATCTTGACTTATTAAAGGAGTGATCAATATTTGTGGCGTTTTAAGATTAGGTCTTTTAAGACTTAGTTTCCTTAAGGTTCTGATTTGATCAACTCAACTTGTTTTCTATCTTTCTAAGGTAACTATAACAAATTGATTCAAGGGTTCCTAATCAATTGGTATTAAAGCTTTGGTTCTAGAAATTAGTTACATATCCCTTCTTCATCTTTGTTTAATACTTTTCCTTGTGTTTTATTCATTCCTTATGTTTCTTTACTTAATTCTTTCGATTTGCTTTTATCAGCTTATTACTCTTAAAGTTGTATTAATTCTATAAGTGATCGATTTGATTTAAAAAAAATACTGAAAAAATAAAATAAAATAAAAAAAGAAAGAAAGTTGAAAACAATAAAGAAAAAAAAGAAAAAAAAAAGGAAGATAAAGAAGTTATGTTTGAGCTGCGTAGTGTATCTTGATTCTTTCAACCTATTGTGTATAAGGTTACCAATCTTTTTTTTTTTCAAGCCTAAAAAGGATATCTTGAATTTCTTTTAAAAATTCTAATTTTGGAATTTGCCACTAATAGATTGTTCCTTGTAATTTATTAATCTTGACTTTTTCAATAAAATAAAAAGGGCTGGCTTGAGTGGAAAAAGGAAAAAGTGGTGAGACCATCATTAAGAAAAGCCAAAATAAAGTGAAACATAAGTGATAACAATCTAATTTGAGGGTAAACATATAAGGGAATGTGTAAGGAACAAATTTATTTTAATTACTAACATATTTTTACAAGTTATAAACACGAATAGTGAAGAAGAAATGCATATATAGACATGAAGATTTAGATAAAGGTTGTCACTAAGCAATTTAAAATGATAAATGCAAGGCTAGTTGAGTTATAATTACCTAGCAAATCCAAATCTTCTAGAAGGCGTATGATTAAGAAAAAAGATAAGGAAGGGTCAGAATATAAAGAATTAAGCTCAAGAAAAGGTAAGAAGACTGTTTTTAAAAGAGATAGTAATTTGGGCAGTATAAAGATAAAGATTCCAACATTTCAAAGGAAAATAATCCTAAACTTTATTGAGAGTTGGAAAGAAAGGTTAAGTGTATATTTGATTGTCATAATTATTTCGAGGAGAAAAAAGTAAATTTAGTAGTCGTAGAATTAACTTATTATGCAAGTATTTGATGGGATTAATTGGTAATAAGTAGGAGGAATAGTAAAAGGCCAATTCAATCGTAGGAAATGATGAAATCAATAAGTGCAAAAGATTTATACCTAGCCACTACCATAGAGACTTGCATAAAAAGTTGTAAAGGCTAGTACAAAGGTCAATGAGTGTGGAAGACTATTACAAGGAAATGGAAATAACCATGATTAGAACTAATGTAAAGAAAAATTGAAAGGCTACCATGGCAAGATTTATTAGTGGTTTGAATAAGGAAATTGCAGATATAATGGATTTGCAACACTATTTGGAGATGAAGGAGCTGTTGCATAAGGCTATCAAGGTGGAGAAGCAAATCAAGTCCAAATGATCCAAATTTAGGTCAACTTCTAGTTCCATATGGAACGCAACTTGGAAAGACATTAAAGCAACCTCAAAGCCAAAAAAAGATACAAGGCCACAGGAATCAGTTACTATTTCTAAAGGTAAAACCGAAATAAAGTCTTTTAAATCCCATGATATTAAGTGTTTTGAGTGTCAAGGACATGGACATATTACTTCTAAATGTTCAAATAAAAGTGCTATCATCATGTTGGAGAATGGCAACATAGAAAGCATTAGTTCAAATGATAATGGCATAACCATTAAAGGATTGTTCTAATAATGATGTTAAAGATTCAGCTTAAAGATGATAATGATAAGGAGTAATTTGAGCACATTTTCCATACAAAGTATCATGTTAAAGACAAGGTAGTAGCATGATTATTGATAATGAAAGTTGTACTAATAATGCTAATACTTTGTTGGTAAATAAGTTGAATCTAAATAGCTTCAAGCATCCAAAGCCTTATAAGCTGTAATGGTTAAATGATCATGGAGAAATTAGAATAAACAAACATGTTTTAATTACCTTTTTATTGGCAATTACAAGGATGAGGTTCTTTGTGATATGGAACTAATGTATACTAGTCATATACTTCTTGGCTGACCATGGCAATTCAATAATACGATGGCCATAAGAACAAATACTCTTTTGTAATTAATAATCAAACTATTGTATTAACTCCTCTCATTCCAAGGGTTTTCCACCCTTTTTTTAAAAAATACATAAAAAAGTTATAACAAAAACTTCCCTAAGAAAGATCTCTCCATGTACACAAGCTGCCATAGCAAAAAATTGATTTTCTCTCCTCTTCTCTCTATCGTGCTTCGCTCTTCTCTTTGTCGTTCTCATAGACCTCTCTATCGTGTTTCACAGCTTTCTCTCTACTATGTTTACAGCTCTCTTGTTGTTCATTGCACTTTGCTGTTCATAGGTTTTTTTCTCTCTACCTCTGCCACCATATTCTTTCTACTTCTGCCACTGTAATTTTTCTACTTTTGCCACTGTAATCTTTTTGGTTCTATTGTTGCAATTTTTTTTCTACCTCTATCACTACAATCTTTTTGCTTCTTCCACTGTAATTTTTTCTACTTTTACCACTACATTTTCTTTATCGTTCTATGCTCTCTCTCTGCTAACTATACTCTTTGCGTGCTATGCACTCTACCCATTATGCCTTATGCCATTTCTCTCCTCTACAAGTTCTCTTCATTATAAGTTCTCTCCTTCTTTCTGCTACTGTTGACTCTTTTTTTTTTATTACTAGTGAAGGCTTTTTCTTTTCTATTACTGGAGGTTTTTTCTTTTCTGCTACTTGATTTCTCTACTAGTTTTCTCTACCCCTCACATTCTCTACACTTTTTCTATCTCTTTTTTACCATGCCTTAGCTTTCTTTTGATAACTAAATAGGTATTTATAAACCTTAAGTTTAGGATTACCCTACAATCAATGGTCAACATTGATTCCCATGGGTTGCCCTACAATTAATGGTCAAAATTGATTCCTTGAATTTAAGGTCAATGGTCTGCATTAACTTTGACTTAAGATCCTTTGCAAAGGCAGCATTGCTAGGATTACATCTTTTAGCCTGTCTAAACAACACACTACCATTCCCATCAATACCATCTTCCTCAACCCTTGAATGAATCAAGTGCCAACACTTTGTAAATCCAACAAATACATCTCAAAGGCACTCATAACATCAAATTTACAAAGACAAATGTATGAGATGTTATTGACAATCAATCTAACATTAACCATTAAAAATAGGCTCCATAATCTCCCCCTTTGGATTTGTTGGGAACACATTAAATTCAAAAATCAATAATTCAATAGAAGCTACAATGTCAGCAAAAAAGGAACAGCTCCCCTTGAAACATATATCTTTTTTTTTTTTGCATGTAGGCATAATAACAATTGGAAACAACCTCAATTTTTAACTCTCCTTTTTTCTGCCTTTATTTGATTTTTTTCTCTTTAGATTTATTAAGTTACTCCCCCTTTTGATCAATACATACTCTCTTTGGATTTATGCAAAATATCTCCCCCTTTGATAATAAATCCAAAGAATAATAAAAGAGAAAAGAGGAAGGAGGTTAAAGGCATACCTTGACCTCTAAGGGATGGCTGAATGCATAAGTTCAGCCTTAACTTTAAGAACATCTCTCTTAACAAAGGTTTGGTGATTATATCTATAACTTGCTCCATGGTAGGCACATACTCCAGCTTTACTTTATTTTTCTCCACTTTTTATTTAATAAAGTGGCATTTGATTTTAATATGTTTAGATTTGGAGTGTTGGATAGGATTCTTTGATAAATTGATAGCACTTTGGTTTTCTCAACCAATTAGCAATAGCGACTGCACATCCACCTTTAAATCTTTAATCTATTATTTCATTTATAGCATTTAAGTATAAGCCTGAGTAGCAACCACATATTTAGCCTTTACAGTGCTTAGAGTCACTAAATTTTGCTTCTTACTGTGCCATAAAACACATCTACCGCCCAAATACAATGCATTACTTAATGTAGACCTTCTATCATCACAATTTTCAGCCTAATCAACATCTGTATACTCATATAAATTAAGCTATCCACTTCTATCATAAAGCAACCCATAATTTATTGTTCCCTTAACATATCTCAGAATTCTTATAGTAACCATGAGATAAGATTCCTTGGGCTCATTTTAAAATCTAGCATAAATCATTACAGCAAAAACAAGATCAGACCTTAATGCTATCAAATACAATAAACTTCCAATCAACTTTCTATAGTCCTTCTGTTCAACCATTTTGCCTTTTTTTATCTTTGCTTAACTTTGTTCCAACAATAATGGGAGTGCTTACTTATTTAGAATTCTCAATCCCAAACCTTTTTAACAGCTTACATATATATTTTTCTTGGGAGAGGAAAATCTTAACCTTACTTTGCAAAACTTATAACCTTAATAACAATTTCATTTTACCTAGCATAGACATCTCAAACTTCTTCTTCATTTAATAAAAAAAAGTAGTGCAAAGGGCCTTTTTTTTAGCAATAAGAATTATGTCATTAACATAAACCACAACAATTAATTGACCCTCTTTATCTTCCTTTATATATGAGTTACTGTTCACATCCCTTTTCTAAACTTCATATCTTTGAGGCATGTATCTAGCTTGGAATACCGTGCTCTTAGAGCTTACTTTAAGTCGTATAAAGCCTTTTTCAATTTGTACACACTTTAAACATCATGTCAAGTATAAAACCATCAAATTGTTTAATAAATACCTCTTCTTCAAGCTCTCCATTCAGAAATGTTGATTTCAAATTCATCTGATAAACTTTGTACTTTCTTTTAGCAGCAATGGACATGAATATTCTGATTGCTTCAAGTTTAGACACAAAAGCAAAGGTCTTTTCAAAATCAACCCTTTCTACTTGTAAGTAACCTTTGTAGACAAGTCTTGCCTTACTTCTTACAACCTTACCATTTTTATTAAGCTTATTTCTGAACATCCACTTAGTTCCAATGATGTTTTTCCCTTTAATTTTAGGAACTAAGCACCAAATGTTATTCTTTTCAATTTGATTAAGCTTCTTATTCATAACACATACCTATTCCTTGTGTTTTAATGCTTATTTCAATAAATTGGGTTCATCTTCTAAGATTAATGAGGTTTGTTCACCACTTTTTATCCTTCTCCTAATCTGCACAGAATCGTCTTTACTACTAATAATGTTTTTAAACTCAACTTTAGCTCTAACTCTTCTATGAGTTTGGGAATACCTTAATTCATCTTTTTCATCACTTGTAATTTAAGAATCAACATCTTCCTCATACTGAATAGCCTTTGATTTATCACTTTTAGATTCCTTTTCAATATCATACACGACATCTTCTACTTCCTCATGCTATGATTGCATTATAGAACCATCTTCAATCACTTTAACATCAAAGCTATCTACAATTTTTTGTAGCCTTTTGTTGTAACATCTAAACCTCTTCCATTGGGTATATAGCCCAAGAATATACCTTCATCAACCTTTTCATCAAATTTTTCAAGATTCTTACCTTTGATTTTAATGAGGTATGGGCTTCCAAATACTTTAAAATGTTTTACACTTGGCTTCTTTCCATTTTATAACTCATAGAGTGTCTTTTCTAAATGTCGTCTAATCAAACATTTGTTTTAAATCTAAGTGGCAGTAGAAATAGCCTCTCCCTAGTAGCCATGTGAGGTTCCATGCTCAGCCAATATGGTCTTTACTATATCCACTAGGCTTCTATTCTTTCTTTTAACCACTTTATTTTGTTGGGGTATGTAAGGACTAGCATATTCATACTTCACTCCGTGCTTCTCTAAATAATTTTTAAATTCACTACAAGTGTATTTTATCCCATTATCTATCCTAAGTCTTTTAATTCTTATCCCTGACTAATTTTCAACCAACCTCTTGTCGCTCTTGAAATTATTGAAAGCATCTAATTTATGTTTCAATAACATAATACAAGTCATTCTTGTGAAATCATCAATAAAAGAAATGAAGCACCTATTACCCTTTAATGATTTTTGTCTCATAGGCCAACAGAAATCCCAATGAATGAGCTCCAATGGCTTCTTTGTTTGAATCTCCACATTTTTATAGGTAGCATTCATCATCTTCTTTTTTTGACATATACTACAAATTGCATTTCTTTTTCTTCTTAACTTGGGTATATCTTTCATAGCTTAATTTTTGGATAATTTGTTTAGCCTCTTTTGTCCAAGATGTTCCAATCTCTTATACCACAACAAATTCTCATCTTTGATACTCATGTAGCATGAATTTTTGCTGCTAAAAACTTGATATAAATTTCCATTTGTTCTTTCTACCTTTATAAGAACAGAATCAATACTTAATCTCTTTACTGTGTAATTACCCCTGCTGAAAGTAACTTCATGCCCATCATCACAAAATTGGCTAACATTGATTAGTTTGTGTTTTAACCCTTCAACATAATTCTTCTAATTTTAGCTTTTTTACACCAATTTCAGTAATACCAACACCTTTAATCTTTAAGGCACCCTCATTTCCAAATTTGACTGACCCTCCATCATATTTTCCTACTTCCTTTAGCACCTAGAAGTCTCTTGTCATGTGTGAAGAGTAGCCAGGGTCCAGGATCCATGGCTTTTCTTTCTTAAAAGATTTTAAGGCTACCTCTACAACCATAGCCATTTCCCTTCCTCTTCTTCTTCTTTAGCCAAACATAAAAGCATATACAAATGTTCTCTTTTGCATTCTTTGACTGAACAGCAATGTCAAGCATTCCTCAAAAATATGTCTAGCCCTTTCACATCTTCTATAGATTTTTTCCAACATATCAAATCTGTTTCTTAGTGGAATTTGTCTTTTTTTTCACTTAAGGTTGTCTCCTTTCTTGATAAAGTCTCCCTTTATACTCTTACCTTACATTCCTCTTTATTATAGGCCTATTACTCTAGCACACACTAGCCTTATGCCCATACTTACTACAGTACCAGCAAAATCCTTTAAATATGAATCTTCTTTTTCCAATAAGTTCATATCTCCTATCTTCAATACCTGTTGCAGCAACCTTCTTTTTGTCTTTGAAAACCTATTTCTTTTGTATAGGAGTTTTCATCACATCTTTCCTAACCCATTTTAGCTTAGGTTGGTTTCTCTTCTTCATAAAGTCATTGTGTTTGCTTTCAGGTACAAACATAATTTTCTTCTTCTCTTCTACCATCTCATTTGGCTTTTTAATATAGTCAAGTCCTTTCTTCCCCATAAAATGGGGTTTTTGTTTGCTTAAACACTCATCTAACTTTATGGTAGCATCCTTCTTAGTAGCATTTGCTAAAGAGGACTCTCTTCTCACTTCCACAACCTGCATAAGACTTTCTTTATACTTCTTCAATTCAAATTCAGCCCTGTGGAGCTTAGCTTGCAAATTTAGCACTTTTTCTTCTTATGCAATCACAATAGCATTTGCTAAAGAGGACTTTCTTCTCACTTCCACGGCCTGCATAAGACTTTCTTCATACTTCTTCAATTCAAATTCAACCCTGTGAGCTTAGCTTACAAATTCAGCATTTTTTCTTCTTATGCAATCACCTTAGCACCAAAATTTTCGTGTATTTTGCTTTGCTCTGCCATAAATACATTTAGTTCTTTAATTTTTTTCAATCACTACTTTTTTACTTTAAACTCCTTTTCTTTCACTTGGAGATTAGATTTATCAACAACAGAATTTTTATTCAGCTTCTTAAGATTCTTTACCTCTTTTTCCAACTTGCTATTTTTATGCAAACAAGCTCTTAATTCATTCTCATGTTACTACACTATCCTTTTCCCTTCCTTTTCCACTAATTCCTTATCACTTGAGGATTTTTCTCCATCATTTACTTGTGCAACTAGCACATTTTCTCTAGCATCATCATTGAAATCATCATTAGCTTCTTCTTCAAAATCTTCTTCATCCAGTTTACTCAAGAAATTTCTTCTTTTGGTTCTAAAAAGTTTCTTTTTTCCTTTAGCACTTGAATTCCTAATTTTAAAATAGCTAGATTTCTTTGTTCTCCATCTTAATGCTGGCTCATCCTCATCATCATTGTTTGTTCCTTTTCTCTCTAGGCAGTCTACAACAAAGTGTCTAATATGTCTACAATTAAAGCACTTTAAGGTTAATTTTCCCTTATATTTATCTTTCCCTTTCCTCATATTTTTGGTGATGTATGTCATGACTTTATCAAATTTAGTATCATTATCTTCTATTTTAGAACTGCTATTGTATTCTTCTTCTTGTTCATTAATCTTTAATTTCTTCATTGCCTTGAAAGCTAACTTTTTCTCTGCCTTAGGCTTTTCTTTTTCTTCTTCATTAAGGCTATTCTCATTTCATAAGCCACCAATATGCTTTGTAAATCATTCAGAAGCAACCTATCTAAATCTCTATCTTCTATAGAGGAAAAATTGGTATTAAAAGCGTTTAGTAAAGTTTAAAAGTATATTCCTTACCACAATAACATCATTGATTTCTTCTCCATAACCTCTAATGAAGCATATAATTTCATTTACACTTGTAATGAAGGCATCTACCGATTTATTATTTAACATCTTTATATCTTCAAATCTACTCCTCTAGATTTGTAATTTGACTTCATTTACAACCTTGTCTCATTCATAAATATTCTTCAATTTGTCCCAAATTTATTTGACTGTGTTGCACCCTACCACTTTAGTGAATTATTTGTCTGATAAGGAGGCATATAAGGCATTTCTAACCTTTTCATCATATTCTAAATTCTTCTTATTAGTAGGCATCATGGCAACACCTTTAACAACAAAAGTGAAGCCACTAACAACAAATTTGAGCACATCCAGACAAAGAGACAACAGATATGGGAGCATTCTATTCTTCCATAACTAATAATTTTGTCCATCAAACGTCGAAATACCCTTGCTATTAACACTATATATGCTTTCCATGATATTAACCAGTAGTACATGTATAGATTCTCAGCAATAACAAAAAAAAAAAAATTAGATCAAAGGAGGCAAAATTGATCAACAAAGAAACCAAACTATAATACTAATTAAGAAGGACCTTGGGTCTCACACTAAGAGGGGGGGAAAAGGTGAATTAATGTGAAATGCTTACTTTTTACAAATTTATTCGGATTAAACCTTTATTACCTATTGAATTCTATGATCTAATTTTATCTTACTTATTTATGTGAGAATGGTCGTATGAATATCAAGCAAATATAAGCACCTGAGAACACACAAAATTTTTACGTGGTTCACCCATAATATGTGAGCTATGTCCATGGTGTAATAAAATCACTCCTAAATCACACGATCCACTCTTGTTATCGAGGGACATAGTTGATATTGTGGAAGGATCACTCTTTAACCATTTACAATGATCTTCCGATCACTTTAAGGGTTTCCCACCCTTTTTCAATAAGTACATAAAAAGTTTATAACAAAAACTTCCTTGAAAAAGATCTTTCTATATGTATAGGCTGTTGTAGTAAAAAACTAATCTTCTTTCCTTTTCTCTTTATCGTGCTCTACTCTTCTCTCTCATTGTCATGTTTCACAACTTTCTCACTGCCATATTTCACAGCTCTTTTGCTGTTCTCTGCACTCTGTCGTTCACAACCCTCTCTTTGCCATTCACAGCTCTTTTTCTCTCAGCCTCTACCACTGCAATTCTCTTTACTTTTGTGACTACAATTCTCTCTACTTCTGCCACTGTAATTCTCTTTACTTCTGCAGCTATAATTTTTTCTACTTCTGCCACTGCAATATTTTTGCTTCTGTCACTGCAATTTTTTTTTTACTCCTGCCACTACAATCTTTCTATTTCTACCATTGCAATTTTTTTTTCTTCTGTCACTACAATCTTTTTGCTTTTGTCATTGTAATTTTTTTTTTTTACTTATATCGCTGCAATCTTTATGTTTCTACCGCTACAATTTTTTTTACTTTTTTTATTGTATGCTCTTTGCTGTTCTATGCTCTCTTTGCTAACTATGCTTTTAGTGTGCTATGCTCTCTACCTACTATGCCTTCTATCGTTTCTCTCCTTTACAGGTCTCTCCTTCTTTCTATCACTATTTTTTTTTCTACTACTAGAGGCTCTTTCTTTTTTACTACTTGATTTCTCTATCATTTTCTCTACTGGTTTTCTTTACCCCTCACATTCTTTGCACTTTTATATCTCTCTTTTTTATGCCCTAGCTTTCTTTTGGTAGCTACATGGGTATTTATAAGCCTTGAGTTTATGATTGCCTTATAATCAATAGTTAGCATTAATTTCCAAGGGTTGCCCTACAATCAACAATCAACAATCAACATTGATTCCTTAAATTTAAGGTCAACGGTGAGTCTAACTCTTTGAATTTAGAGTTAACGATCAGCATTGACTTTGACTTAAAGTCATTTGCAAAGACAACATTGCTAGGATTACATCTCTTAGCCTGTCTAAGCAACATGTTACCATTCCCACCAATATCGTCTTCACTAACCCCTTTGAATGAATCAATTGTCAACACTTCATAAATACAGCAAACACATCTCAAAGGCACTCATAACATCAAATTAACAAGGACAAATGTATGAGATACCGTTGACAACAAATCCAACATTAATCATCAAAGATGGACTCAATAGAGGCAACCTTAAACTATCCTACTTATGATAAGGAACTTTATGCATTGGTACAAAATCTTCAAACATAGTTCAATTATTTGTGGCTAAGGCAATTCATCATAAGAGCTTAAAGTTCTTAAAAACCCTATGGTAAGCTTAGATTTCAAAAAACAACCTATGACTCAAAATCATAAGTCAAAAGGGACAAGAAGGATTAAAAGATTATTATACTTTTATATATAAATGAAAAGACAAACATAGAAATAAAACACTACTTTGACTTTTCACTCTTAAAACTCTTTTTCACACTCTTTATTAAAGTTGTCCCAATCTACCTTAGATTTGTTGCTTGCACTAAATTTTTTTCAAAAATCATATGTTATTACACTTATAGTAGTTTAAATCATTATTATTTAAAGGTTTTGTCATTTAGAATAATATATATATTCTAGATTTTTGGTTTTTCCTTATTAAATAATTCAAAAATGCATCATCGTTGTTATCTAAAGATTAAGAAGCTAACATCAAATTTTGGCATCCATGGCTTTTGGCCTAATTACAATTACAACAAATACCCAGAGAACAATAGCCCTAACATCTTTAGGAGAAATCTCATACATACTACTTGTAAACTCTTTAATCACTTTCTATAAAGTAAAATGGTCTTTTGGAACAAAATATATTATCACTATTCACTATGGACCAAATGAGGAAATAAAATGAAGTTAGGAATGGCCATTAAAATAATCAAAATTTAGAATTTTGACTTGAAATTTGCTAAACTATGTCATGACATATAGTTTTCAATTTATATTTTCAAGTGTTACATATACTCAACTAGGGCTTAAATGAGTTGATAAATAAACAAGTCATTTTATTAAACTTTAAAAAGTCAATTTTGTTCATTACCTATTACTTATTTAATTAAATGTATATTAAGATGTCTTCTTCTTTTATTTGTTAAGTTAGATATAAAAGTTTGTTGTTTTTGTTTAAATCATCTTAGATAAAGCACTAACCAAAGGCTTATGCCACTACTAAAAGGACTCAAAAAATGGTTTGTTTTAAACCTTTCTACTTAACCTTGCCCATTTGCTAATTTTCCATCTAGCAAGAATATGAAAAAAGAAAGGGAAATAAGAAAAAAAGAAGGGGATTAGGAATGTTATTGTTTTACACAAATGAGAAATTAATGGCACAAAATGTTGAATCTGGTGTAAAAGGTGATTTTGGCATAAGATACTAGTAGTAAATTTCTGACTAGCATGAAATTCTAGGCCATTAAACTCAACTATTGTACCTTTATAAGAATGAATGCTTAATTTGTTTGCCTTATTTTTTGATATCTAACTTTGTTCTTAAGTTGAATGAAATATCTTTAGCAAAAGAGAATGACTAATTAATAACTTTTTTGTAACTGATTGTTTTATTCTTCCTTTTAGATTAATTACCTACACAGATTCATGCTTAAATTGTTACATGCATACACATATATGTGTTCTTATGTATGCTTGTTTATTAAATCATTTTAGGTGTTATTCTTATGAGTTAAGGATTTATTTTATAACATGATTGCTCAAAGAAAGACACCTAAAAATTCTATTAGTTAAATCATTTTTTCTATGTTAGTTAGATAATTTTAATTATAAATACATGTGTAAATTAAAGGATTAGATAATCCTAACACCTTCCTGCATCCATCCTGTGTTAACTAGTTTTAAAGTAGGTTTAACCTATGCTAATGTTATCATATGGAGTTTAAAATAGCCTTTTCATTAACAATAATTATGAAGGGAAGACTTTATTTAAAGTATCATGCTAGAATCATGCTTACAATATATCTCATACTCAAGATTTTATTTGTAATAAATCTATTTGTAACCATGTTTTTAAATTCAAAGAAATTCCTTTTTTTTTACATGAATTTTCTTTTAAAGAATTTTATAAGATGATTGATAAAGTTAAAATTTTATTTTGAGTTTAATAATATTAATAAAGAAGAAAAGGTGAGACTTGTAACTAGTAAACTTAATTATGATGTAGCTGATATTCAACAATATGGACTCTAATAGGATGAATTCAAAAGTCAATCATGATTGAAGATGCATAAATGGTTGATTTAGAGTTTCATATTAACTATTATAATGAAATTCTATATAAGCTGAATTAAAAATTAAGTTAATATTTTGAAAATTGTTGTAAAAGTTATCATGATGTGTATTCAATTGTAGCATAAAGCATATGGATCTTGGTTTTTCATTATATATAAATTCATTTAGTTAAGAGATGTAATTTGTGTCATTACCTAGTTTTTTTAATTATTTTATTTCATTAGTTCAAAAATTAATAATTAAAGAAAATGTTGAACATGCAATATTTGATAATCTTGTTAAATATAATTGTAGATTAGAAATAGTAATTATTTGTTAAATTAAACAAAAAGTTAAATGAAGAGTTAAAGATTACTTTCACTATTGATTATCCAAAAAAAATCATATTATTAAATCTAAGAATATAACTTAGTCTCCTAAAATTTTAGCGATTTTATAATTATTGATTTTATTGAATTGAAAAATTAAATAGATAAATTAGGATATGTTATCCATCAAATTTTTTCATTATAAGACAACAATAGTTTATAAACAAATTGAAAATCTTCACATATTCAAAATATTTGTTTTTTAATATAAAAGACTTTAATTGTTTATTATTAACTCAAGGGGTAATTTCTTTCAAATTAAGAAGTCCAACATATGATACAACAAGAACTATTATCTAGTATCTTATAAATTATATTATAATTTTTATTTTATAATTTATTACTTATTTTATAGTATTTTAGTTTAATTAAAAATTTTAGTTAAATTATTTGAGAAGTATATGAATTATTTAAATTATTTTTTGATTTATTATTTAACCTATCTCTATTTAATTAGAATATTTTTTAATTAACCATTATATATTTTCTTATTTTGATTAAATAATTTTAATTTTAAATATATATGTAACTTAAAAGATTAAATCATTCTTACATCACTACATTTATGTTCCACATTAAAAACACATATAATAATTTGTAATTATATCTTATTTACAGGTAGGTAAGTATAATTTACTGCAATAAAATCTAAAAGGTAAATCATTAGTCCTTTTTCATTGTGTTTCCCTCTTTGTCATTCTCGCACCTACCAACGGTTAATCTTGCCCTATTATTGTCTAAATCCCAAGCGAAATATTTCTAAATATGGCTCTGAATTATTGATCAATTTGTATAACCAGATGAAAATGTTCAAAGACCTAATGATGTAACAATGGACTTGCCTGGAAGTCTTTTTGCCGATCAAAATTGAAAATTGCACCCAAAAAATATATATTAAAAAAAAGAATTTATTTGTGTCGAAAATTAGTTATGCACCCACAAAATGAACGAATATGCTAATCAAAAAGAAAAAGACTGGCAAGTACGCGTGAGTATATTATGTGAATGCTCCTACGAACATTATATTAGATAATCGTACAATGTGATCATTTGATGTCATTAGCATTTTTCAACGTGTAAAGATTGACTAGAAGTCCATTCGAATTGATTGGACTTGGATTGTTAATATGCCGGCGAGTCACCCATGGCCCTTGCGTGCTCGTACCCGCTGGTCTACTGGCCATGCTAGAGTTCTCTTGACCTGTTAGGTCGTCATGTGGCACAGTGTACTCGTCGTGTACATAAAATTCATTTTTCAGAATTACACTATTGTGTTTGTGTATGCTTGATGGTATGCTAATGGGATGCTATTGGGACTGGAAATCCTCATCCACATCAACGAAGCTGACCCATCCTGATTAGATTCACATCGCATTGGATGGCCCAACGTTGTAGGGGAGGGGTTGCATCTCGGCTTTTGCATAAAGAAACAATACCCTATTTTGATGGGCCAGGCTTCATTCCATACAAAGCTCTTATGTTCATGCACTGTAGCCAAACCAATAGCCCGAGCAATTTTGTCCGCAAACGCCAATGATGTTGAGAAGAGAACAGGAGAAAAGTGCAAATTGAGGACGAGCCGTCAGACATGCATGGTCCCTTTAATGAGTGGGGTGCATTTTACGGTTGTGGGACTCTCCATATTACCTATCAATCATGAACACCGTCAATTCGATATGACTGATGACTTGGATATCAATAAATAGGCAATTGCTGCAGAGAGGACTGGGAGGAGCCAACCCCACTGCCACTAAAGTAAGCATCTCCACCACAAGTCCAAATCTTAGACCCATGCGCATGATCAGCGCTAGTGACCTCTGACATGTTGCTTCTCTGCAAACAAAATGCATTATAATATTTAGAGCACATGTTATGTTAAGCACTTTATATATGTGTCTATGTACTAGTTATCAGATTTTGGCCAAGACAATTGATGATGGAAGACAAAAATAAAAAAGGAGCACACACAGCAAATGAATTGCATGCACTTATTCGCTTTGAGTTGCCAACAGGGCCACTAACGATAATAATGCCACAGGAATCATATCCTTTCTATGCATGGAACCTGGATCATGCCATTGAGTACTCAAAAAAACGGAAAAAAAAAAAAAAAGGAGTACTGATTAGCATTAAGATGCGCCTGATTGGACCGTGATACGGTCAAAGTTAGTGTTAATTATGGGGTTAATAATTCTAGGTAAATAAATATATAAATTGGGGGATTTGCTAGTGGTGAGAGTTAACAGAATGGAAGGGAACAAAAACATCGGGAAAGCTTGGATAAAAAGAATGGATTGGGAATGTGTATTGCGAAGTGTAAAGTGTAGTCAGAGCATGTGATTCATAGATCTCCACACATGGGGTCGAACTAGAAAGCACTGGAAGAAAAGTTGATGCAATTGAAGGATGGGGGCGGCTGGAGTTGGAGATGGGGGAATAAAGAATATTTACAGCTGCATAAGCAGCTATTCCTTCCGTTAAATTCAGAGGAAAAAGCTACTGCTTTGCGGGTTAAAATACTAATCTAGTTTATCTCATCAATGTGGGTTTCCCTCATGGCCTAATCATGCAGAGAATGCTTGTTCACTTGCACAAACTTGAGTAAGGCAATAGCGTGGCCGAAAGCTGATGTCGCCTGTTTACATCCACGTTCAGTGGCATAAACTTGAGTAATGAAGCATGAAATTGTGGAAGCACAGAGACTTGAAAAACAGGCAAAATGTTGCGTATCAGGTGACCTGAATTTCCATGATTTTAATGTCATGATTTTTTTTTGACTGAAGATGCAGATAGAACAAAACCAAGAAGCCAAGAGTGAGATCTTTCTTTGTCATTGCCTATTTTCAGGTTAAATGTGAGATACGGGCATTCCAACCTCCTACTCCCAACATGGGGTACATGGTTTCGAATTTTCCCATAAAAGAACTGGCTCACCATGCGCGTGCCTAACGCCACATAGTTTGTTAGGCGAAATGATTTGCGAGATTACATAATACATCTGTTCTTTCAAATACGGCTCACGTACTGGAATAGCTCCAAAATGTATGCAGTCTCTTTTTTTGTCCTGATCCATGAGGACAATGACTCATAGTCATGAACATCCAAAGAGGGAAGACAACAAAATGCAATCCATGGATCCAAGGATCAAAATTAAAGATGGGACACAAAGCAACAAAATGTACAACCCGTTTGTTAGTCTAATTAGTCATAAATATATTCATTGAAACGAACGTAATAAAGTCTGATTACTCAAAAGCTGCTTTTGAGGTTTGGTAAGATGGATTCCAAAACATAGGAAATTAAAGGAAACGGTATTGCCAA
>JAHLGO010000381.1:4339134-4363570 GCA_020615895.1 Ceriops decandra | reverse complement strand
TGTGTGTGTGTGTGTGTGTGTGTGTGTGTGTGTGTGTGTGAGGTTAGCTCCCTTTCTTCGTCGTGAATCAAGCAGTTAGACAGTTGCTGATCGAAATTGATGTCTACACTGAACACCAGTTTGCTTAACTTGCAGTCTACCCACTTTGATAGAGATACACCAAGGGCACGAAACTAGCCCCAGTATAAAAATGTTACTGTCACTAGCCAAATCCCTTTTTCCCTTTTTTTTTTTTTTAATTTGAGTCATTTTAATTATTAGATGAAAATATATAGTTCTTCAAGTTTTGCACCTTTTTTACTTCTTCTCAGGACTTGGTATGGCTCGTTTTCCCTTGTTAAGCAGTAAGAAAGGAAATGTGAAATGATGCTTTAGCGACGGCCCACTTTAAAGGTTTTGGCACGCTCCCTTAAGATGTGGTGAGTAGGGCTGTTGAAATTGAGATTCTAATTACCATCCATTTGAGGTATTTAGATTAGGTCGTAGAATTGAATTGTCGAATAGTACGATCTTACTTAAAATAAAGAAAACAAAGTCATATTTAAATTAATAATTTAATTTTAATTTCGTACAATACATCCATTAAAAATTAAAAAAAATGATTTTTTAAAATTTTGATTAATAAAAAAAAGTTGAAGAGAATAAATTGAAGAACTACAAATTTGATTAAAATTAAGTTAAATATTACATTCCATGGTATCCAGTTGGATAATATTTGTATGTTGATATATTTATATGTTTTAATATGTACCATTCTCAAAATTTTTTATATTAGTTAAAAACTCTTTAAATATAATATTATTAATTATATCTACTGATTATTTGACATAAATTAAATTATAAATGATTTTTTATTTTAATAAAACTAAATGATAATAAATAAGATATTTTTAATTAATTACTTACTTAAAATAATTTTTTAAATAAAAAATAAAAGTTCATAAATTTTAGATTTTATCAGTATTTATCTATAATTATACTCATATTTTATGCAATTTTACTTATAATCTAATCTTACAATTTTACGTATAATTGTATTTGAAACTACTAAAAAAAAATTATTTTTTTATGCAATTTAGAACATCAAAAAATTTTAATATAATAAAATTACATGATCTTATAATTAGAATCACAATTCTAACAACTATGTTTATGAGTTGAACCCACTCCTAGAAACCCATTAACTTATGAATCTACTTGTAGTCGAGTAAAGTGCAAGTAAATATTGGGTGTAATTGATATTTGGTTTTCTCTTATTAGTTGGAATTTGAATACTATTCAATGCAATCCATTTTTTAAATGAAAATTAAAAAAATAAATAAATAAAGAGGACAAATGAAACGCAAGAATTCCATTTAATTTGGCCTCAACTACAAAAATATATGCCTATGACTAATTCTTATGGTCTGGATCCCATTGCTTGAACTTGTTGATCTACTTTTAACACTTTGTTCAACCTCTTTAACAGTCTAACAATTGAACAACCACCCTTTTCTTGCACGGGGGGGCCCCCCCCCCCCGCCGTGGGGGGGTGTTGGAAGGGGGGGGGGCTGGGTATATATATATATATATATATATTGAGTCTTCATTAGAAACTATTAAATAACTAGATTTAATTAACAACTATAAAATTAAAAGTGACATATAAAGTTGAAGTTTCAAAATTCTCTAATATTTAAATAATCATCATCAAATTCTACAAAACCAAAAAAAAAAAATTAGAAATCTTGAATTCAAATAAGAAAAACATGTTATCATATAGTTGTAATTTACAAGTTAATGAACTTCTTATTATAAAAAAGAAAAAAAAAAGTCTAAAATTGATGTTGTATCTCATTGCGTAACACATCATAAACATGTCATTAATCGCAAAGTTTAATGGCATAATCACTTAATTTTTTAATTATATTTAAAGTTCCATCTCTAATTTTTACAAAAGGAAAGAAAAAAAAAAAAGACAAGCAAATTGTGAACATGTCATGTCCAAATATGGACTAGGAACATATGATTCTTCTATATGCAATTAAAGTGAATGTTGTTGGATGGGGATGGGGAAGGGGGATGGGGAAGTGGAGAGTCTATGCGAAGGTATTAAAACTTGCTATATTTCTATAGCCTTTTTGTGACTAAAGTACTCTAAACCTCTAAAAAATCCATCAAAACGAAGCTTTTAAGCGAGGCGTAACAACGGGGGACGTGACTCGAAGACAGTGCCGTGCCGTATATTTGTTTTGGGGGGTCCCTTGATTTTACTTCCGAAAGATGAGCCCAGCCCTTCTCTTTCCCTTTTTGCATTTTATACTTCCAGAATGCCACCGTAACTCAGTACTAATTTCACCCCACAACATAAGAAAAAGAAAAGAAGAAGAAGAAAAAAAAAACAGAGAGAATGCCGCGCAAAATACGAAGAAAAAGCATAAATGGAACCGCACAAAAGAGCTCGGAGCCCACCGGGGGACTTACACAAGTCAGTAAACCAGGCCATGTGAGGCATGGAGACCACCAGCTGGCTGTGTCCAACGCGTGGGGCCGTCTTTCCGTCCTTGCCCTTTTCATTTCCTCCTCCTTCCCCCCACCACCGTCCCCACTCCGGTCGCTTTCCGTCGAGCCCTTTCATGATTCAAGGTCACGGACGAGAAAGAAAAATAAAAAATAATAATAATAAATCAAAGCTAACATCACGTATTGACCAATTTTAGAGTTGGAAAAATGAATAAACCCCGTGATGGTACAATTTCTAATGGGAAATGACATAATAGCGATACGTACGCAATTGAAATCCTCTTTGATTGAAATTTCTTTTTTCTGTTTTATTAAAAGATTTATTTTTTTACTTTTAAGAATAAAAATTTCAACTATTAAATATTGAATTGTGTGGCGAAGGAAGTTCATGAGTTGCAAACGAACTACATAATTAGAGCAATTTTCAAATTTTTCTCTTATGAAGCATTTAAAGCCAACGGAGCATTTCTTTGAGGTCCAGTTATCAATCTAATTTGTCAGCATTCTGACTTCCTCTACAAGTAGGGATTTTTATTTTTCAAATCCATAAGAAATCTATGCACAAATTTTTTTTTTTTGTTCTTATAAATCCATAGTTAAATTATTGCATTGTTGTTTTTTTTTTTTTTTTATCATCATCATCATCATAAATCTAATGATTGTGCTCCATTTAATTGTTATGTAATCCTTAAATAATCCGCTTGTAAGAATTTCAACCCAAAGGTTTAGGGGCACGCGTTGTGAAATTGTGGATGAGGTTGTGTTAAATTTTGCGTCTTTTTTGTTTTTTTTTTTTAGGGGGGGGGGGGGGGGGGGGGGGGGGGGAGGGGGTGCGTGGAGCTGTGAGGGTGCATTCCCAGTGTGGGAACCGAAGTCACAAAAGTACGACAAGATCATACAAATCCTCTTGGTGTCGAAAACTTTCTTTATTAGAATCGCATAATGACTGGACATCACGTGGCTTGTGCGCTGTTTACCTCTCTTTTCTGGATCCCTCCCACCCATGTTCTGGATGGATACCATCATGAAACATAAACATCAATTGAATACTTGAAATTTTCTTTTCCCTTCCTCTTTTTATTTATTATCATTATTTCTTTTTTTTTTTAAAAAACAAATAATAAAATGATCTTATTTTATTTTAATTTTGGTAGGTAGTTAAATTCAATTAAATAGGCAGAATGAATGAAAAGAAAAAAAGATGCTGCCATGCCCAGATGCCTCCTACGCGGGTTGCCTAAATTGGGTGAAAATAAAAAAATAACCCCAAATAACGGTATGAGAGACGCACGCAGTAGGGTGGGGGCATGGCCACGAAGTTGGAAGGTAAGAGAGTACGTGAGGAGAGAGAGAGAGATAGAGAGAAGGGGAAAAAAATAAAAATAAAAAATAAAATAAAATAAAGAGTGTATTAAAAGTTTTTTGCCAACACAACACAACACAACACAACACAACGCAACGCAACACAACCGGGTGTGGGTTGGCTAAGTGGCGGGTGAATTGGTGTCTGGTGTCTGGTAGTTTGTATTTTGTAGCAGTGAAGGCTAAGGAAAATGATAGTAGTTGTTGTCCCGGCAGTTAACCATCTCCCCTCCCTTTTTTTACTCCTGTCACTGCCTTGTTCTAATATCCCACTCTGTTTTTTTTTGGGCCTCCTAATTCCCCCAACTGCCCTTTGCTCTCTCTCGCTCTCTCTCTAGACCACACATACAGGCGCTCTATCCCCATGTTTTTTCTCTCTAGAGTCTACAGTCTCTAGGGGGTAGAGGGAAAAGAAAAGAAATAGCCCCATTTCACCTTCTTTTTGGCTACTGCTGGGGTGTTGTTTTTGTTGTTGTTGTTGTATCTCTTTCTTGTCCTTAATTATTTCCAAATTCCTGGACAATGAGAGTGGCTTTTTCTTGAGAAACAAGCTGATTTTGTTAACCCCCTTCTGGCTCTCCGAGTTAACTTTGTAGTTTTCTTGGTCTAAATCGGTGACTTCCTTCTACCGTCTGTATTTCTCTTTCTTTCTCGATGGAAGCCCCTTCTTCCCCTGCTGGTACTAATGCTAGTGCAGCAGCAGGAGCAGAGGATTGTTGTGTAAAAGTTGCGGTCCATATCAGACCGCTCATCGGCGATGAGCGGTCTCAAGGATGTAAAGATTGCGTCACCGTCGTCTCGGGGAAGCCTCAGGTACGCTAATGCTGTTCTTTGATCTAACATGGGAACAAAAAGTTCTTGTCTTGCTCAATCCAGTGCGTTGTCAATGAAAAGGTCCTGTCAAGTGTGTTCTTTTTAGATTTCCCTGCTGTCAAGATTGAGTCTTGATGTATTTAGAGATCTGGATCTTGAGCATTAGTAATTGAGGACTCACTGTTTTCATTCTTTAAATGAGAAATCTGGGTTTTTCCTGCATGTATTACTTGGAAGAGCTTGCTGTTTTCAGTCTTTGTTTGGATCAGAAGTCAGTCGTCGCCTGACATTTCCGTTACTGGACAGTTATCACAATTGGGTGATTAGATTATTCAGTTGTGATGCCAAAAAGTAAAACTTTGAATGGCTATCTCACTTGTAAATTTGTTAATACTACGATATGGTTGAATGCATTTTCTGTTGCCATTCCATTTTAGAAATTTTTTGAACATTTTATATCGTGTTTTCCTTTTTTGGAAAGCCTTTTGGAGAATCAGACGGGACTGTCGGTGACTGCAGCAATTGTTCTTTTCTGCTAAGAAAAGGAAAATCTACGGCAACTAGATTGACCAATTAGATATATAGGCCTCCGGGGATTCATTCCCTTTCATTGTCTGATCAACCTTCGTTCTTGCTTTTGTTTCCCCTTTTTTCCTTTTGGCGGCGCTGGTGGGGGTTTTCTTTTTTTTTGGGGGGGGGGGGTGGTGGTGTTGGTAGGCGAGGAGAGTTTTCTGTTTAAAAGGGATGATCAAAATTATAAGGTGGCTTGCTTGCCTCATTGATCGTGTCAATTAAAAGGTTTTCAATGATTTGTGAGTTTTAATTATAGGCGTTTTTACTCTTAATTAAATTTCTGCAAAATTTTATGCAAACAAGTTTTAGGGTGATACCTGGCCAAAGCTTCTTTAACTTTTCAGATCACGCAAATTTGTTATATCCGCACAGGCCGGGCAGTCTGCTGGTGTCAAATTTTTTCAATTCCCAGAGTGTGCTAACTTGGTTAGCAGTTTTGGAATCATGTTAGTTTTATTAATGAGTATGCTTCTTTTTTTTTAAAAAAAAAAAAAGAGAGTTGTCCTGTATTGTTACATATCCGACTTGCCAAGTGCTATTCCTGTTGTAGGTTCTAGTTGACATGATAGTGGAATTCCTAGTGCCCTAAGGACATGCACTGAAACACAAGATTAAACGTGTTTGGAATAATGATGTAGTATAAAAGGGTGTAAATTGCTTAATTTTTTTTGTGTTGCACATAATTTCCTTCTTTCCTCATTGTTCATGTTCCAAATGCTTTGACTTGATTGCTCATTCAGTTCTTTGAAGAAAACAAGTATAGCGGTGGGGATATTTGGGTTTTTGTTTTTACAATAAAATGTCTGAGATTTCTATTGGTACTGGCTGCTGTGCAGGTGCAGATTGGCATGCATTCATTTACTTTTGATCGTGTCTATGGCAGCACTGCTTCTCCCTCGTCTGCCATGTTTGAAGAATGTGTCACCCCACTGGTTGATGGGTTATTCCAAGGATATAATGCAACCGTACTTGCTTATGGACAGGTAAGATTTTTATCTTTCAGTGAAAATTTCTAAGTGCGATAAGACCTACATATGCTCTTCATTTTTCCTTTTCCCTTGTTTATGTTTTGCTTTGTTGTAGACGGGATCTGGGAAGACGTATACAATGGGTACTGGCTTCAAAGATGGCTGCCAAACAGGAATTATTCCTCAAGTCATGAATGTTTTGTTCAGCAAGATCGAGACATTAAAGCATCAAACTGAATTCCAACTGCATGTCTCTTTCATTGAGGTTTGTTAAAGCTTGTCCATATGTCATTGTGTTGGCATTTCTCTTATATGATTTTAGTGCAAACAGAAATTTATGGCTTCAATGATAATTATTACAACAAGGCAATGTTTATGTGCTGCATCCACCTTCGATAATGCTAAAGATGACATAATTCTAGCTCACTCATTTGGTGTAAGACTAGCAACCATTTATTGGATTCCCTAGCAAGTTACGTGCATGATTCTGCACTGAGCTGGGAAAATTTTCCTCATTACGAGGCTTTTTCTATCATATGTGTGCAGCTTACATGAGATTCTGTGGCAAGAATCTAAACAAAAGGTTTTGACTTGACAGATTCTAAAAGAAGAAGTACGAGACTTACTGGATCCCACTTCTTTGAATAAATCAGAGACTGCCAATGGCCACACAGGCAAAGTAAGTGTCCCAGGAAAACCACCAATACAAATTCGCGAAACGTCAAATGGTGTTATAACTCTAGCAGGATCTACAGAAATTAGCATTAGTTCATTTAAAGAAATGGCTGCTTGCCTAGAGCAAGGATCATTGAGCAGGGCAACAGGAAGTACAAACATGAACAATCAGTCAAGGTGGGTCATGCATTTTCCTATGAATATATTGTGTACATGGATACTTATTAGATAATGCATCTCCTTTGTACTTATCTTTTTCCTTGTGGAAGTTTCCACATGCATCCTCTTGGAGCACTGCAACAACATTGGGGAAAAACTTGTGGTAGAGAGAGAACTTGCTTGGTGCAAAAAATGGTTTCTTACTTGAATGCCTACAAGAAGTTTCTTTTTCTTCCTCCATGAGACTAAGAATTACATCAAATGTTTTGCCTTCCTTTTCTAAATTAGAACCTTTTACCTTTTTGCAATGGTGTTCTAATGAATGGATGTTTATAATAGGTAAATAGATTTAATTTCATCAGACTTGTACCCAGCACCAACATAAGATTTTTACCTGAAATGTTATCGGTACAAAGATTAATATTTGGAAAACCTGTGGACATAATTTTATGGGAGCTTCATTTCACAGTTGTGTATTAGACATTGTTTTATTAGACATTGCATCTACACATATGCTTGATGTTCAAGCCAGAATACATGCCACTGACCTTTATGACACATAATTTTTCTGAAATTTTTTTTTGTAGTCGTTCACACGCAATCTTCACCATCACCCTAGAGCAAATGCGGAAGCTCAGTCCAGTTTTCTCAGGTGAGAGCAGTCCTAATGAGAGTGAAGAATATCTATGTGCAAAATTGCACTTGGTAGATCTTGCTGGATCAGAGAGAGCCAAGAGAACAGGTTCTGATGGTTTGCGTTTCAAGGAAGGTCAGCTGCATTGCTTATGAGTTACCTGTATGACTTTTCTTGATGCTTGCAACATCAAAGTACATGAGCAGTTTTATCTTTCGAACAGGAGTTCACATAAACAAGGGCCTTCTTGCACTTGGTAATGTTATTAGTGCACTTGGTGATGAAAAAAAGCGCAAGGAAGGTGTTCATGTTCCTTACAGGGACAGCAAACTTACTCGTTTGTTGCAGGTATGCATGACTTGCTTGAGGACTGTTGAATCCCAAGTTGCGAGAGTTCATTTTTCTTCTACATAATCAAGAAATGTGGCAAATGTGGGAAGGCTACATGTAATCAATCCAGTTGCTTAGATGAATAGACGTGCAATGACTAGGACATCAAATTCTGTCAAGTTCCTTTCCATCTTGGCCAGTGCTATAAATATATGTCTCCAGTTGCATTAAGGCACTATTTTGTTTAGTCATATCTAATGTTTTCAAAATTTGTGCTTCTTGTTTCTTTCCTTATTCTTAACACCTTTTTTCATGTTTCGGCAGGATTCACTTGGTGGTAATAGCAGGACAGTCATGATAGGTATCTCTCTCTCTCTCTCTCTCACACACACACACACAACTTGACTTCTATGCCTCTCTTCTATTTCCTTCTGAGGTTCCTTTCTGATCTTTTGTTTTTTTTTACCATGTTTTTCTAATGTCATCCTATATTTCCCCTGTTAGCTTGTGTTAGTCCTGCTGATATAAATGCTGAAGAAACCCTCAACACCTTAAAGTATGCAAATCGTGCTCGCAATATTCAGAATAAGCCTGTTGTAAGTTTCTCTTAATAATATCTTTCTGTTTCACAATTTCATTCAACATGCTTGAAAGGTATAATGGTTCAAGAAAGTATTACATATGAATCCTTTATAAGGCTTCATTGAAAATCTTACATATGAAGCCTTTCTGTTTAAATCTTTTACAGGTCAACAGAGATCCAATGTCCAATGAAATGCTAAAAATGCGGCAACAGCTAGAATATTTGCAGGCGGAACTTTGTGCACGGGGAGGATCTTCCTCTGAGGAAGTTCAGGTATGGGCTAGTATCTCACATTTCTGATATTTCCTGACAGCCACTAGAACAGACTAAAGATACTGGTCAAGATTCCATAAAAAGTACTTTATTTAAATCCTTCTTTCTTAGGTAGTCCAGTCTAAACTGTCTATGCAGGTTCTCAAGGAAAGGATTGCTTGGCTTGAAGCTGCCAATGAGGATCTTTGCCGAGAGCTTCATGAATACCGCAGCAGATGCACTGCTTTGGATCAGCGTGAAACAGATTCTTTGGTTTGTGATGAGTATTATTTTAGAGATACTTCTAGATAATGCTTTTTCTAGCCTGTTGTCAATATGGACTAGGATTTGCTAGTACACCTAAAAGTTTTACTATGGGTAATAATTACACTAGGTAACTTCTTAACTTACTTAATGACGCACTAATATATGTCAATTTGAAACTTTATTATTCAGGATGGTAGCCCTTGTTCTGTGAAAAGCGATGGGCTTGAAAGGAGCCTGCAGAGTATAGAGTCATCAGATTATCAAATGGGTGAAAGTCTGTCAGGTGAAGCTCCTGAGGTTTACTACTTTGTCAGCAAAAACAAACCTCTCTCTCTTTTTTATGCTTATTTACCGTGTATTTGACCACCATTCTTTGTTTCTACTTTTGTTTCTCTCACCTTAGTCAAGCATCCAGGCTTAATCAATTTTTTATCAATTACATTTAATGTAGTCTTGGCCCATTTTAGCAGGTGATTCCAGAGAAATTGATGAAGAAGTAGCAAAAGAGTGGGAACACAAACTTCTGCAGAATACAATGGATAAGGAGTTACATGAGTTGAACAGACGCTTGGAGGAGAAAGAGGTTAAATTTTTTACTGGATTTTCTGATGAAACATGAATATTTTCTTGAACAACTAATATCCTTGGGTCAATTTGTGTGTTAACTGATACAGTCCAATATCTGGATCTTTAGAGTCAGAAAAAAATCTCAGGATGGAGACTGGAGATCTGTGTCATTAAATGAATGAGATTAATTTCATGAAACAATATGAGATTACTGTTACGAAATGATATGAGAGAAACAGGGGCAGTAGCTCACCATAGATGAAATTGTTCCAGTACTTGTGGAACTTACAACATTTTTACTGATTTCTGAGAATGCATACAAATGTACATATTATGTAGTCATTATCATTCATGGTTTCATTTCTTAGGTAACCTGCTTTCCATGTTATTTTAATGTTAATACTCTCTAAAATGAACTTGTGTTTGATGTTTTCTCTTGCATTTGCTCTTTGAGCAGTCAGAGATGAAACTTTTTGGAGGGATTGATACTGAAGCACTCAGGCAACACTTTGGAAAAAAAATCATTGAACTAGAGGATGAAAAGAGAATTGTGCAGGTTAAAAAGAATTCTTGCAAATTGTCATAGCTTGCTTCAAAAATAGATTGAGAACTTTCAATCATATACCCATTTTACTGCTGCAGCAAGAGAGGGACCGTTTATTGGCTGAAGTTGAAAACCTTGCGGCTAGCTCTGATGGGCAGACACAGAAAATGCAAGATATTCATGCCCACAAATTAAAATTTCTTGAGACACAGGTGACTGCTCAAAAATTGCACAGTTTTCCTATCTGAAGTTGTGCTTAGATTGTTAAGTAATTCTTATAGTTCATGCTTACTTAGATTCTGGAACTTAAGAAGAAACAAGAAAGCCATGTTCAGCTCTTAAAGCAAAAGCAAAAGAGTGATGAAGCAGCAAAGCGCTTACAAGATGAAATTCAATCTATAAAGGCACAAAAGGTAAAATATATATTGTTGACTTACGTTCTTTACCATGTTAGCTTCTAAAGTATATGCCATTAATGTTCTTGTCTTTCACATTTTATTTCCAATTTCTTCTTTGTTTTTCCTCTCTCATCTGGGCATCTAGGTTCAGTTGCAACAAAGGATGAAACAAGAGGCAGAACAATTTCGACATTGGAAGGCTTCTCGGGAAAAAGAGTTGCTGCAGGTACTTCTACTTTGTCAGCTTTCAGGTTGACTTCATGTTGCTAATAAACACACAACAATCTTGTTGATAATTATGTACTTTCCTCTACTCGTTATACATTTGTAAATGCAGTTACGAAAAGAAGGAAGACGAAACGAGTATGAAAGGCATAAGCTGCAAGCTTTAAACCAGCGCCAGAAATTGGTGAGCTTAGTATTGAATGGTTTCTTGACATACAGCAAATCAGACTAACATTTTTGTGGCTAACTGGCTACCGTGTAGTGGAGGTAACATGCAGCTGTTTATCAGGACACACTTCTTTGTTTCAGGTTCTCCAGAGAAAGACAGAGGAGGCTGCAATGGCAATGAAGAGGCTAAAAGAGCTGCTTGAAGCTCGTAAATCTTCTGTTCGTGATAATTCAGGTATGCTTGTCTTTTTGGCTCGAATATTTTCCCTAGGTCCTTTTATGGAAATGCCTTGTTTTGATAAGTACATGTCTTCCATCCAACACACAAAAACTTCAAACAATCATCATCATCAGCTTATGCAGTCAATGTTTAATACCTTAACTCCCTCTCCTGGAAATATCTTTTCTAGTCATCTCACGGTGATTTCTTCACTTTTACAAATTGAATTACTGATAATACTCCATTTTTCAGCTGCCAGCAACGGGAGTGGAGTAAATGGACAGGTAGCGAGCCTGGATTCTCTTTTCACCATGTGTTCTTATGGCTTTGCACATGATGGAAATTGTTCTGACCTGAATTGGATGTGCAGACCAATGACAAATCCTTACAACGGTGGCTTGATCATGAGCTAGAAGTCATGGTGAATGTGCATGAAGTTCGTTTTGAGTATGAGAAGCAAAGCCAAGTGTATGACCTTAGTCATAAATTTAGAAATTCTGTGCCCTGTATAGCCTTTTCAACTGTGTTTGACCAAGCTGCAATTTATAGGAGAGCTGCACTAGCTGAAGAGCTTGCTGTGTTGAAGCAAGTAGATGAGGTTGCTTCCAAGGGGATAAGTCCAAGAGCAAAAAATGGATTTTCCAGGCATGAGAACTGCTAAAACTTAATTTATTTGATTGAACCTCAGTTTGCTTCTTTTGTCTTTCCATTGATAGATAGTTGCTGTTAAGCATCAAAGATAGCAATGATCCAAACTGGTTTCATCATTTGTTGCCTTTCTTTGTTATCAGGGCTTCTTCATTGTCACCAAATGCCAGAATGACCAGAATATCTTCACTTGAGAATATGTTAAGCATATCATCTAATTCACTTGTAGCAATGGCTTCACAACTTTCAGAGGCAGAAGAGCGTGAACGTGCGTTTACTAACCGTGGACGTTGGAATCAGCTGCGATCAATGGGAGATGCAAAGAACTTGCTTCAGTATATGTTCAATTCTCTTGCAGATACAAGGTGCATTTCTCAAACTATGTGCAACCTTTTTGCATTTATGGAGTAATGTTGCCATATTAGTACCTAACCACAATTCAAACATCAATCTATGAGTGAGATCTTGCTCAGCATAGGCAGAGATGCTGAGGCTTTTCTTCACACTTGCATACTTAAGTCAACCAATTCATGAACTTTGAGCAAAGATCCTGACAGTTATCTCTAAAGACTATGAGGCAAGTTATGGAAAAAAAATGCCAAGTGTTAATCTATGAATCTGGCTCATATGCCTCTGTCTACGTATGATATGTGAGCATCCATAATAGTGTTTTCACATTCTATAGAGCTCAGATAAATTCCTTCAACCACAGGCGCAGCCCCAAACTTGTGAGGAATATTTATGAAATTACTATAGACATGATCAGGAAACAATTTTACTCTTGCACTAGAGAATCTACGATTATATTGCTAGTAGAATTTGGCTAGTTTTACTCATTAACCATTCACACTAACCCCATCTCCCTGGCAGTGTCTCTTTCTGTCCTAATGTATAAAATTCATTCAACCAAAAGAAGAACACTAATAAAGATCACCAGTGATTATTCTATTGCTGAAGATGCAGGAAGCACATATCTGTTCCAAGAACAGACTGGCAGTCCAGAAAATTTTATTTATACTGCTAGCTATCCTTTTTTACCTGTTTGATAAATCTTTATTATGGATAAATGGAAATAACTGTGTATAATGTTGTCTTTTAGTTGTAAGATTGAGCACAGTTTAGAATGTTCTGAACAGGTGCCAATTGTGGGAGAGGGAAATGGAAATCAAAGAATTGAAAGAACAATTTAAAGAGCTTGTAAACCTATTCCGACAAAGTGAAGCACGGAGAAAGGAAGTAGAGAAGGAGCTGACATTGAGAGAGGAAGATGTTGCAATTGCTTTGGCCACATCAGCAACTGTAAGATTGCCTCATTTTGCTAGTGAATCTCCTGCATCGTATAACAGTTTTAGATCTCCAGGATACCAATGATCTTCAAGATTTCAGGGCAAACATACAATTGAAGTTGAATTAGGATTCTACTTAATAACATCATGATTTGCCAGCTGCTTGATTTAGCCCTTAACGAGTTTTTTTACCCCTTAGCTTTGGATTTAAATGAGCAAAAATTTGTAACTGTCATCCTATCTGAAATTTTGACTACCTATAAATTTTTGGACTGGATAGGAACAGGGGAACACTCAAAATTCACTGAAACATGTTGCTGATGATATGAGCGGTCCCTTGTCTCCAATTTCTGTTCCAGCACAGAAGCAGCTAAAATATACACCAGGAATTGCCAATGGTTCAGCCAGAGAGTCAGCAGCATTCATAGATCAAACAAGAAAAGTTAGTTTCCTTCCCCTTCATTCCTCATAAGCTTAGATCTGCATGGTGGTTTCTGAATAAATCCATTTGCTGCTGGTGCAGATGGTTCCACTTGGGCCATTGCCAATGAGAAAACCAGCGGCCATGCGACAAGGTGGGAAGCTATGGAGGTGGAAAAGAAGTCATCACCAGTGGCTTTTACAATTCAAATGGAAGTGGCAGAAGCCATGGAGACTGTCTGAATTAATCAGGCAGAGTGATGAAATGTTCATAAGGGCAAAGCCTCGCTTACAGGCTGTCCGACGTGTAGTCTGATGTTCGCCGGTCACCAAGTGTTCGTCTCCACTATTCATCTTTGGCCAATAAGCATGATCCCATCCCACCCTTCTGCCTGGAGCACATGAGAACCAAGTGCAGGTAACCATTTGATGTTATCTTGAGCCCTTCTCCATTTCCACCTGTGCATATGCTTGTAATTCTCTTTACAAGACTAAAGTCACACCCTTTGTAAAAGCAATTGCGTAAGAACTATGTCTTGGCTGCCTAGTATCTTAACTCAAAATCAGCTTTCTCCTTTGAAATAGCCACACGACAATGTAGCATTACAAGCAAGACCCTTTTCATGAATGACAAGTCCCCACCTTTATACTTGTGCAGCTTGCTGGGAGTGGTTGTCAAGCTTTGCAGTTGTCCTGGATGAGGTGATTTTGCAATCAGTGGATTCTTGGATCTTGGATTTTTAGGCTATGCTTAACGCACACGGAGCATCTTGTAAAGCAAGTGATTTTGCCGACTTTTCATCTAAAGCTATAGCATAAGATATGTGGAAGCAGGAGGTGGTGGCAATAGCAAACAAGCAACACTCTGAAAAAAGTAGGATCTTACTTCAGGTGTCCAAAATGTCTTGGTGTATATCCGTTAATAACAACACTCTGGTGAGGGAAGAAATCCCCGTAACAGGTCACAGAAAGCATAAGAAATATCCAGTCTGATTTTTCTTTCTTTGTTTTTCTTTCCTTATTCTATTTGTAAGTTTCTCCGGCAAATTGGCTCCAATGTTTTATAGTGTGTAATCACAGTATTGGTTTTCTTGAGGGGATTGGTTTCTGCAGCATTTCAGCAATCATTTTATAATAAAAAAATAGTAGCAGATTGTGTTAATTATAATTGCATTAACAAAATAATAATAAGAAGTTCCCCTCAACCTAGTAATGTAAGTTTTTGATATAATAAATTTACAAGCTAATGCAATGCTGATAGCAAAGGAAAGGGCACGGCGGATTCAAAGTCAATAAAAAATTCTTGAAACGTGAAGTCTATATTTGTTCCTCGTCAATCTTTTTACAATTAAGAAGTGGCAATCTTTTGTAAGCAGTTTAAATGTGGCTTAAAGCCAAATGCGGAACTGGATCAGACCGAATTGTTTGATCGACAACTTAGCGAACTAAAATTTTGACTGCTTCATTTAAAAAAAATGTAGGCAAGCCTGCATATTATCTACATTATAGAAACTGGAAAGACGCGAGGCCATAGCTCATCCGGTCAGTTAACATTAATGCTTTTCCTGGAAGGTTTGCGTGTCGTGGTAATCACCCCAGAAGAAAGCACCATCTTATTTTGAGTTGAATTCCACGAGGCTATATGCTCGCAAGGAATGGATGCATATGTATCTGAAAATTGTAAATGTTCTCCCTCAAAAGAAAAGGCCATATTTGGAAATACATAAGCATATCTGGACAGAGACTTGGCATCGTTGAATCCGCAAATTTGACAGCGAAGACACCAAGATGAGTTGCTTCAAAACTATGACCTGAGACTACCAGAATTCATGGCAGCATAGCTTCAAGGAGGATTCTGAATTGCGAGAGATGGTCACCAGATCCGTGAAATGCTTTTATTAGCATCATTACATGGTGCTTTTGGCCCAACAACAGTAGAAACATAGTATAACAATTTGCATAGGGGAACAGAGTTTCAGATATCCACTCCTCTTCCAACTCCCACATAAACTGGGCATTTGAATGCTGTTCTGACCACATTTGGCATATGGGGTGATGAAAATGTCCATAAATCAAGAACAACTTGACCACAACTTCAATTCTAAGAACTTCTCATATACCTTTTTTAACTTTTTTGGCAAATCCTTTTCTTTATTTTCCAATCCTTAGCATGACACTAATTCATCATTTGTGCACAATATGCAGAACTTTGCTCATTTCTCATGTTTGAACCGTACATGCAAGTTTATCAACTCCACCAAAACATATGTCCCAAATTCTTAAATTAGCACGCACGGCTCCATCTTTTAACAGTTTGGACGAAGAAATATAAGTCGTTTTGGAGCACAACATGTACATGTGAGTATTTTTATTACTTTGTACGTATTTTATAATATATATATATATTAAAGAATTACTTTGTACTAATTTCATACGTTGCCCATAAAATATAATGTCTAATTTATTTTCCATCCTCGATTGTACCATATTAAAAAGGATTAATAACATTTAAGATTGAATTAAAAATATTAAAAAGTTTAGAATTATATTAAGAAATAGAAAAGATTTAAGACTATTTTTTTATTTAGCCCTTTTACTCATAATTTATTTCTTTTTCTTTGTCTTTTTGAGTTAACTAAATGAATAAATTTGTGTTAAAAAAAAAGATTTACCTTGAATTAAAGCTTAACTTAAATCTTATACATAAAATACAAGCATCTTTTGCATCTAACTTTTGTTTAGAAAATTACGAGAATAAGTTAAAAAAAAAAAAAACACGGTCAAAAATTTATGATGGCGAAATTAAAAATCAAATTAATTCTTATTTTAATAATAAAAATTCTAGCTATGATCGAAATGTGATCAAGTAACTTTATAATGAAGAGCATCTTGTGACAAATATCTTTACTTCGGAAAACTTTTGTCCAAGAGTGTTACGTCATCATAATTATTGTATCTATGATGCAAGAGATTGTCTCATTCATAGTAATAAGAAACCCTTTCTAATGGAGAAAAGGGTAGATGTCTCAGGGAGTGATTAAAAAAAATTTCTTTGAAGCATTTCCTACTCTTCAGCATGGATCAACATTCCTACAAAACACCCCCCACCCTCCCTCCATGCCAAATAAAGAGATGGCCAATGGAGCTAAAATATGCAGGGATGAAAAAGAGTCTGGCTTTGCATTGGGTGACCCCACCGAAAAAATTGTCATTATTATGGGGAAGCCGGAATGAAAAAAGGTATATAAGCTAGCAGTGGAAATGGCAGTGACAACATTTAATACTTACTTTTTTCACCAAATATGCATTACTAATTCAATACTACTACTACTACTACTACTAATAATAATAATAACTAGGACAACCCAATGTTCGGGTCCAATTCACCTTCTTCTACAGATACAGTCTCTTTAATCTCTTGTAACATCTTTAACACTTGCCACATGGTAGGCCTTTGCTCAGGCGAGGTTAGGCTACAAGCCATAGCCACCTCAAGAAGCATTCCTAGCCTGTTGTCTTCACCGCCATCACCATCCCTGGCAGACCCGACCCAATCAACCAGATCATTTGGCACTAAAACTGGCAGTTGCGATGGAAGCCTGCCGGTCAATAGCTCTAGCAGCAGAATTCCGAATGAGAAAACATCAGATTTGGAACTTGCTTGATGACTCGAATTGCGCAATTCTGGAGCTCTGTACGCTGCGTTATCTGGGTCATCCTCGGATAATGAATCCGCATTGACAAGCGCGGCAAGGCAGTAGTCAGAAACACAAGCCTCAAAATCCGGGCCGAGAAGGACGTTGGAAGATTTGAGATTGCCGTGGACAAGTCTCCATGCTTGGTGGATATAGGACAGACCTTGCGCTACGTCCTCTGCTATCTTTAAGCATGAGGTCCAGTGGAGGGGCTTTGCCCTCGTCGATTTTGAACCTGTAAACAATGCACAGGCCTGGCCTTATCAGAGATTCAGAATAAGACAGCCCACCTAAATCAAAAGAGGGACAAGAAAGCTGCAGAATACGTTTCTTTCTTTCCATTTTTTTATTTTTGGAAGAAAGAAAAGAGGAAGTGAAGTGGGTCCCGCAATGTGTTGAAGTTAGACCCTTAGAAGATTGAAGTGGGGACCTATTTAACATTTATTTGCCAAGTCGAGTGGCCCACCGGGAGCAAATTATGAATCTCATCCGACAACTAAAGGCGCGTTATGCTCAAAGGACAAAAAAGAAAAAGTCGAGTACCCTCCGGTGTTGTTGATGACGATGACAGAAGCTAAGAAGACCAACAAAAATGGGACAATGACGATGATAATTGTAGGAAGGGCATGGATGGTTGATTGCTGATATAGCTTACCGTGGATGAGAGAGAAGAGACTGCCGTTGGGCTGGTAATCGTAGATGAGCAGCCTCTCTTCGTTGGCTTGGAAATAAGCCCTCAGCGGAACCAAATTGGGGTGCCTCAGTCCCCCCACTGATTCCATGTGCTGCTCAAAATCATCTCTGCTTGTGCCCGCCAATTTACCCGCATCGAGCCTCTTCACGCAAACGATCAGACGGTTGTCGAGCACTGCCTTGTACGTGGTTCCTGTGCTGCCCCTCCCCAGCAACTCCGCAGATGCTCTCATCAGCTGGTCTAGCGTATAAAGCTGCGCCTCACCCGCGCAGAACACCAGATTCCCGCTCTTCCCTACTTGCATTCCTTGCACCCTCTTCACTTTCTCTTCCAACTCATTCTCTTGCTGGTCTATTTGCATCACAGCCGCCGCTGCCATGGTCCCAGCGCCATCGGATTCAGCAATACCCGCCTTCGACTTTGACTTTGATTCCTTCTGATTCTTCTTCTTCTCCTGCTCCTTCTCCTTCTCCTTCTCCTTCTCCTTCTCCTCCTTCTTCTTCTTAACGGCCATTACAAAACAGAACAGAGAACCAACGAGAACGAAAGCCGCCGAGGAAAACCCAATTATCACTTTAGTTCTCTTGTGCTTCGCTTTTGAACTCTGCTGTGCGAAGTCAACCCCGTGTAACTCTTCGTTTTGTCCCATCGAAACCGCCGGCGGCGGCGCTAGTGTCGGTGCCGGGGCCGACGGGCCGAAAAATGCGGAACTGGGGCGGCATTCTTTGTGTAAAATCTCCCCACAAAGACTCGGGTTTGATGAGAATGCTGAGAGGCCAAAACGATGTAATGTGGCTGTCACTGGAATGGCCCCGGTGAGGTTGTTAAACGAGACGTTGAATCTCAGTAGAGAGGACTGGTTAAATGGAGGGACGCTCCCATTGAAACGGTTATGCTGGAGGTTCAGGTAGTAGAGGCGGTCTACAGAAGCTAATCGGGTGGGCATCGGGCCGGTTAGATTGTTATATGATAAATCCAAAATGCGGACTCTGTGAAGCGAGAAGACTGAAAGAGGGAAAGTATCCATGAAGGAATTGTGATCGAGAAAGAGGGTCTTGAGATTGATGAGTTTGGACAAATCGGGAATGGGTCCGGCGAGGGAGGTGTTTTGGAGGCCAAGGACTCGAAGCTGGTCAAGTCGGGTCAAAGTGTTGGGAGCGAAAACGCCGCCGAGATGAAGGTCTTGAAGGACGAGACGCACCACTTTCTGGTGGGAGCATTTCACTCCTTGCCATTGACAAAGATTAGTGCTTGTGTTCTGAGAAAATGGAAGAGTATTCTTCAAATCCGCTTTAGATTTGAAGGCTAGAAGCGCAGCAGCATCAGGCAGTTGTGTTAAGTTGGCTGGAGAAGAAGCAGAAGCAGCGACTGTGGCGCACAAGGATAGCAAAAGACCAGCTATTGACCAGAACACATTGAACATCGTAGCTGTAAAACTGAGGAAGTTTGAAAACTGAAACCCACTTAGCACAGCGTTTCTCTGCTTCGCTCTTGTTCAACAAAACTATGGGGTGGGTATGATTGTTCCATATCATTCGTTTGCCAAAACTCGAAAATAGAGAAGATGGAAGAGAGTGCGAGCGCTACTTGACAAAGCTTTGTAAGAAACAGAGCGTGGCAGATTGTCGGGACTGCAACGTCAGAATCACGTGAAGTAAATTATTATAAAGATTGTTGAGGCCCTGGCCTGTCGAGTCAATGTAATATGGGGCTCTGTTTATTTTTATTTTTATTTTTTTAATTTTTGGACGGTCTGTGTGTGGGGTTTTAGCAATTAGCACATATCTGTCTCTGCGTTTAGCTAACTTTTTTTTTTTTTTTGGCACTTTGCAAGGTTGCCATGTGAGTTTACAGTTATTGGTTTCTGGAATTTGGATAGAGAATGGGTCCAAGGGGAAGAGATTCTCATTCTGTGGGGGGCTGTTGAGGTTAAATAGATGCTTTTGAGGTGAAGATTAAAATTAAAATAAAATTTGTTTATTATCAATACAAATGTTAATATATTATATTTATTTTTAAATTTTTATCATTTTTATAATCACAAAGACACTCAACTCACTCGTTTAATTGGTTTCTTGATCTCTTTTGTTGTTGTATTATTATAGTTATAATATTGATACATTTTTTGTTTATAATAATATAAAATTAGTATAAAAGTTTTAGACTAAACAATAATTAGTGGACAATAAGTTTTTGGGTTTTTTCACAATAATTGACAACTCTTCAGTGTATGTATGCACTTTTATAATTTTTTTTTACGTTGATTTTCAATTCTTCCCTTTAATACAATCTTCTTTTTTTTTTTTTTTTTATCTTATGGTCACTATGAGTTACAAGTAAAAATTATCAAATTTGCTTCCATTAAGTTCTTTGATGAAAATATTACCACTTGATTATTTATATCGATTTTTTTTTTTCATTTCAATCTTTACCCTATAAGATTTTTTTTTCTCTGTCACAAAGTGATAATGAATCTCTACATGCCTTGTTTTTGCACGAAACATAAAATTATCAGCCAATTATGTAGCTGACTAACCGTCACAATGTAAAAGGTACAGCATACTCAGCTTATTGGTGAAGATCCTTTAAGAGAAGCACTAATTAAATACTTTATAATATTAACTCTATACTCTGTTTTAATAGTTAATAATGAGACGGTTGGGTGTGTCTTATTACACCAAAACACTAGCCTTGAGTCTAATTTGGACACGTAACTATCTTCCACTCTTTTTTCTCCCTTGTAAAGAATTCCATAATCTAAAATTCCTTTAACATATCTTAATATTTGCTTCGTAAATTCTAAATGAGGTTTCCTTTAACGTAACTTTTCATTATCAACACAAATACTAATACATTACACTCACTTGCAAACTTTTGTCACTCGAAACTCACACCTCTTGAATTACACCTATAAGGACACTTAACAAGTTTCTTGATCTCTTTTGTTATTTTTATCATGTTATTATGGTCATGACACTCACGTACCATCTATTTATACTAGCATAAAGTTAGTGTAGAATTTTTTAAAAACTAAAAATTAGACATTATATTTCTAGATTCTTTCATAATATTAGTAAAAAAAAAAAAAAAACACGTCTATAATTTTCTTGTAAAATTGGCAACTCGTACTATTGAAAATTTTTTGTGTTGATTTTCAGGGGTTGTTGAAATTTGGCATTTGATGTTGGACATTTCAAGAATTTCTCTTTCTGAAATTTTTATTTCTATAACGTAGGATCTTTCTTTATGAAAATACTGACAATAAAATTGTAATGAAATCAACATACAGTTATCCATTATGCAGATGTCTTATAGTAGAGATGAGAATCCTCTCTCTGTTTCGTTCCTGAACGCTTTTCTCTTTTCTCCTACTTTTTCCTTTCTTTTCTTTACGTTTTATCTCTAATAGTTGAGATCAAGAAAAGTCTGTAATAGTATATATATATATATATAGATACACATCATTCTTTTCCTATAACCGTTACCTTTTCAGGAAAATCCTCTTCTTCTGTAACAATTATCTTAAATAAGAAGATATTTCTCTTCTTATAACGTTTATTCTTAATAGGGAGAGTAAAGGGATTTTAAACCCAATAACCCAAATTACCGTTATGCCTAACCGACCATCATATTAGGTCTTTTATTTTGGGTCATACTTTAAATAACATGAGCTACTCATGTTAATTAATTTAACAATCTCCCACTTGGCCCATATTATGACTTGATGAATCAATAATAATTAAGTGTGCACAATCCTTAAAGATCATCAAATCACAATACTTGATTGAATTAAAATGATTGAATCATGGCAGTCACACATCTTATAGCGACATGATTCCTTCCATGTATCACATAATCATCATAATTCATAATAATCTTATTGAGGAACATTTAAACTTTAAATTGTCATTCCCATATATGTTATTAGTTATCTCACAAACCATAATTGTATACATCTAAATAGAGATAACAAAGCAGAAGTAAAACCATAACTTTAATTGAATTCACGAGTGTCACAATAATATGAGCATCCTAAAATATTGGCTTTCAAGAGAATGAGGACCTGTCCATAATGTCCATCCGATCAACATGTCCAGTAAATGTTTTCGGTGGCAAACTTTTAGTTAACAGGTCTGCTATCATCAACTCAATGCCAATATGCTCAATGGACACTTTTTGGTTTTGCACTTCTTCTTTAACAGATAGGTATTTCAAATCCATATGTTTCGCACCTTTAGAATACCTATTATTCTTAGAGAAGAAAACTGCTGTGGAATTATCACAGTAAATTCTTAACGACTTTTCTATACTGTCGACCAAACCAAGCCTTAAGATAAAATTTCGCAACTATAATGCATGAATAGTAGTCTCAAAGCATGCTACAAATTCGGCCTCTATAATGGAAGTAGCAATGACAGACTGCTTCCCACTTTTCCAGGAAACTGCTCCTCCAGCTAAGAGAAACATGTAACCAAATGTAGATTTCCTCGAGTCTATACATCCAGCATAATCTGAATCTAAGTAGACTACTACTTCAAGATGACTTGATCTTTTATAAGTAAGTATGTAATCTTTGGTGCCTTATAAGTACCTAAGTACTTTCTTTCCGGCTTTCCAATGATCTATTCCAGAATTACTTTGATATCGGCCTAACATTCCAAATGCAAAACTGATGTCTGGCTGAGTACATGTTTGCACATACATTAGGCTTCCAGCTAGTGATGTATAGGGAATTGATTCCATCGCTTTCCGTTTCAAATCATTCTTTGGACATTGCAATTCACTGAACTTGTCCCCTTTCTGAATTAGAACTATTCTTGTTGAGCAATTTTCCATTCTAAATCTCTCTAATACTTTATTGATATAGCCTTTCTGAGACAATCCTAACAATTTTTGTGATATATCATGGAATATTTCTATTCCTATCACATAGGATGCCTCATTCATATCTTTTATTTTAAAAGTTTCAGAGAGAAATTTCTTTACATCATGTAACAAACCTATGTCATTAGCAACCAAAAGAATGTCATCGACATATAGGACTAATATAATGAACTTGCTCCCACTGACCTTCATATAGATACACCAGTCAACAGTGTTCTCTACAAAACCGTATGACGTAATGGTATTATTGAACTTAATATACCATTTTTGGGAGGCTTGTTTCAGTTCATATATTGATTTCTTTAATTTACACACTATATTTTCTTGCCCGGTGATGGTGAAGCCTTCAGGTTGGTCCATATACACTTCCTCTTCCAAGTCACCATTCAGAAAGGCGGTCTTTACATCCATTTGGTGGAACTCTAGATCATTATGAGTCATCAAAGCCATAATAATTCTTAAGGAGTCTTTCTTAAAAGACTGGAGAGAAAGTCTCCTTATAGTAACACCATCCCTATGAGTGAAACCTTTGACAATAAGTCTGGCCTTATACCTTTTGAGTTTCGCTTGTCTTGAAGACCCACTTACAGTTAACTCGTTTTGATCCTTCAGGTAACTCTACTAGTTCCCAGACTTGGTTTACATCCATCGATTTCATTTCTTCTTTCATGGCATTGAACCACCTTTTAGAATTATTACATTCCATGGCTTGTTTAAATGAGACTGGATCTTTATCAATGCTCAATTCCTATTCATGCTCAAGTGAGTAAACCACATAATCATTTGAAACTGCTGGCCTTTTCTATCTTGTAGACCTCCGTAATGTCATTTCTTGTGGTATCACTTGTTCATTTGTAAATTGAACATTGTCACTTGGTTCATCTCTTATGTGTTCACTTTGTGTGTTTCAAGTATCAATTTGTTGTCCTTGTATGTCACGTGACTGTGATGCAACATGAGGAACAACAATTCGAGTAGAAACACTGGGTGTGAGGATACCGACGTGAGTAAAAGTACTTATTGTGGATCTTTCATTTTGTACTTCTTTAATATCCACCTTTTATGAGTCCCTACTCCCATTGAACTGGCCATTTTCAATAAACTGAGTATTACCAGACTCAACTATTTTAGTACTATGGTTAGGGCAATAGAACCTATACCCTTTGGGCTTTTCAGGATAGTCAATGAAGTAACGACTAATGGTTTTTGCATCAAGCTTTCCTTCATGTGGATTATATATCCTTACTTCTGCTGGACAACCCCAAACATAAAGGTGTCTCAAACTGGGTTTCTTTCCTGTCCATAACTCGTAAGGAATTTTAAGGATAGCGTTATTAGGAACCCTATTTAGCAAATATGCAGCAGTTCTTAATGCATGCATTAACAAGGATAAAGGTACAGTACTGTAATTCAACTTGCTCCTAACTATATCCATAAGTGTGAGATTCTGCCTTTCCGCTACATCATTATGTTGTGGTGTACCAAGCATTGTGTACCGTGCACATATACCTCGACTTTTAAAAAGTTTTGCAAATGAACCAGGACATTGTCCACTTTCATTGAATTTTC
>JAHLGO010000381.1:4234964-4329775 GCA_020615895.1 Ceriops decandra | reverse complement strand
TTTGATGATAGTTTCAATATTTTGACTAATGGGTGATTATTAAAAATGTTCTCCCCTCTATTTAAGAAGTCTTAGTTCAAAACTCTCTTTTTATAGGAAGCAATACATGTTTAACCATATCCTTCTCAAGCCTATAGACATTTTTTTAACCAAGTGTTAATTAAAAATCAATAAAAAATTGCTAGGGTTAATTAAAAATCAAGTGATAAGCATCTATGTCTACAACATTCTAATAAATCTTATATTTGTATTGGCTAATTGAAAAAGAAATCTTACACCAATCCATCACTTAAGTGACAAGCATCCATGTCTACAATATCCTAATAAATCTTATATTTGTATTAGCCAATTAAAAAAGAAATCTTACACCAATCCATTACTTATATTTCTCTTATTATTTTAATCCACCTAACGTTAAATAGACTTTGGTACTTTTTTACTAATAGTTATGATTTTTTAATAATTTATTTTTCAATAATAATTTCTTAATTACTATTATCATTGATTAAATTAAATAAAATATTATTGATTATGTACCTTATACAAACTAACTTATTTTGTAGAGTATCATTTTCCTACGTAAAAGCTAGCATCAACTTTCACACCACATGCATAAATTTATCATCCTTATGATCACCTTCCTATCCATTTGAGGAGTAATAGACTTCGTCATCTTTAGCTTCAATCACTCCTTCTTACTTTATTATATTCACTATCTTTTAATATGGGCAATCATTAGAATTATACTTTACCTCATTGTAATTGTAACACTTGTTAAGTATCAACTTCTCAAAAGGATTAATATTATATATTACAACTTTTTTAACAATTAATTATTTGTTTACAATTTGGTCAATTATTACTTTTTTTTATTAGCTTAAACCTTTTTGTTTTTCTTTCTTTATAACAAATATGTTATAATTAATAAAAAACTTATGAGAAAATTCAACCTTAGTCTTTTTTTGTGATGTCATCCTAACTTTCAATGTGAAATTCCAATCCTTAAATATGTTCACTAACATTTAAACTTTGATTTTATCATCAACAATTTGTTTTATTTTGTCTAAGTATCTTAAGACTCATCAACTTTTTTATTCCATTAACATTTCATGTATGGATAATCTAAAAAATTCCAGTGGGTAATTGATTAGTTGCCTTTGATACAACATTTAAAAGGATTTTCTTATAATTTAGAGTAAGAAATATTCTCTTCAGAAGTTGTTTTATTTTATACCTTATCTAAATAGAGTTTTACTTTCCCTTTTACTTTAACCTTTTATTCATTTTCACCATGCAAATGCTCCTCCTTTCAATCAATATGCTACTAATATAACTTTTTGTTCTTTAACTATTTCTATCTAATCAATGAATCTTTTTATTTTAATTAACCAATTAATAAAATTTTAATATTTAATTCACCATTAAAGACAAAGATATCTATTTTTAGTTGAAATTTATCTAACCTCCTAAGATTTAGGTGTCATCTACATTCATACCTAAAATAATCTAGGTGCTTGTCAAAATCATTATCTTCATCGTCAAAATTTGCCATATAAACCTTATGCACATACAAATTTGTTTCATTGTCAGAATTTGCTACAAAATACAACAACTATGCAAACTTATAGGGACTAGTCAAGTAAGAAAATGATAGTTGCCAAAATTTCCAATCTAATTCATTTTGTCTCTAATTCCTATTGCCACCTCCTACCTAAAAAGCTTATAATTGATTACTAATAAGTTCTAATTTATGTTTCAATTGATCAAACCTTTGGCTAAAAGTCTATAGTGTCATTTTTTAGTCATAAATGATTTATTAAATGACTTATATCTCTTAATATTTATCATCATAATGGTTATTACTTTTTCTATCTCATACTACTATTAGAATAGGTGAGAACTACTTTAGCATTATTTGATAGAAAGTTTAGTAAAAATAAAACTAATGAAGTTTCTGACTTTTCCCTAAGATCTACTAGTTTGTGATACTGAGAGGGGGGTGAATTAGTATCACCACAATTCGCAATTCGTAGGTAAGTGAACAACTTCAACCTTTTCTTAAAAATGAACTCTTTCTTAAACTCAACTAAGGTAGATCTATTGCTATCTACTAATCACAATAGTCTTCAGAGTTACCTTTCAAACACCTTTCCTAATAAACAATTCGTATGTTCTTAAATAGGTCTTTGTTAAGTTATAGGTTGGCTAATACTTTAACTGCGTTCACAATTTAATTTAAAATATAAAACGTAAAGTAAATTAAGGATACATGAGATTTACGCGGTTCCATCAACGTGACGTATATACACGATATTAGGGACTGTCCTTTATCGAGACTATCTGCTATACTTAAGAATTCCAGTTACAATAGATATCTTAATCCTCTGTTTTTTTTAATATTGCAATTACTAAGGAAGTATAATACAAAAAGTGTCACTTACTGTGTCTACCCTTTTTCTATCTTGTCTTGCCTTTGTTGAATTGAAAGGCTGCTTCACTGTTGATTAGAAGTTCACTGCAACGCACTCTAACCTCTCTTGAAGAAATCTGAAAATACATTGAATTCTTTAATGCTTAGCTGAATTCCTTCTTTACGTTATTTCATACAGCTCATACTTTTACCGTCTCACTGTCTCCCCTGTCTCCTTATCTCACAACTTTACCATTTCACGTCCTACCCTTGCTTGTCCGTTTCATACCTCCTTTGGTCGTATCAGATTTTCTCCCTTTATTGCCAATCAATGTTCATTGGACCCCTATCCATTTCTAGTTTTCTTCTAGCCGATGGTCTATTTTTCTTTATCCATCTCTCTCTCTCGATTCTGTCGGTGGTTTCTATCTCTTCGTTTAGCCGGATCTCTCTTATTGTCTAGCCGGATTTATCTCACCGTCTAGACGGATTTGATTTTGGTCGTATCGTCTCTTTTCCATTCACCCACTTGGCTGTTCACCTCTTTGTCTCTTTCCACTGTTTGGCTACCAGGTTTCTCTCTCCTTCCATCGTTGGTCTACTTTTCTTTTTGGTATCATGTTTTGGGCGTGTCAGTAGTGTGCTAGTTTTCTCTCCTATCTCTGATGACGGCTTGTTCCAATGACTGCTCCTATTCTCTTTTTTTCTCTCCTTTGTCCAACGGCTTTTCTCTCTCTTCTAAGTGTTTTCTCTCTCTTCGTTCAACGGCTTCATTATGCGGCTCTTACAGCCAGATTTATCCGATTTTCTCAATTTCCATTTTCTCCTTCTTCCAATAATGGCTACGATTTCCTCAATTGCCGACCTCCTCTTTTCTATTTTGTTGTCCCTTGTTCTGCCATTCTCTTGTCGTCGTTGTGTTTTAGCTGTGTGTTGTGTTTTTCTGTTTTCTCTATTTAGCCGTCCACACACTTTTGTGTTTTGCCATGTATTCAATTGCGTTGGCCTTTTCCTAATTTTGTCTTTCAAGGTCTTTATATACTCTTTTCCATGAAACCCTAATAGGGCTTACGTAACAGATTTACGTTCTTGATCTTACATGACGGATTTACTTTCTTGCCCCTATATATGGCTTTACTTTTACTTTCTTGCCCTTCCATATGACTTTACTTTCTTGCACAGTTAAACCAAATTGACAACAATTATAACTCGTACAAGACTGTGGGAACATTAATCTCCCTCTTTGTAATTGTTGGCAACGCCCATAACAAAAGCTACTACACAGTAGTTTCAACTCCCCTTAAATATGCACTCCCCATTTCTTTACAGCTCCCCTTGCACTGTTGCTTCTCTCCCCCTTTACCAACCAATTACAAATTTGAAAAACTTGCAAAGTAGAGATGGAGGATTCACCTAATTTTCAGGCTTGAAGGGGCATTCGCATAGACAGAGATTTAATTAGATCTTGTGTAGCCTCTTTAACAAATTTAAGTTCAACTTGTGAGAGTAAAGTAGTAGCTCCCACAAATCTTCTTCTTGTTGTAACTCCTGCTGATGGGTTACCTATGATCTGATTTTCTTGATAAGTGCTAGTCCACGTTTTCTTTGACTTTCTTTCTTGCACAGTCTTAGTTGCAAAAGAATCCCTTTCTTCATCAATCACATATAAATTTTCAACTGTTCTTTTCCTGACTGCAACAATATTACCTTCTTTACTTTTTACCTAGCAATCTATTTTTGTGAATATTACCTTATGGTCTTTGTTGCATAGTTTGTTGACAGATGCTAGATTATATCTGAGTCCTTCAATGTGTAGAACATCTTTCAGTTTTCCTCTTCTAATATTTACTAACCCCTGACCACTGATGTTGAGTGAATCATCATTACCAAACTTGACTCTGCCTTATCTTGACTTATTTAGCTTTGACAATTTACTCTTGTCTCTCGTTATGCGTGAAGTACATCCACTATCAAGGATCCACTGCTTATCTTTATAGTCAGTTTTGAGTGCAATTCAGTAATATTAGCCACCTCCCTTTTAACTTTATATTCCTTTTTTTGAACTGGCTGGAAGATAGCTTTCTTTTTTTTCTTAGCTTTGACTGCACCGCTTGTTTTCACTATGCCATTGAGTGCCTTCTCTTGTTCAAGGAGAAGTGTCATGCATCTTTTGGTATTATGACCATCTTGGCCACACCTTTCACATTGTTCCAAGTTTGCTAATATAACAAACTTGTTCTTTGAAATGACTGGTTTAGGCTTCCACCAACAATCCTCGTCAGTGTGTCCTTGCCTTTTATAGTATGTGCAAGAACTCACAACAGGTGTTCTCCTCTGAGTTTTGTATTGTCTCTCCCTATATACAATATTGTATCTTCTCAGGTTTGAGACATATACTAGCCTTTTGCACCAACAATTACTCGCCTTATGACCCCAAACTCCATAATAAAAGCAATGACCTTGAAACTACCTCTTCTTGGGTCTAATAACAGCTCGTCTTCTTTTGTTCATCACATGCTATGTAGGTAAAGTAGTTGGCTTCTTTGTTTGTGTGACTTTCATTTCAGCTACCTTCTTCTCCTTCTTTTGTTCAGTCATAGCCCTCTGCTGGTTGACTTTCTTTTCTTCCTTCTTGTTTGCCACCCTAGGTTGCTTTTTCAGATCTTCTTTATACTCAGCTATCTTCTTTTGAGTCACAACCTTCTCTTTCAACTTTTGTGGCATATTCTTATTTTCTTTAGCCAATGCAACCTCAGATTACTGCACTTTCTCTACATTTTTCTCTCCTTCTACAGAACTTGTTTCTCTTATCATTTTAAGCTTCTATAAGTTCTCTTTGCTACTTTTAAGTTGTTGCTGAAGTCTCAGCAACTTTTTCTCTATTTCTTCAATTTTTGAAACCCTTGAGCCAAGCTCTACTGTAACGTCTTCACATATTTTGATATGTTCCTCAAATCTTCTTTTCAAGTCAATATGCTTAGCCCTTATTTCATCCTTTTGACTTTCAGCTTCCTTAGACTTTGCTTCAACTTATTTTATATGGGCCTCTAACCTTCTTATGGTTCTGCCCCTTCTGATTATCTCCTTTGAAGTTACTTTCAACTCAGTTTCAAGATCTAGTTCTTCTTCATCAACCTCCTCTTCCTCTTTAGAGGTTGAACTTCCACCTTAAGTTAATGCCATAAAGGCATGCTCATCTGATGATTCTTCATCTTCCTCCTTATCAGCTTCTTTTGTCTGACTCACATAACTCTTGAATGAGCTTCTCTTCTTCTTCTATGGGTTAGCAGTCTTCTTACTGAACTTCTTTGATTTGAGCGATGATTTTCTCCATTTGAATTCTGCTCATCATCATCATCCTCATCTTCATCATCAAGTTTCACTTTACACTGAGAAGCAAAGTGTTCAATCTGCCCACATCGATAACATCTCAAGGACAACTGTCCTTTTCCCTTCTTAGACCCTTTTTGAATTTCCTTTTGAAGTGAACCAACACTTCACCTTCACTTTCTTCCTCATCATCATTATCATCCTCACTAGATGATTATTCTTCTTCTTTTATCTTCAAGTACTTTATAACTTTGAAAACTACCTCATTTGATACCTTTGTTATTGCAGAGCTTTCAGCTAACTTTATCCTCATCTCATATGCAATGAGATTGCACTGGAGATCATGCAGAGACATACAATTGAGATCTCTACTCTCCTTTATGGCTGTTACCTTTGAGGCACCTCTCAGGTAGAATTCTCAGAATTTTCTTCATAATAGATGAGTCCTTCTTGTTCTTCCCATGACTTCTAAGGTCATTTACAGCGTCAATAACCCTAGTGAAGAACTCTTGGATTGTCTCATTTTTTTTGCATTGTGAGAGATTCATATCTATCCTTGAACATTTGAAACTTAGCATCCTTCATTCTACCATCACCTTCATAGACTTTCTACAATCTATCTCATATCTCCTTAATAGATTTGTAGACCATAACTTTAGCATATTCAGCATTTGTTAATGCTGAAATGATGACGTTTGAGGCCTTCCCATTTATCTCAAACTACCTTAATTCCTCTGGGGTTGGGTCTTTACATTCTTCCGGAGCCACAAAGCCCTCCTATACGCATTTCGCCACGTTCATGCCTATAGTTGTAAATACCACTTGCATTCTTACTCTTCACATATGGTAGTTGGTTCTGTTAAAGATTGGAACCTTCTTGCTGTAAGTGATACTAGTGCTGATACCAACTTCCATTTCTCAGTATGCTGAACAAGTCAAACTTTTAGATCCCTTCAAACTAGTACACCAAGCTGTTAAGTTTCAAACTAGTGAACCTGTGCTCTGATACCAATTGAAGTTCCCGAGTTCTCCCTAGGATCTACTAGTTTATGATACTGAGAAGGGGGTGAATCAATATCACCACAATTTGTAATTCGCAGGTAAGTGAACAACTTTAACCTTTTCTTAAAAGCGAACTCTTTCTCAAACTTGACTAAGGTAGATCTATTGCTACCTACTAATCACAATAGTCCCCAAAGTCACCTTACCTAATAAACAATTTGGATGTTCTTATTTAGGTCTTCATTAGGTTATAGGTTGGCTGATACTTTAGCTGCATTCACAACTCAATTCAAAACACAGAAAGTAAAGCAAATTAAGGACACACGAGATTTATGTGGTTCCGTCAACGTAACGTCATCCATGGTGGTAGGGACTCTCCTTTACCAAGACTATCTACTATACTTAAGAATTCCAATTACAATGGATGTCTTAATCCTCTGTTCCTTTCAATATTGTAATTACTAAGTAAGTATAATACAAAAAATGTCACTTACTGTTTCTACCCTTTTCTAACTTGTCTTGCCTCTGTTGAATTGAAAGGCTGCTCCACTGTTGCTTAGAAGTTCACCGCAACGCTCTTTAACCTCTCTTAAAGAAATCTGGCAATATGTTGAATTCTTTAATACTTCGTCGAATTCGTTCTCTACGTTGTTTCACACAGCTCCTGCTTTCACCATTTCACTGTCTCCCTTGTTTCCTTGTCTCATGGCTTTACTGTTTCATGGCTTGCCCTTGCCTGTCCGTTTTACATCTCCTTTGGCCGTATTAGATTTTCTCCCTTTACTGTTGGTGGCTATTCATTGACCGTCCACCCCTGTCCGTTTATAGTTTTCTTTCGGCTGGTAGTTTGTTTTTCTTTGTTTGTCTCTCTCTCTCTCTCTCTCTCTCGATTCTACTGGTGGTTTCTCTCTCTTCGTTTAATTGGATCTCTCTTACCATCCAACAAATCTATCTCACCGTTCAGTCAGATCTAATTTTGGCCGTATCGTCTCTTTTCTGTTCACCCACTTGGCCATTCACCTCTTTGTCTCCTTCCCCTATTTAGTTGTTGGGTTTCTCTCTCCTTCCGTCGTTGGTCTGCTTTTCTTTTTTGTATTGTGTTTTGGGCGTGTCGGTGGTGTGCTAGTTTTCTTTCCTATCTCTGACGACTTATTCTAACGGCTGCTCCTATTCTCCCTTTCTCTCTTCTTCGTCCTATAGCTTTTCTCTCTCTTCCAAGTGTTTTCTCTCTCTTCGTCCGACGGCTTCATTGTACAGCTTTGATTTCTCTCTCTTACCGTCAGATTTCTCCTATTTGTTCAATTTCCGTTTTCTCCTTCTTCCAACAACGGCTACGATTTCCTCAATTGCCAACCTCCTCTTTTCTATTTTTCCGTCCCCTGTTCTGTCGTTCTCTTGCCATCGTTGTGCTTTGGTCATGTGTTGTATTTTTTTATTTTTTCTATTTGGTCGTACACACACTTTTGTGTTTTACTATATATTTAATTGCGTTGATCTTTTCCTAATTTTGTCTTTCAAGTTCATTATATATTCTCTTATATGAAGTCCTAATAGGACTTACGTAACAAATTTACTTTCTTACCCCTCTATGTGATTTTACTTTTACATTCTTACACTTCTATGTGGCTTTACTTTCTTAAATATTTAAACCTAATTGACAACAATTATAACCTGATAACTAACAACTAATATACAATTAAACCTAAGAAAACAAAACTTCTTAAAAAAAGATAAAAAAATATAAAGTATTTTATTAAATACATATATTTGCTATAATAATTTAACTATTCAGCTCACATAGGTATTTATACAAATAACCTATAGTTAGCAAAGGAAATTCTTAATAAAATTAAAATAAAAGGAAATCTATGTCACTTAATTTCTAAAAAATTCTATATTCTAAAATAATTAAATATTATATAATATGGAATATTTTTAAAATAGACATAGGAGTTAAGTATTTCATGCAAGCATATGATTCCTCTTGGTCTTCCAAGTCAAGATCGATTAAGTAAACAAATATGAGAATTTATGCCTACGCTGCATCATCTGTAAACACAGAGTTCGTTGCAAATAGTCTCTATAACCACGTAACCGTCCGGATGCTAAGCTAAAATGTTCGTGATGTATTTTGACGTGCATTTCGTATGAATGGATGAAGTAACCTTAAATTCCTGGAAATTGTCATGATTTTTTTTTCTTTATCTGGCATTATCCCTTATCTATGAATGTCTTCAAATGAAGATTGACTGATCGATGGAACACCATGCCAGAGGATCATATTTTTTCCGCCAAAAGACCTCTTGTCGCCACTAAAATCCTGAAAGCTTCCGACCACTTTCATCAGAACAAAGTTAAAGCATTCAAAAGCAGGCTTTGCTTTTAAAAATGGGAGACGCACTTAATTCGAAAATTGTCAAGGGAGGTTTTTCCAAGATCAAAGAGGAGGGAATTTTTCTGCCTGTAGATGCCTTGGGAAGCCACTAATAATTTTTTTCTCAGCATGCAATCATTTTTTTCAGTTAACGATTTCTCCCAAGGTGCCCCTCAGACCACGTGGGAATGAGTTCGATTCAGAATATGTAATAAAACAAGAAAGAAAAACAAGAGCACTCGTTAAATCCAATTGCCAAAAGAAAAAAGATGCGGCATAATTACAAGAAAGCACATGTCTAACTTAGATTGTAATCACTGTACGAGGTTATAACTCATAAACATCATAAAACAGGCCAGGAATCAATATGGTGAACCTGTTTGAATCTGGATATCGGTCTACGATTAGAGAATTGGGGTCACTCGGGCTGTTTTTCCACGAGTTTGCTAGAGGCGAGCGGCAAAGGCTATCGTCAACATCAAGTATCTAAATGCCTTTGAATGCTTTCGAGGCGATAAGAGAATAAACTATTGTCGAAATGGGAGATTATAACCACGGTTAGAAATTTTCTGAGGTGTATCAATTAACTAAACGTCCAATATGAGTGAAAAGAAAGAAAGAAAGAAAGAAAGAAAGAAAAGAAAAAACAAAATAGGCGAGACTCAGTTAAAATAAAAAGAAAATAAAGAAATAAATTTATTTGATCTAATATTATTGAAGTAAAGAGTCAGCAAAGATGAAATTGGAAAGAACCTGCAACAGTTCAGGTATTACTTATTCTCCCATGGAGAAGTAGGCAAAAAAAAAAAACAAAAAAACTGTGGACATTTTTCTGGAATGTGAGAGAATGGCTTGGCAAGGGGGAATCATGAAAACGCATTTGGTTGCAGTCACACACAATACTCCAAGGGGACTACAAATTCGACAACGATTTTTAGATCGCCTTTCATGTGCATGTCATCACAACTTAATTTTCAAGCCCTATACCAGTTTACTTCTCTAATTCGATCAAAAGTTTATAACCAACCAGAGGAGACAATTTGTGAATCCAAATGCCCATTATCATGCACAATGTTGGGAATATGCTGCCGAACATAAACTTTATTAAGAAAAGAAACTAGGAAAACACAAATAATAGGGTCAAAAGGACTCTCTGCTCAACTTAATGAAATAAGGATAAATTACTGTGTGTTATTACTAAGCACAAACTAAAAAGACAGCTATCCCTTCGTCAAAATTGATAGAGAAATTCAATTTGATTTTAAACATTATAAACTGTACGTCATACCATATATTCAAGTAATGGTGTCAGGAATGTGAATGCACAAGCATAAACGTATTTTTAATTTCGAATGTATTCGCATTTAGTATTTTAAATTTTTTAGCCAGCAGGTTTGGAAGAAGGGGTCACAGTGGATGGGATTAGCCATTCCCTAGCGCGCGACAAATGAGAAATGAGATCAATTATTGGCATGGTAAAGTTGCCAATCTTACGTACGAAAATTTAACAAAGGAAAAAGAACAAAAGCTAAAGGTAAAAAGGCAAGATAGAAAAGTATATTCCGTTGGAACAAACATACCAAAAAAAGAAAAAAAAAAAAAAAAAAGGAAGCAAATTTGGGTCGTGAAACACGCGAACTTAAACGCAATTGAAGGGATTATTCTCACAGTTTTAAATTTGAGGGGCCAATCGATACGAGTACACCGCCTACAAATTGTTCAGTTCTAGTGAGTACCGACAGTGCCCTCAAAAAATAAAAAAATAATAAATTATGAGTTTAGTTTTTAAAATGGGATATTTAATTAAACATTAAATAATTATAATGTATCATTAATAAATTAAATAATATAACGTAATATATTTTTAAAAATTGAGAAACATCTATTATATGTCACCTGAAAAAAAAAAAAAAAAGTAATTGTCACTTTCTTTTATTGAGTGCGGCTTGACACGACATAGTAAAAGCTAAAACAGTGCATGACAGAAGGACAAATTCCTCAAGCCAAAATTCTTTTTGGTTTCTCCGGACACCAAGCGACAAATTGGCAACACCAGAGTGTTGCTTGCCATTTCTTTCCAGCAAAAAAGGGAGGTTCTTTTTCTTTATAATTTTAATTTCTATTTTCTAGACTTTGTTGCTTCTCAACACCACAGCATTCTAAAAGTTTCTGAGGAGCCAACGATGAGAAAAAAAAAAAAAAGAAAAAAAGAAGCGGGAGGAGCTGGGAAAAAGCGAGTTCCATGACCATATCAGATTTTCTCTCGTCGCAGTGGACAAAATCCCAAAGAGCATATGGCCTTTCGATGTCATCATCTTGGCAAGGAAGCTTATACGTAAGCTCTGTATGGAAATGATCATCAAACAAAGAACTCTTTCCATCTTTGAACAGGCACATTGAGCATGGTTTGCAAATACCATGCACTAGGTAAATTGATACGAGAACTCAATTTACCGAGTCTTTTAACTCTGTAGACTAATTAGCAGTCACATTAACCTGCGTTGACCATATCATTTCAATCTTTGACCAGCTGGTTAAACTATCCTCAGCCCGACATTTGACAGTACAGCCCGGTTTCGAAAGTTTTCTTTAACATTCTCCCTCTCTCCCTCTTTTTTAGTATTGAGTTGATTCTGACTCTACAAACTTGTTCTGATACTTCCTCTACTCGATTTCAATCTTAGCCCTCGTTGAGATTATAGAGAAATCTGAGATTTTCATTCACATAACTGCCATCTGGATGGGACTAATTACGTTTATTTTTTTTCCCCCTCTATGCCAAGAGATATGTTTTAACATTCTTGTAAAACGCAAGCTTTTCTGTATTGTTAGTGATGATTTACCGAAACCCACTCAGGAAGAAAAGTAAACAATTGAAAAATTTTGGTCAACTTGAAGATTTTGAAGAGTAAGGATCATAAAATCTTTACTTGGTTTTGGAATATCAATGCTTTCACTGTCAAATTTCAGTTTGGTCACCTCTGCACTGCAAAGGAGGTTAAAGTCTAATGACAAGTCCAACAGGTCTCATACATCCTCTGCAATGGTGAGGTGACCAAAATGAAGTTTGACGATAGAATATATGATATTCCAAAATCAAAGTAAAGATTTTTGTAATTCTTACTTGTACCAGTTTTCAGGTCGCTAAGTTATATAGTCTTCTCCTCGAGTCAATTTTGGTAGACTACTACTGACAATGTGACGAAGATTGTGTCCCGTGAGAAAGTTAAAACATCTTTTGGAAACCATAAAACGTAATTGGTCTCACCAACCATAGCGGTTATGGATACGAAACTTCAAGTCTATCCATAATAACGAGAAATCAAAACTGAGAAGACATACAAAACCGAATAGAGGACATACCGGAACAGGCACATGCAGCTAGAATTTGTTCGAACAAACCCTAAAACAAAGAGCACATCCAAAAAAAAAAAAAAACCTGCAAATCATACGACACTAGCCAACCTGAGCTCGTATGGTTTGGGCTTTGCTCGTCCCGTTTCACTCCTTCAATAACAGTGTGAGCCGGGGTGTCAGACCCTCCGCTAGCATTCAATTGTCATTGTGTTATGGGCTTCCTTTTGAATTTTGGTCTACTATTTCAGACTAAGTTCTGGATATTTTTTGGGACGGCCTTGTCAAGCGAATGTTTACTCAGCCCGTAAGCCATGTACGATTGTCCTGCCAGCTTCCAAGTTTTGTCACCTTGTCTAAAATTTCACGACAAATGTGGAGAGAATATTTCCCCGTCGTCAACTGATGAGCGCAAAAGCGAATAACGCAGGCTAGAACCTTAGTTTAATTAAGATTTTCAAAAATTTCCATCCAAATCATACATCTTATAACCCTACGAATATATATGAAATTAATGATTCGAATTTTTTTTTCATGTAATATATCAGTAGAGTTTAGATTTAAATCTTAAGATCGATATAATCACCATTTAATCCTATTATTTCCTTTATAATAAGTTCTTTAAGTTTTTGTTTTTCTGGATTAAAGCATACTGTAAATCTATAGTCTTACTTTCTTTTGGGTTTTGATGACAAAGACGAGTGGACAATATGAGTTATTGAAATTTATGTTCATTAACAATGAAAATAAATACATACATACATACATAGAGATATACATAAATACATCCTATTACAAAATACTTAATTGTAAAAAGTATTTTAGTGTTAGTTAAATTTTATTTGTTCCTTCAGTTTCTGGTAGAATTTTATAATTTTATGATGCAATTCTTAATATTTATTTATTATTTTAAAAATATTCATAATTTAAGTTTTCTTTTTCACATTTATATAAAATAAAAATAAAAATATAATTTTAAATAAATATAATAAACTCACACTTAGTATGGATGTTATACTAAATGTCTAAAATTTGCATAATGTGAATATTTATAATTAAGAAAAAAAATATTATGACTAGGAAACTAGGTGAAATACCATGTATAATATATTATATATATATATATATTTTACATCTTTTAATTATACACAAAGATAAATTAAGTAAATTTTAAAGTGTATCAAATTATAATTGAGCAAATTTAGATTCTAACTATAATTATTACTTTACATAATATAAGAATATTTTGACAAAACGAGATTTGTTAATATTCATAAAATTTATATCCTAATTTCAAAAATTTTCTTTATTAATGTAAAATACTATTAAATTGAACTGAAATTAGAAATAACGATAGTATGCAATGTTAAATTCTTTTATGTTTATCTCATTATACAAAATTTTTCATGTATGATTAATTGATTAGATAGAATTATATTTAATTGAGGTTTTCTTTTTGAATGATATTATATTTAAAGTTGGAGTAGTGTAATTTAAGTTTTCAACTATAATGATTATTCTATTTAATATGAAAGTCTCCTAATATTCTTATAACTAAGGAAGAGTTTTATAAGATTTCTAGAATCCAAGAAAAGCTGCAACATAACTAAAAATTGATGATGCAATGGAAGAGGAACAGGTGACTTTTTTTTTTTTTTTTGTATACTTACAAACAATTAGACATAGATTTATTTTCACTGTATGTGTATGTACATAAATTTATATATATAATTTCAATCTATAAATTTATGTAGTTCAAATTGAATTGTATGACTTTCATCTCATCCTTAGTACACAACCAATCTGTGAGTAACAGTTAATAATTTTTGACATCTGATTCAATCAATTGTCAACCTTGCGATTTTAGCCGTTGTGATTTTATACTGTTCAGTTTGAAGTTTGAACAGTTTTGAAAATTCAAGTAGATGGATGTACAACCAAATTAATAGTCAATTCTTGCGTTTTCCTTATATCAACGTACGGTTTATTTCCCAGACTTAAGTTTTGAAAGTTGGGATTTTTGTTTTACCGGTTTCGACTTCTATGCAGCGGACAAGCACAATGGGCGAGCTTCGTCCTGAACAAGGAATTGCGTCGTTTGGCTCTACAGCCTGAATTTCAACATTTCAGGTGCTCTGTGGAGTAAAATAATAGAAAAGAAAATCTCATTGGAGCACAACACAACACAATTGACCATCTTGCAAGGATGGTTTAGAAAGCTCAAAGTAGATCGCACTGCTCCCCAACGAATTCTTAAAATTTTCTAAATTTTTTTTAAATTTTTATTTTTATAATACAATATCTTTTCTTTATACGAATATTAGTATATAAACTATAATAAAATTAATATACTGTTATCCATGATGTCTCGTAACAAAGATGAAAATTTCTTTCCATTTTGTTCATTAACATTTTTTCTCTTTTCTTCTACTCTTTACTTTCTATTCTTTTCGTTTTCCTGTAACCATTAACTTAACAAGAAAAATCCTCATCTTTTATCTTAAATAGTAAGATACTTTTCTTCTACCTTTAACAGTTATCCTTAATAAGGTGTCTAACCCACATCATATTAAGCCTTTTCTTTTAAGTTATATTTTAAATAACAAGTTTCGTTCATGTTACTTAATTTAACATGAATTACTTTAATAAAATTGAGCTCCTTTTGTAAATATTAATTATACTTACAAATTAGAACCCATCAAAGAAAAAAAAAAGTTAATTACTTTAATAGATAATTTAATGATTAAAATTTAGATTAATTTTTTTATAAAAAAATAGATAATAATCATAGAAAGAAGACGTGAAGTTTATAAAAAAAAATGAAAGAGATAACTGTTGTATAACTTGTAATATAATGAATTTTAAATAAAAATAAAATACACAAAATTGTAAGATAATTAAACGTTCAAATTTCATGTAAAGAAAAGTTAAACCTTAACAGCCAAGTTGAGGAGCACACAAGTAATCAACATTACATCACGAATAAAACAGGCTTCTCAAGAGATTTTCGTCAACCTCATTCCAAGTTTTGAACGGTAAGATTTGTCAGAACTCAAACTTCCATGATCAAAGGATATTCGGTTGCATAACATATTTCCATATTACCGAGTAATGGGACAATTTCCCCTTAACATCACAGAAGCAGTGTTGTGCTATGTGTGGTCCTGCTTTTTTTCCACATGCAAAATATATTCTAAGGACCTGTTTGGGATAACTAATAATGATTGTTGCTATTGTAGCACTATTATTAATTGCTAATTGTTATTTTTGGTGTTTTTAATTATTGTTAATGATGAATGAAAAAACAAAAGTTTTATATTTGGTTGAGTTGATATTATTTATTAGTATTAAAATAATAAAAATCACTACATGGAATATTTGTCTTTATAATATAACTCAATCTTTTTTAAGAAATTAATTATACCACATTTTCTTACTCACTATAATGCATGGATATGGACACGAATATAATACGGGGCAAATACAAAGACATGCAAATTTTTAGAAAATTAGGATAGGAGTAAGATGTGAATTATATATATATATATATATATATATAAATTTAAATATTTTTAATAATATTGATATGTTTGTGATTAATGATTTATAATAATTATCATGTTATTTTATGTTATAATTACTATTTTGTCAAGAATTAAAAAAAAACGTAAAACTTAAATAAGAATATAAAAAAATAAAATTTTAAAATTAAATTTATTTATTTATTTATTTATTGCGGAAGGGTATTGGCCCAACTCTTTTGCAAGCCTAGCTGGAGCGGAAGAGGTGCAATCAATGTAAATGCCAATCCTACTCAGAAAACCAACGGGAATTTCAAAACACATTGACAATTAAAGTGGGGGGCAGGTGTAGACAGTGATCATAATCCCAACCAGCCTTATTTTCCGACTTAGCATGTGGGGACTTAACAAACTCTCTCTTTAGTCAATCCTAGGCAACCGAACCTGACACGAGTGGATTGGGAAACCAAATCAGGTGCGCAACCATGGAAGATCCACCGTGACGATTAAAAAAAATAAAAAATTATATATATATATATATATATCTCTATCTATCTATATAGATAGATAGATAGATTTATATTTAATAACAAAAACCCTACTAGTTGCATGATTCAACTTCCAACAAAGCCAGAGTTTCTACCCAATTATATATATTCTTGTTTATCATTTCATTTTTCGAGACAAAGTTCTTCCGGTGGGAAACATTGGTCAGAAACAAAAGGGAAATTCAAGTATCCTATTAAGTCCACTGGCGTTGACTATTTGGGCCACAGCACCAGAGCCCCCGTTCTTTTGAACTGGGAAAAGCTTTTCTTCCAGCCCCTTTGGTGGGTTTAACTAAGAGGATTCAAGAATTGAGGGAGCAGCAGCGGCACTTGTGATCGAGAGAGAATGGCTGTGTTCGCCTTCATAGGCGACAATCAGCATCATTGGATCATCCACTGCACGCTCTACATGTTTGCGTGCAGGGCAGCCCCTCACGCTACTGCACTTGTAATATCCCCTGAGGAATCGAAACAATTAGGAAAAAAAAATAATTAGTTCTGTACTAACCCGGACTGACTGACTGACAAGACCAATAAATTCTTTGATCTGATTCAAATGATAATTAAACAGAGTCAAAAAGTTTCCAACAACGGCGGAGGAAACATAAAGCATAGCTGGTAATGGTGAGCACCTTGGATGAGGGGAACCTTTGATTGGCTTTTGGCCATACTTTCTCCAGGAATAATCATCAGGTGGAATATCAGCCATCTTGTTGCTAATTGCAGGCACCTTAACTACTGTTTTCGTTCGTGTTTTCCTGCTGAATTCGATCGACAAAGTTTAATTAAAGTCCTAAAAGACTTTCAATGAAGAAATAGTCCAAGCTTGACCAAACCCACAAGCAAAATTTGATAAATTAGACATTTAGCTTACAAACCTTTTACGGGAGCAGTGGCAGCCACCAGAAGAAGAGCCGCACTTGAGAGAAGCATCATCCATGGAATTAGACTTTCTTTTGAGCGAAAAAGAGGAGAGAGGGGGTCTTCCAGAAGATGAGACCGGCCGGGGATGGCTCAACGGAAAACCAGAAGACATAGAACGCTGTACACCAGTTTCCCCTGTTAGGGCAGACATGAAGGAAGCGGCAGCAGAAATTGATGGGGCATTAGAAAAATTGATCGTATCAGGCCTTTCATTTCTCTCGGAAATCCCATTTTTAGTGCCCGCTGGAGGACCCGAAGCCTTTTGTTGCTGGTGGTGGTTACTGTGCGGCAGTGGAGGCAGACGATGAACACGCGTAGGATGATAGACCTTGAAAGCGGAGACTGCTGCCTCTGTGGGCTGAGAATTAGTTATTCGAACAGAGGCAGCAACATGCTCTTGAGCTTGTTCTTTTTGCTCTGGTCGCTCCTCTTGCTTCTGCTGAGGCGACGGAGGCTGCTGCTGTTGAGGAGGAAGGGCGGCCACGGAGGCCCTTCTAAAGCGAGCGTGGCCGGTTCTGGTAGTCCGGCCCAGCAAAGAAATGACCTTTTTGAAGTTGTTAACAGCCACATCCGTGACAGCTTCGATGTTATCGTTTCCGAGAATGGAGCTTGAAGAGGATGGCAAATCTTGGTAATACTGTTGGTGCTGCTTCTGCGGCTGCTGCCGTTGTTTGAGCAGCTTTATGAGCTCTTCAACGCTCTGGATCCCAGCAGTTGCGGCTTCTCTCACAGCATTTTCTTGTGGTTTTGCTGCAAAACTATCACCTGAAAACCCCATCATCAGCTCCACAGCCATCCCTTTAGAAGCATACAACAAATTACAAAGATCCAATTGTAATAATAATAATAATAATCTATGATGCTCTCACTCTATATAGACAGACAGACAGAGATAATATATATATATATAGATAGAGAGAGGGGGGGGGGGGGGAGAGATATGAGGGCTTTTAATAAGAGGGGGAATAGATTCTAATGAACCACAGAACACAAGAGAGACAAGGGAAAAACCAATGAAAGAGGAAGGAAGGAAAGGGAAAGACCCAACCCAAAAAAAAAAAAGACAAACAAAGAGGAGTTGAACGGTTGAAGACAAATGTGAAAAGAAAGATGGTTGATGATGGCGATGAAAGGCACGAGGCGGAGAGGATCCGGGTCAAAGCGAGGGTCCCCCTCTTTTCTCTCGATGCGAGCCATTTCATTAGAGGGGACAGAGAGCTGTCGTTTCCGTTTCTTGAATTCCATGCCGTCAAAGTCATGATCAAATGGGTTTCCACCACGTCGCGTGTGTTGTCAGAAATATTGACCGCTTCTTAGTAGGGTCCAGAGTTACTGCTTGGAGATCGCGTTATAATGGTGAGAGAAAGTGAGGAAAACGCGAGCCACAGGCCGCCAAATGAGCCGTTGGACTCGTGACTCGGTAAGATGGGGGGGGTGGGGGGGAGAGAGAAAAAGAGAGAGGAAAGGTTGGGTTGGTGCAATGAGGAAGAGTTGACCTCCAACAGCTTTCAAATGCCAGAAATTATTATAAAAACTACAGTTTGGGGAAGAGTGGTGGTGGGCCCGCGAGGAGGGTTCCTCTCTTTTAACATCGTCCCATCCCAAGAAGCTGCCTCGAAGTCTCAAAGCCTTTTTTTTTTTTTGTATAAAGAGAAAAGGAGGCCAGCGAAAACGTATGAAATTACTAAGAATCGAATACAAAACTGAAAAATTCTAATGGCGTTATAGGCATGTGGGACAAGACGAGCCCCCGCGTCTCATTTATCATGTTGTTTGATCCATATGTAATAGTTGTGTGTTGTGTAATCCGCATTCTTTTGCTTTCCCTCACTAATTTTCGGTTCGCCAAAACACATATTTTCGGGTCACGCGTCGGACCCTTCTCACTGATTCGTCTGCTAGTGTATCACCTCCCTAGTCAGTCTTAGACGCATCATCTAATGCATTCCAATCTTTTAAAAACAAAACATGAAAACCTTTTTTTTGTTTTGTTTTTAATTTTGGAAATTGCTACCCGTGGCTCCTTCGATAAATCAAACGGTAACGGTGGACCGCCGTTTCCTGGAATGTTTCGTATTCATAAAATCTCAAATATTCTCGGACAGTTCATAATGACAAAAACATCTTGAAAGATTAAGTTATGTTTCGATGTATCTATCTATTGTACAAATCTCAATATCCATCCATCTATCTCATAAGGGGTATCATTTATTTTAGATGGTTACAGGTCGATGGGTGCCTACCTTCCTTATTAGTTATTATTGACCTAATTTACTACAAGAGCAAAGTTCTAGAAGAAGAGAAATATTAAGTTCTTTTACTTTTTCACAAAATAAAAGTCTTTAGTCAGTCACGAGGTTAGGGATAGTTTGGAATAAACCCCATTGTGGCATATGAACGAAACCAATGGCATGGGGCCAGCGGGGTTATGCTGGCGGCAAGTGGACTCCGAGAAAAACGTCAAAGTGCAAAAGAAATCTGAAAACGAAAAACAAGCAACGAACCACCAAATGTACGCTGACGAGAAAAAGTCTAGAGTCGAAGCACACGTCTTTTTAGGCCGAAACGTCGGAAGAAAGAATTAAAAAAAAAAAAAAAACAGCTGTATCTCATGGGCGGATCTGAAGAAACAGGTGATATTAGTGCTGTTTTCCATCGTGCTACAATGTCAAAAATTACGTCACTATTAGTTTGAAGAATAACCAGTTGTTTAGACTAACACGCGAAAAAAAATTCCACCCCAATAAAAGGAAATACCTTTTCAAAGTCTAAATACTTTGCAGGAACATTCAAATAGTATAAATAATTTTTAAATTCTTAATAAGTGAAAACTTTAGGGTGTATGGATTTATAGAAAGACAACGATGACAAAATTTTATTTTTTTTCTATATCCATTAGATCTTTTGTTGATAATTGACAGTAAGTAAATTAGGTATATTTGAAAATTGATCTTTTATTTATGTCTATTATTACATAAATTTATTTTAAGTTATATATATTATTTTTTAAAAAAAATCTTTAATTTTTATATTAATATGCTCAATAAATATCAGAGTTACCTTTTCATGTACTCTAAATTTTATAAATAAAAAAATCTTTTATCTTTACTCAATAAATTATAAAAATACTTATTTGGACTTTATAAATAAAAGTATCTTTGTCTTTACTTATTAAATGACATATAAATCTTTCAAAGACACATTTCATCCACATGTTACCTTTTCTCTCATAATTCTCATTATCATCATTTATTAAGTATTATGGTGGTAACATTAAGCTCATGCTTAATACACCTAACCTTCTTTTATTTTATAAATATTAATATCGATCATTATTGAATTCAGTATTTATAATTTTAATGATTCTTATTAAAAAGCATTATTTATAGGAACAACATTATTGTGTGTTTCTAACTTATTTTTGTTATAAAAAAGTCAACTTTTACCAAAAACTTTTTGATCTACTTAAGAATAACAGTTGCAAACCAAAAATCCAAAAAACAAAGTCAATAAAAATTCTCAACAAATGACTAAATACTAGAGAATATACAAAAGGGAGGAAAGAGATTAATGCAACAACTCATTTAAACCACCCAAAAAGCATGTTAAAGGTACAAGCAAACATATCAGAGGCCCAAGAGTCTTTTCGTAGGTGTTGCAGCTGACAACATTGCCAATAAATGATGTATGGTAGATTTAGTAATGGTGAAGCATCATTCCTATAGAGATGTAGATGGGCACCTCCTAAGTTGTCTAGTGTGGGGTTTAAGCTCCAATGCCATTAAACCTAATATGTTGAGAGAACACTATTTTAAATTGAGTAATTCCTAACATCATTTTGGTAAGTGGATAACAAGGTAATATAGATTGGCATATAAAGAGTCCAATAATTTGTTTCAACCACTATCATGTAGCAATTGTAAAGGAAAAATAAGAAAAGGAGAAAAGAATTGAGGATAAAGGAGAACAAAGAAATAGAATATGAAAAAGAGAGAAAAAAAAGAATTTAGAGATTAGATTTCTTAATAGAATTAGCATACACATTCATAACTCTTCTTCCTTCATAAACTGGTATAAGGGAACCTTTCAATTACTGTAACTAATCCAAAATACCATAACTATCTTAATGGTTTTATACTTTTACAAAAATATCCTAACAAGTACACCTTTATTTTGTAAAGTCTCAGGCCATAACCAGTTTAGGTTATAATAACTCCTCCTACTTATAAATTCTTGTTCTTAAGAATTAATAAAAGTTGAAATTTGAAAACTATGATTAAATAAATGGGAGATCCTCCTCTATTACTTCCTTTAAGGTCGTATTAGCCCAATAAACCAACACTTGAGCTATACCTATATTCTTCCTCTATATAATTTATCGATTGATAATGAAATAGATTTCATCTTAAATTGCACATCTTTCCCTCCTTAAAGATGCTACTGAGATGTTGTAATGCTTAGTTTTTACAAATTTTTTAATTAATAAGATATGAATTTCATTATGTTTCAATAGTTGTAATTTGTAAGCAATTAATCTCACATTCTTAATTACCTTTAATAGTCCATAGAACTTAAAAGTTAGTTTTAAATTACTATAAACAATAATAAAGGCTTACATGTAAGGTTGTAATTTAAGAAATATATGATCACTGGCCTTAAAAACCCTTTCTATTCTCTTTCTATCAACATAAAACTTTATTCTTTATTGGGAGTGTTATAATTTTTCCTTGAGTAACAAAGACAACACTTGTTACCACCATTTATCTAATGTCAGCCATTAAAAAATGCTTTAAATAGTCATCTTAATAGCTAAATGATATCTAATATTGTACCACTATTTATCTAATGTTAGTCACTAGAAATAATAATGGAGATCTAGGACATACATGCACCAAAGATAATTTCCATATAATAGTTCAATCTTTTTAATTGCCCATCATTTTGCAAGTGAAATACAATATTAAGATTTAATGTCATTCCCTCTAACTTAAACATTTCTTATTATAGTTAACTTATAAAAATTTATTGTTGTCAAATACAATTGTTAGAAAAAGACAATAGAGCTTGAAAACCTTATCAAAGAATAGCTTTACAATTCCCAAAGTAATGAAAGTTTGTTTTAAACTTTAAAAATGAGTTAATTTTGTAAATAAGTTGATAACTGTGAAAACACATTTTTACTTTCAGAAATTAACAATCTTTCTATGAAATCCATGGTAATGTAACACCAAAGTTACTCCAAAATTGGGAAAAGTTGCAATAAACCTAGATAAGGCATATTCTTTATTTTATAGCATTAGCAAACTTCATAAGCTTACACTTATTGTTCAACCATCTTTTTCATAATTGGCTAATAAAAGTATTGCTTTAATCTCTCATATATTGCTTAAACCTTAGAATGGCCACCTACTATTGAATCATATATAACTTTAATCAATTAGACTCATAAGTCCCTTTTGCTTCTAACATATATCTTGTCCTTTCACCACAAAAAGCCCTTTTGATAAATGAACTTGGATTGGGAAGCATTTGTTCTTATGATTGCTACAATAACTTTTATTATTAACTCTTTCTTTTCATAAGTCTTCTTGATGTCCTTTAACCACTTGGAAACCATTAAAAAAAAACTAGTTAACTTTATTTCATGAGATAAAGCATTTACTATCTTATTTTCCCTTCCTTTTTTATAGTGAATAATTTAATCAAGTCCCAATAGTATAGTGATACTTTTATGTTACATATACATGTGTAAACACTATTATAAGAGGTACTTGATACATTCATGAATAATCTTAATGATAAATTGCTACCCTTCCAAATAATGTGTCCATTTGTTGATCACACTAATCATCATTACCAATTCTTTCTTATACATAAAAGGCCTTTCTTTTTAATGTTAAACATCTTGCTTAAATAAGCCATAATGTATTTATCATACATAAAAATGACATTTATGCTTGTATCATATGCATACATCTCAATTATATAAGTGTTAATAAAATTAGGTAAAGTTAAAATAAGGGGTTGAAACATGGTGATTTTGAGTTGTTTCAATGTCATTTATGTTACTTGACTCCACTAGAAGTTGTCCTTTTTCAATAAGTTTATAAGTGACTTGCATATGATCTTATAATGCCTAATAAGTTTGTGATAATAATGCCTAATAAAATCAAGTAATCCCTAAAGGCTCTTAACAAATGTTAGGATAAACTAGAAACTCATTATTATAATTTAAAAGGGATTAGTGGTAACTCTGTGTACCATTTTTGTATGCCTTAAATAATCAATCTACAATTGTCCAACTAAACACTTAGTCATTTTTACATACAATTGGTGTTTCTAAAGTAGCAATAAAACATGTTGTAGGTTTTTAAAATGGCTAGTCACATTATAACTATAAACAAAAATATCATGAAAATTTACACAACAATAAAGCAAAAATTTGGTTTATTAGTAACTAAAATCTTGCCAATGCATTTATCAATTCAAAAACATTACTTTAAACTTATAATGTCCTTGGCGTGTTTGTAAAACTAATGTAATCACAACCTCCTTCATAACAAGGATTTAGTGGTACTCTACTCATGAATTAAGCTTAAAGAATTTATGCCCTTTGCAATTCATCTAATAAATCATCTATGATTAGAATCAAAAAATTTATCCTTCACAGTGATGGCCTTTAAGTGGAAATAATTAACACAAAATCTCTATAATTTTTCCTTTTTCTTTACTAATAGTATCTATAATGCAAATGGACTATTATTATTTTAGATAAGCTAAGAGTTAAGCATATATTGAACCTATTTTTCAATTTTAACTTTAAGATAATGAGAATATTGTATCATAATATTCACTAGTGATGCTCTAGCTATTAAAGGAATCAAGTGACTTACTCTTTAAACAGAGGCAACAAGTATAGTTTATTGAATATATTCCTAAATTTGTTAATTATTACTTGAAGCTAATATACTAGTTTAGGCTGGGGTAGGGATAGTTAAAAAGAAATAAGCTTGAGTGCCTAGGTTAGTTTTGTTTAAAAAGATTCTCTAATTTCCTTTCAAACACAATTAATGATCTAGTATCTTGGGCCTAACTCATCAACATAATAGGTTGCTTGTCACATATGAAAAAAAAAAAAGGTTGTAATTTTATAAGCTAAGATCAATGGGTTATAAACCTTTAACCAATCCACCCTTTTATGATGTCATATGGTCCTAAAGGAACTATTTAAATTTCCACTATAAACACATTTACATCCTTAAAGTAAACATTGAGCATTTCTTCAAACAAATTAACATTTCACTGTTAGCCACTCTTACCACTATAGGAGTGGTGGTTTGTATATCATAATTAATGACTCTCAATATTCAACTATTCAACAAATTATAAGTGCTTATGATGTCAATTAGCACTACCAATAGCTTATGATCTATAAACCCCAACAACTTAAGAGTACTATGACCATAACTACTAGTAATGATGTTTATCAAAATTTTGCTGGAATTTAACTTTGATGATTTTATTGTTGGCTATTTCTTTGTAGTTGCCTTACTAACATATTGTTATTTATGCTCTATAATCAAATGAAGTTTCTTCTTTTTGCACCAGTATTTGTTAGTATATTTTTCTTCATACTTGTAATAGTCTCTTGTTTACTAGAATTCCTTCTACAATTTTTGTTTTGGTTTGACTATCATTAATTTCTAAAAAATTTATGGTCAACTTAGTTGTTAAATGGGAAATGGATATAAATGACTTATGGATTTTATTGGTTTATTTTTCTTAGTCTTTACTGTTATTGGGTATAGTAGTACTATCTCATAAACCTCCTTCAATGTCTTAGGCTTCATTATTTTCATAATTAATAAAATTTTTCCATTCAACCCATTAATGAAATTAACAAAGAAAGATTCCTCGAGTGTTAGTTTGCTTGCCAAAAAAAAAATGAATGAAACTTTATGAACTATTAATATTTAAAAATCATCTTTGTCTATCGTAGCTTATACATCTCCTTAATCATTTATAGAAGTGAAGGGTCATTAAAACGACAACAAAAGTTTATATGGAATATAAATAAGATGGTTATGGAATTAGTAAAGACCTATCCTTAAAACCACTTATTTACTTTGTTGTTGAGGTATATGGAAATTATCTCCAATTTGGACTCAATTATTATATTATACATATTGAAGAAATAATCATACTTACGAAGCCACCCTCATGGATCTTCTCATTCAAATTATTGTAGATTGCTTTTAGATAGTTTTGGTTTAGGGGAATTACTATAATAAGTAGTCTATGTACAATTAAAACTACTTTCATTAGAATCTATAAATTGTATATGTAGCTGTAGTAATATTTGTCGAGCAAAACCTATAAATGGTGTTTTAATAACTATACCCTTACCTTAAATTATGATACTCATCTTATTTTTTTATGATTTACTTTAATGACATTTGCATTTCAAAACAAAAATTGTTACAAAGTTGTCTACAAAATGCTTGGGTTTGCCAAAGTAAGGTATCCATTTAAAGTTTGAATGACTTTAATGCATGTAATTTTATCCATCACCTCCTAAAGCTATTAGTTATGATTTTTCATATGTAATTTAATTATTCTTAGCTAAGCATTTTTAGCCATCATCACTTCTCCTTTCTTGGTCAAAGTATAGCAAAAATAACAATTACATCAATGTTATGATACCAAATGTAGCAACTGTCAAGGAAGAATAAAAGGAAAGTAGAATAATTGAAAAAATAAAAAAAGAATAGAGAAATAGAATTTGAGAGAGAAAGAGATAGAGAGAGAGAGAGAGAAAGAAAGAAGAATAAGGATAGAATTTAAAGATTTGATTTCTTAACAAAATTGGCATACATCATATATGACTTTCTTTTCCTTACATACTAATTCAAAAGAATCTTCTTAACTATTACTACTAACCTAAAATGATAATAACAATCATACCTATCTTAACAACTTTATATTATTACAATTATGTTTCACTAAACAACTTCTTACTAAGTAAGGCCTCAAGCTATAACTAGAATAGGTCATAACATGTCATCTATTTAAAAATCAAATAATAATAGCCTTATTAGAGCAAATGGAATCTTTGGTGTCTTTAATGCTTTGTTAATGCCAAATCAATGTGTAGATGATGAAAGCTTGTTGATCAACATCCAAAAGCCTAAGAAATGACCGTCTTAAGCAATTTCATTAAAGCATCATCGTTAGTTTACGGTGGCCCAATGACAATCCAATAGATTATTAAGGGCATCTATTAATGATTGGTATTGTCTTGCATCTTCATTTTTAATATTGATTCACAATTCCCAGGTAAGTGAACAACTTCAACCTCTTCTTAAAAGTGAACTTTTTTTCAGACTCGACTAAGGTAGATCTATTGCTACCTACTAATCATAATAGTCCCTAAAGTCACCTTTCAGACACCTTGCTTAATAGACAATCAAATGTTCTTGTTTAGGTCTTCGTTAGGTTATGGGTTGAATGATACTTTAGCTGCGTTCACAACTCAATTCAAAATATAGAACATAAAGCAAATTAAGGGCACATGAGATTTATGTGGTTCCATCAACGTAACATACATCCATAGTGGTAGGGACTCTCCCTTACCAAGGCTATCCACTATACTTAAGAATTCTAGTTACAATGAATGTCTTAATCCTCTACTCCTTTCACTATTGCAATTACTAAGTAAGTACAATACAAAGAGTGTCACTTACTGTGTCTACCCTTCTTCTAACTTGTCTTGCCTTTGTTGAATTGAAAGGCTGTTCCACTGCCGCTTAGAAGTTCACCCTAACGTTCTCTAACCTCTCTTGAAAATATATGGAAATACATTGAGTTCTTTCAATGCTTTGTCGAATTTCTTCTCTACGTTGTTTCACATAACTCCTATTTTTACCGTCTCATGGTCTTACTCGTTTCCTGGTCTTATGGTCTTACTGTTTTACGGCCTACCCTTACTTGTCCATTTCTGGTTTTCTTCCGGCTGGTGGTTTGCTTTTCTTCGTCCACCCTTATTCTGTTGGCTTTTTCTTTTTCTTTCTCTGGTTTTCTCTCCATTGCCGTGTTGTCCGTTTGTCTCATGCCGTCGCAAATCTGATATCTGCTCTTCCGATGGTGTCTTACTTTTCATCCATCTCTCTCTCTATTCTGCCAACCTTATGTTTTTGGTCATTAGGTTTCTCTCTCCTTCCGCTGATCAGCTTTTCTTCATCCATCTCTCTCTCTCTCTCGATTATGCTAACCTTCTGTTTTTAGTTGTTGGGTATCTCTCTCCTTCTGCCTGTTTACTCCGATTTGGCTATTAAGTTTCTCTCTCCTTCCGTCAGTCCACTTCGAGTTGCTCAATTTGCTGACCTCTCTTTTTTCCCTTCGATGGCTGCCCGTTTTCTCTCTCTTTCCTTGTTTTGCCGACAGTGGTCTACTTTTCTTTTTTGTTTCGTGTTTTGCGCGTGTCGATGGTGTGCTAGTTTTCTCTCTGTTTTTTTTTATTTGGTCCTCTCGTCCACCCACTTTTGGTTTTTTCATATATTCAATTGTGTTAGCTCTTACCCTAATTTTGTCTTTTAAGGTCTTTATATACTTTATTTCAACCCTAATAAGGCTTACTTGTGGCAAATTTACTGTCTTGCCTTTCCATGTGACTTTTATGTTTTTTTTCCCTTCATGTGACTTTTACCTTCTTGCCCTTTTATGTGGCTTAACTTTCTTGTACACTTAAACCTAATTGACAACAATTACAACCTATACAAGGCTGTGGGAACAACACATAATTACACTGTTGTTCCCACAACTTTATATGAGTTATAATTGTTATCAACTAGATTTAAGTGTGCAATTAATTTGACTTGGAGAGGCAAAAAAGTAAATCAACATGGAGGGGCAAGAGAGTAATTTGAAGCTCTATGGCAAAAGAGTAATTTGAAGTTACATGGAGGGGCAAGGAAGTAAAACCACAACTTTGCAAGAGAGAAAACCTTACACGAGAGAAAGAGAAATTTTGAGACGGCCATAGAAAAGAGGATGAAAAAAAAGGAGAATAAAACCCATGAACGACCGAAGAGGGGTGGACAAGAGAGGGAGAAAACACGACAAAAAATATACTGTTGGTAGTAAAGAGATAGAAAAACTGAGAGACGGCCGAAGAGGAGAGTGGACAGTAAAGGAACACACGACAAAAACACAAGAACTCACGGCAAAGAGGTGAATGGCTAGATAGCAGAACAGGGGAAGGAGAGAAACCCGATACGGCCAAAATTGGGGTGGACGACAAACAGGTGAACGGCAAAATCAGGAGTGGACAACAAAGGAAAAGGGAGATGGAGGGCAGAACGAAGAGTGGACTGTAAGGAGACAACACGTCAAAGAGGTGGACAACAAAATAAAGTGGATGGTGAAAGAGATCCGGTTAGACAGTGAGAAAGATCCAGTTAGATGGTGAAAGAGGTGAACGGCTAAATGGCAAAAGAGAGAAAACCGACTGAAAGAGAGAAAACCAGAGATGGAAAAAGGAAGTGCTGACGACAAAACAGGGGTGGACGAGAAAAATGGAAACCATTGGTGGAAAAGGAAAAATGATATATGGCCAAAGAAGAGCTACCACCGTAAACAAAAAGCCACCATCGTAAAAGAGAAAGCCATCATTGTAAGAGAGAGATAGACCACCAGCACACCAATGGCAAAACCAAAAATGCACCACCCCTAGAAGAGAAGAAAACCAGAACGTGTGACGGCGTAAGACTAGAAACGTGCGTGAGGGGAGAGATTAGCAAAGTAAGCAAACCATAAATGTGTGTGAGATGTGAAACATCAAACCAAAAACGTGAGGCAGGCCGTGAGATCAGGAGACAGGTGAAGCCGTGAGACGATGAAAGCAGGAATTATGTGAAACAACCTAGAGAAGGAATATGGCGAAGCATTAAAAGAACTCAATGTATTTCTAGAGTTCTTCAAGAGTGGTTAGAAAGTGTTGTGGTGAACTTCTAAGTGACAGTGAAGCAGCCAATCAATTCAATAAAGGCAAGACAAGTTAAAAGAAGGGTAGATACAGTAAGTGACACTCTTTGTATTGTACTTGCTTAGTATTTGCAATAATGAAAGGAGTAGAGAATTAAGACATCTATTGTAACTAGTATTCTCAAGTATAGTGAATTGTCTCAGTAAAGAGAGAGTCCCTACCACTATGGATGTACGTCACATTGACATTACTATGTAAATCTTGTATGTCTTTACTTTGTTTTATGTTCTGTGTTTTGAATTGAGTTGTGTGAATGCAGCAAAAGTATCAACCAACCCATAACCTAATGAAGACCTAATTGGCAAGGTGTTTGAAAGGTGACTTTAGGGACTATTGTGATTAGTAGGTAGCAATAGATCTACCTTAGTCCAATTTGAGAAAGAATTTTCTTTTAAGAAGAGGTTGAAGTTGTTCACATATCTGTGAATTGTGGTGATATTGATTCACCTCCCCTTTCAATATCACATATTAATAGATCCTAAGGTGAAGTGGGGAACTTCATACACTATAAATAATGAAGTTCTCAACTTTATCCTAGGATCTACTAGCCTGTGATATTGAGAGGGGGGTGAATCAGCATCACACCCCTTAAAAAAACCCTGATAATTTAAGTAAAAATGAACTCTTTCCTAGATTCAACTAAGGTAGATCTATTGTTACATACTGATCACAATAGTCCCCAATGTTACCTTTAAGACACCTTGCCTATTAGACGAATCAGTTATTCTTGACTAGGTCTTCTATTAGGATATGAGAGATTTACGTGGTTCCATCAATGTGACGTACTCCACGATGGTAGGGATTCACCCTCTACGGAGACAATCCACTATACTTGAGAACACTAGTGTGGTATCTCTTATGATTACAATGGATGTCTTACTCTTCTACTCCTTTCACTATTGTAAATACAAAGCAATCACAATACAAAAAGTGTCACTTATTGTGTCTATCCTTTTTTTAGCTTGTGTTGCCTCTATTTGATTTGAATAAGTTGCTTCACCACTACTTGGAAGATCACCAAAACACTCTCTAACCGCTCTTGAAGAAATCTGAAAATATGTTGAGTTCTCTCACTTCTATAGGTTGTCTTACCCAACTCTTGATCTCACCGTCTCACTGTCTTATAGCTTGCACTCACACTTTAGGTCTATCGTTTCACGTCTCACGGCTTGCCTCATGCTATTGGTCTGCTATTTCACATCTCTTGACCTACACCACGCTCTTGATCTGCCATTTCATGTCTTTTGGCCTATACCACGCTTCTGGTTTTGCTAGTTCACGTCTCTCGTCCTGGCTCACATTTTTGGTCTGCTGTTTAACGTCTTTCGGCCTACCTCACATTCCTGGTCTGCCGTTTAACGTCTCTCGGCCTGCCTTACGTTTTTGGTTTACCAGTTCACGTTTCTCGGCCTTCCTCATGCTTTTGGTTTTGCTGGTTCACGTCTCTTGGCCTGCCTCATGTTTCTAGTCTGGTGTTTTCTTTTTCGAATGGTCTCACGAATACCAAGTCTACTGTCTTTTCTTCTTGGTGGTCTCACGGATACCAAGTCTACTATCTTTTCTTACAGGTGTGTGTATGTTACTTGAAGAAGAGACAAGTCTTGGTTTATATACTCTCTTTTATGAAAACCCCAGTAGGGTTTACTGTAGCTACGATGAATTTCCTTTCTTGCCCCTCTATGTATCTTCATATTATTATTTTATTCAAAATTCAGCATTATCCTCCTCCTTAATTTATTTTTCTCAAGCAATGTTATGTCACACTAAGTCTTACAAGTTCACTCCTAAGAGATCACTTTACGAGGTTATTTGACATGCTAGTCTTATCCTGTAGTTCTTGAGATATTAGCCATTTCTTGAGATATTTGACAACAATTACAACCTATATAAGGCTGTGGGAACAACAATCTCCCCTTTTATAATTGTTGGCAACACTTACAACAAAAACCATTATGCAGCAATCTATCATAATCTTCTTAGAGTAATAATCCAAAAGAAAATGGATTACAACTCCCCCTAAATATGCACTCCCCCTGCATTATTGTGTCTCTCCCCCCTTGCCAACCAATTACAAATTTGAAAAACCTGTAAAGTAAAGATAGAGGATTCACCTAAACTTCAGGCTTGAGGAGGCATTTACACAAACAAACTCATTCTTTGCTTTTCAAACAGCTCTGTGGACAGAGGTTTAGTTAGAATATCTGCGATTTGATTTTTAGTGCCGACATACTCCAACTAAATTGTGCCCTCTTCCATTTGATCCTTGATAAAGTGATATCAGATGTTAATATGCTTGCTCCTTAAATGTTGAATCGGATTCTTGCTGAGATCAATGGTAACTTCACTTTAACACCCAAATCTACCAATTGTCTTTGCATCCATATCACCTGAGTACATGCTGCACAAGCAGCCATATACTCAGCCTCAGTTGTGCTCAAAGCAATATTGTTTTGCTTTCTACTTAACCATGCAACACACTTTGGACCCAAGTAGAAGCTATAGCCAATAGTTGATTTTCTATCATCTGTACTTCCTACCCAGTCTGCATCAGTAAATGCTTGTAGTTTTATAGAATCCATGGCAAGATACCACAAACCCATTTCCAGTGTCCCTTTGAGGTATCTTAGGATTCTTTTCACTGCCAATACATGAGATTCCTTAGGATCAGCTTGGAATCTACAAGCAATGTACACAGCTTACATAAGATTAGGCCTTGATGCTGTAAGGTACAGAAGGCTCCCTATCATCTTCCTGTATTCTGTAGGGCTTATACTCTTTCCTTCTTGATCTTTTGTTAACTTATAGCCTAATGTCATAGGGGTACCGATGGGTCTACTATCTTTTATGCCAAACTTTTTAAGCATCTCTTTTGCATATTTTGTTTAATAAATAAAAATACTTTCTTCACACTGTTTGAAAGTTGCCTCCTTTGATAGCTTTGATGTTGAAGAGCTTTTAGTTGACTTTATTCTCATCTCATATGCAAATAGATTGCACTGGAGATCATGTAGTGACATAGAATTGAGATCTCTACTCTCTTCTATGGCTACCACCTTTGAGGCAAGCCTCTTAGGCAGCATTCTTAGAATTTTCTTCACAATAGATGAGTCCTTCTTGTTCTTCCCATAACTTCTAAGGTCGTTTACAACATCAATAACCCTAGTGAAGAACTCTTAGACTATCTCATTCTTCTACATTATGAGGGATTCATATTTCTCTTTGAAAACTTAAAACTTGGCCTCCTTCATTCTACCATTACCTTCATAGACCTTCTACAATCTGTCCTATATCTCCTTAGTAGATTTACAGTCTATAACTTTAGCATATTCAGCATCTATGAATGTTGAAATGATGACATTTGAGGCCTTCCCATTGATTTCAAACTGCCTTAATTCCTTTGGGATTTAATCTTTACCTTCTTTTAGAGGCTCAAAATCCTCTTGTACAGATTTCACCACGTTCATGCCCATGGTTGCAAATACCACCTACATTCTCGCTCTCCATATATGGTAGTTGGTTCCATTAAAGATTAAAATTTTCTTGCTGTAAGTAGTGCTGGTATTAGTATTGGTATCCATTTCTCAGTATGTTAAATAAGTTAAAACTTCTGAAACCCTTCAAACTAGTACACCGAGCTATTAAGCTTGAAACTAGTGAACCTATGCTCTGATACCAATTAAAGTTCCCAACTAGTCTGTGATACTAAGAGGGGAGTGAATCAATATCACACCCCTTAAAAAAACATTGATAATTTAAGCCAAAAATGAACTCTTTCCCAGATTTAACTAAGGTAAATCTATTGTTACCTACTGATCACAATAGTCCTCAAAGTTACCTTTCAAACACCTTGCCTATTAAACAAATCGGTTGTTGACTAGGTCTTCTTTTAGGTTATGGGTTTAATGATTTTTTATCTGTGTTCACAACTCAATTCAAAACACAGAATGTAAATTCAAAGTAAGGACATGAGAGATTTATGTGGTTCCGTCAATGTGACGTACTCCATGGTGGTAGAGATTCTTCCTATATCGAGATAATCCACTATACTTAACAACATCAGTGTGGTATCCCCTATGATTACAATGGATGTATTACTCTTCTACTCCTTTCACAATACAAAGAATATCACTTACTGTGTCTACCCTTCTTCTAGCTTATGTTGCCTCTGTTTGATTTGAATAGGCTACTTCACTATCGCTTAGAAGATCACCAAAACACTCTTTTACCTCTCTTGAAGAAATCTGAAAATATGTTACGTTCTCTCAAATGCTTCATCGAATTTCTTCTCTAGATTGTCTCACCCAACTCCTAGTCTCACCGTCTCACCATTTCACGGCCTGCACTCACACTTCAGGTTTACCATTTCACATCTCATGACCTGTCTCACGCTACTGGTCTGTCGTTTCACGCCTCACGACCTGTCTCACACTCCTAGTTTGTTGTTTCACATCTCTTGGCCTACACCACGTTTTTAGTTTTGCTAGTTCACGTCTCTCAGCTTGCCTCACATTTCTGGTCTGGAGTTTCACGTCTCTCGGGCTGCCTCACGTTTCTAGTTTGCTAGTTCACGTTTCTCAGCCTGCTTTATGTTTCTGGTCTGTTGGTTCACGTTTCTCTGCCTTTCTCACTCTTTGGGTTTTGCTGGTTCATGTCTCTCAGCTTGCCTCATGTTTCTGGTCGGGCATTTCATGTCTCTCAGTCTGCCTCACATTTCTAGTTTGGCATTTTCTCTTCTAAATGGTCTCACGAATACTAGGTCTGTTGTCTTCTCTTCCTGGTGGTCTCACAGATACCAAGTCTACTGTCTTCTCTTATGGGTGTACTATTCTGAAAAGAGATAAGTCTTGGTTTATAAACTCCTTTCTATGAAAACCCTAGTAGGGTTTATTGTAACTACGGCGAATCTTCTTTCTTACCCCTCCATGTGGTTTCATATTACTATTCTATTCAAAATTTAGCATTATCCTCCTTAATTTATTTTTCTCAAGCAATGCTATGTCACACTAAGACTTAAGCAATGCTAAACTCTCTCTACAAGTTCACTCCAAGGAGATCACTTTACAAGGATATTTGACACATTAGTCTTATCCTATAGTTCTTGAGATATGAGCCACTTTTACTTGCACACTTAAATCTAGTTGACAACAATTACAACTAATACAAGTCTATGGGAACAACAAATAATTTAAACTTTTAAGATAATAGATTGTTTCATATGTAATATATTTCAAGACAAAAAACTAGTGGCTTTAATCCTTGAAACACTTATCATTTTATGCATATTACTATATAATTTATCCATTTCTTATATGAGATGCTTAATATAGCTAATAGTCAACTTGAGTTGCTTCCCTTTTAGTTCTTTAATTTTATAGCTTAAATACATCAACTCTTTATAGTAGTTCAAATAATAAAAGAAGCATATGAGTAGAGCTTACCCAATAAATGAACTATTAGGTAGCTCATTTGACACCTAATTATCACTTTATAAGCTTTTTAACACCTATTTGTGACTCATCACTAGAGCTAGCAATATTGACTTTTACATATAAATTTATAATATGTATACACATCATTTTTAATAATAGTCCATAATATCTAATAGAAGGACTATATGAAACCAAAGTTACTAATGATTAATCGATGCTTAAAGACCTTTTGATGAAATACTCTACATAGTGGCCTTCATAACTATTAATGGTTAGTTGATGCTAAAGACTCTTTAGTAAAGCCCTTCATATAGTAACCCTTAAAGATGTTGACATTGCCTTACCCCTTAAAAAAGAAAGGTTTCTAATAAAGTCACTAGTTATAATGATGCTTTTATTGGGTGATCTTGGGGTTAAATAAAACATTATCCTCATTGTTTAATTTTTTTTATATCTTATGAATATTATGTTTGACAATAACAATTTGCTTAAATTGTATTCCTATCATTTGCATTATCTTATAGTTTAGTGCTTGCTTGCTTAATGAATAAAGCATTAGGTAACTTATTTGATACTTATTTATCAACTTATAAGCTCTTTAACACTTATTTGTAACTCATCGCTAAAGGTAGCAATATCAACTTTCACATTTAAATTTATAATGTGTGTATACATTATTTTTAATAACAATCCATAATATTCAATAAAAAGACTATATGAAACCAACGTTACTAATAATTTTGTTAATGTCCAAAGACTTTTTGATAGAGTACTCTATAAAGTGGCCTTTATAACTATTAATAGTTGGTTGATGCCAAAAAACCCTTCAATAAAACCCTTTACATAACAACCCTTAAAGATATTAGTAATTGCCCCCTTTAATAAAACCATATACATAACAACACTTAAAGATATTAACAGTTGCCTTTTCCCCCAAAAAAGAAAACCCTCTAATAAATTCATTAGTAATAATGATGCTTTTATTATGTCCCCTTAACGCTAAATAAAGCATTATCTTTGTTATTTAATTTGCTATATTTTATAAATATTATGTTTAACAGTAATAGTTTGCTTAAGTTGCTTTATTATTAGTTGCTTTATCTCATAGTTTAATACAACTGCTTAAAGCAAGCTTATTACATCAATACTTAAGGTCAAAGCTTCTAAGCTCCTTAACATTAGCTACATAGCATACAAGAGATCAACTTCTAATCTGCTTTATATTAGCTTCCCATATTTGTAAGCACAAGCTTCCTAATTCCCTTACACGAACTCTAAAGCTATGGTTTCATAAGCCCCTAAACTCCATTGTTATAAGCTTTTAAGCTCTAGCTTTATAAGCCCCTAGCTTTCTTTATCATAAGTTCTCAAAATCTCATTTAACAAGATCTTAGGCTCCCACTTCATAAGCTATTGAGCTCCCTTATAATGAGCATCTAGGCATTAGCTTTATAAGCCTTCAAACTCCTTTATAAGTTTTGAAGCTCTAACTTTATAAGCCACTAAGCTCCCTCTTCACAAACTTCCAAGCTCCCTTACATAAAATCCTAAGTTTTCTTTTTATAGGATCCCTAACTTTAGCTTACATGTCCTTTTCACAAGTTTTTGAGTTCAAATTATTTTTAGAGTGTTACATGATAAAAACTAAATTAGAACTATTAGGATTTGGACTTGAAGTCCCCTTATGTCTACTACCTGATGGACCTACTTCAAGTTCTATGGATATTACATCCTTTTATGAGCCCCTTAGCCTATAATGGCATTTAATAGTAATGAGATTTATAAAGGAAAACTCTTGACCTCTACTTAGTAAGTCACAAATAGGTCTTTAAAAACATATCCATATATCACTATTCCACTTTTTATTCTCATTATCTCCCTTAACTAACTTAAGCATTAAAGTGTTATCACTAAGCTAACTATTCACACCCTTTAGCTTCTTTCTATTTTGCAAGTGTTAATATTAATTATTGTTAAGCCTAATATCCATATTTTGATGATCCTTATCAATATTTTTTGTTTTTGTTCTATAAGGTAAGGTAAGTCTTAATTGAATCAACTTTTAAAAAAAGATTATATAACTAGATCTGGAACTTACATGATGAGATACAAAGAAAAGAGAAATTTGTAGAAACTTAATAGGTAGCATAAAGATTTGGACATTTAGGATATAATTTAATAACTAAAAGTAAGGAATAATTTTTTTTGGTAATGTATGAATTAAAAATATTCTAATTCTAATCATAAGTTGATCTTACCTATATTGCTATAAAATTTAGCTATTTTGAAAATTACTTAAAGTTATGTATATTCAATGTTATTCTTTTTAAGATGAAATTTGCTTTAACTAGTTCACAACAAAGTTTATGTAAATTCTCTTACATAATAAAATAAAATACACTTGACTACAGGTTATACTATTAAAATCAAGTTTTCAAGAAATTGGTGTATTTTCATAATTATTCTCTAAAATATTTATAATATTTCTATAGTTATATTATAAATGAATAAATTCTTGACATAGTAAAAAAGATATCAAGAAAAGAAAATAAAAGAAATTTTTTTATATTTAACAAATATCAAACTTTTGATATTTATAGGAATAATAATGACTTTTAAAAATAAATACCTTTAATTTAGTAATTAAAAACCTAATTGATTATTTAAATATTCATGACTTTAAATACTAAAGGTGTAATTTTTTTTCTTATTACTCCTCTCAATCAAATGAGTTACTTAGGTTTGAATCTTATTAAATATGTCTTTTAAAAAAATTATTATTTATTATAGTCATATTTATTAATTAATAAACAAAATAAATAATGATAAATTCAAATCTCAAAAGGCACCACTTTTATTTATTTATTTTATCAAATACCATAAAAGCTCTTAAACCCCCCATAAGAATCATTAGCCATTTAGTCATACTTAAAATTATTATATCCAAGTTTTAATTGCATGATTTGATATCTATGAAATATAAAACTAAAGGTAATTAAATTGAAAGTTATTTATCTTTTTTAAACATAATTCATCATTATGTTAATTGATAGTGAAGAATAAGGCAATATGTAAATCTATTGGCTTTTATTAGGTATACAACACAAATAAGTCCAAACAAGCATATGAAAATTAACAAGATAACAATTTGAAGGGACTTAAATTCATTCTTATCAACTGTGGTTTGCAAAATCAATCAAAGAAAAGTAAATCATTGGGAAAAGCCCTTGACATTCTCCGATGGGCATTAGTAAAAATACCCAAAAAAAAATGGTTTAAAGATGAACTTTAATTAAAGAACTAAACAAACCCACCACTACTAAACATTTTATTATTTATTATTAATTATAAGAAAAAGGCAATGTCAAAATAGAAATATAAATGAATCATATAAGAAGAAATTGAAATTTTCTCTAAAAGTGTATAAAAATTGTTAAAGAGAGATACTTTAAAATTTATTGAATATACATTTTTAAAATTCATTATAATTAATTAATAAAATAATTTTAAATTAACAAATAATCACACATATGATGATATATGACACTAAAATTTAAATTCCAAATGACAATAATAACAAACACAAATGACATTCTTAAGTTATTTAGTAATTGATATTTTTATTATATTAATTCAAACTATGTTAATGCAAGAAATATATTAAACAAATAATAATAATGCTTCAATCATTCTTTTATTATTTTTTAATCATTAATAATAATTGTACTTTGAATAGCTTCACTTATACAAGTAATAATTATAAAAGTATGGATTATGATTTATATGTTTATTTGTTTTAGCATTAAAATATACAAAGAAAGAGGTTAATTGACAAAAGAAATGCTTGTAATAAAGTAATAGTCAATGAAAAGTTACATGTCACAAAATTAATTTGTAAAAAGCGTACAAGTTAACTTGTGTTCATTATCATTATACTTATAAAATATGTTCTTGGATTATTTTACATGCACCCAACCACCCTCATGTTGAAATTTATGAATTATATTGAGTTCATTTCAATTAAATTCTATTTCTCAAATCAAACACAAGAATTCAAGTAAGCTTTAATGCATTTTAAATACAATAGTATGGTAAATTTAGAGACTCACTTTTAAATATGTAAGATTTGATAACAATTCAATTCATTCAATTTGTATCTTAATATTTAAGTTTAAAAATATATTATTATTAAAGTTGAACATATACAAAATGTCCTCCTTATTTTTAAATAAGTCTAATGAAATGATATAGATATTATAGTAACTTTATAAAGTTATCTGCCTTATCAAAAATTAGAATACATTAGCATAAAGTTCCATTGAAATTAGGTTAAATTAATTTAACTACTTGTAATTTTGTCAATTGACCTAAAACTTGGAAACAATAAGCCAAATGTCCATTATACGAAAAATGATTTGAGTGAATTTTATAGGTTGATTAATGACACCTAGATTGATTTGATATTGTAATTAATCTTCTAAAGGAATATAGTGGATTGATTTCCATCATTGTTAAGACAAAAAAAAATGGTGCATCTTTATGCTTTAATAATTAAAAATATAGATCTTTATATTCAAAATCTTGAATTCTAATTTTGGAAATAATAGTATAGAGTTAATGAAATTAAAAAAAAATTATTGTGCAAGTCATAATTCAAAAGGCATCTTAATGAAACATAAAAGATTGTACTTTGTATAGTCCCTAAAAAAAGGCTAAAATTCCCTTATTGGTAAACTTAAAAATGTTCTACATATTTAAAATTTAACATTCTTGATGAGGTACCAAGCACACTTTGAAAGAAAAAGGAAGAATAAATAAAATTGCAACATTTTTCCTTACAAAGATTAATTATTTATGTAAGTAATTTGTCACCCAATTTGTAATCATGGGAAACACCAAGTTCCCTTCCCCACAAGAATATATGGCTACAATAAGGTCATTGGTCACTCAATTTTGATCAAAGAAACCTTATAGATATGCAATCTAATTCATAATCTAGCCAAAAGCTAGAAGCTATATCTTATACAATGAAACATGTAAAAGGTCATGCAATAAATAAATGACAAAATTTAATGGGTGATAATACCCATGTGCTAAATATATTAGAGGTTTTGTACTTGTAAAGTTAGGAATTTGATATAAGACATAATTAATAATTTATGTTTATATACAAACAAGTTTAATGATGACTCTTACAACATTATTGTCAAACTATTAAAAGTTATTGTGAGAATTATTCATCATTTTCCTTTCGTAAGAATAATAAATATTCAAAAGGTACAAATATGAGGAAATAAAATACTTTATTGTTAAAGAAAAAAATTTAGAAACAAATAGTTTTAATTAAGAATATTGCCATTAATATATGATTTACATATCCTTTAACCAAAAGATTATAACCTAAAACATTTAATGAACATGTTAAAAGAATGAGCAAAATTGGACATCATTACTATTATTATATCATAATTCAATGAAGTATATATAATTGACACTCTGAGCTTATTTATATGTATTTCTAATAATTGTTTTCTTTTATTAGTGTACATAATTAATTAATAATATTATATAAATAGTCTTAAAATAAACACATTAAATTTAGACCATTAATTTTAATTTCATTAAAAATCATGTGAAGTTAAAAGTTAAGGTTATTATACTTGGAATGGATTGTATCAAGGAAATAACATACAAACATTATGACCTACATTGATGTTTTAACTTAATATTGATATGTTGTCATAAATAATGGGAAAAGGATCTAAGTATAATAGTTTATGTGCATAACTTTCTTCTTATAAAATCATTAAAGCAATATCACATATAACAAATGGGAGAATGTAAAATAAATAAAGTCTCTTATAATATTTAACATTATTCTTATTAAATATTAATTTATTTGATAAAGTTATAAGTGATTTAATAAGTAATTTGATTTCTTAAATCATAGTGGTTAGTAAAGAAATATAACTTTTAATTAAACCTCTTCTTAGATCAAAAGACATGATTCTTAAACAAATTTTAATGGGAAACAACCTTTAAAGTCTATGGATGGAAGTTTAATCCTCCGTTTACCTATTATATTAATAAAATGTTATCAAAATTAACAAATTTACATAGTATATATATATATATATATATATTTTCTTTCAAACAAAAAAAAAAGGACAAGGAAGATAAATCATACGACGTTAATTTTCTACATTTTCAAGTACTATATAGATTCAAGTAAGTTCTCCTTATAGTTATATAAAAAGTATAAAAGTATAAATTTATTATCAAGGTTGTTTTATACTTAATTGTTTTATGCATGAATATAATATTAAGTATATCATACTTTTAGCCCTCTCCATTATAATTATATAGGTAAAAATTAATTTGATAATTATAAATACCCTTCGCCATCTTCTTAGGATTTCAAATGTGAGTTGTGTGATTAAAAAATTTTATATTAGATGCAAGAAAAAGAAATAACATATAGGTAGAAAGAACCCATAAACCTAATACCTTCAACTTTTGACTTAAGGTGTGATGTCAGCATTATGAGTTCATTGCTTACTTGGGCCTTATTCAAATTTCTCCTTAATTTTGAATTTTAGTGTTTTCTAATAAGTTGTATTAAAGTTTATTATCTGGAAAATAACAAATACAAACAATACATGGTTTCTATGGTTATAACTCCAATAAGGAAGGGAAAGATGGATTATATTCACTAGGAATAAGGCCTAAGTGAAATGTTGATGTGTGACTCCAAAATAAGAGTAATAAAGTGTGTGCACCCAAATAACAAAAGCACACTTCGAATTAAGTGAACCAAGGTTGGTTTACAATTGAGTTTTATGGAGTGGTAATGGATTCTTAGTGTGTTTAATAAGAGTAAACCTAATGTGGAAAAGATTTATACTTAAAAGGGATATTTTTAGGTTTTGAAATATGAGATGTATGGTTAAGTAATCTTACATTAAAAGTGAGAAGGAGTAAATAACATATAACTCAAAAGAATTCATAAACATAATGTATTAAAATTTTGAGTTAAAATATGACATCAAATCCATAAATCTGTTACTTATTTGGATCCTACTCAAATTTATTACTAATTTTAGGCTGTTACATTTCCCAACACAACACATTTTGAAAATAGATCAAAATTTAGTAACTTACAATCCTTTTTTATGTGTTTTTACCATATTAGTTTTATCATTTTTATAAATGTTAAAAATAAATAATGGCAAACATTAGATATCAAATGGAAACTTGGAAGCTTAAGCTAAAAGAGTTATACAGAGATGATAAATAATTTCACCGTTTAATATCACTTGTCTTATCAAATATGTCAAAGATTTTTTAATTTAAAAATAAAAGGTCATGGTTAGTATTGGTCTCAAGACAATACAATAAAAGGGTGAATTAAGTAAAATAAAAAATTGTGCTTAAATTATAAATCATGTGCAAGTAAAAAATTAAATACAATATGAATAAATAAGATTTATTGTGTATGTTTATTAATAATAATATAAAGAATTTAAGATATGGAAAGATCAACACAAGAGATTTTTAGTGTTTGATTTATCCACGTAAAATTCTGGTGTTGTTTTCTTCATTGATTTATCGTTTGGTACAACAACCTTACATCCATATTCCAAACTCTTAAGTATTTCACAATCCATTATCTCAATCTTCTTCATAGGTAAAGATTAAAATCTTTATAACTTTGGTTACTTGACCAACGCCATATTAGAATACTCTAACTCTCTTTCTTAACTCTTAGGGCACACTTGCTCTTTTTTTCAACATTTGGAGTACACTTTTCTTTTTTTTGTTAACTCTCAAAGCACACTTGTTTTTCTCACTTTCCTAGAATGAGTATTCAAACTCATATAAAATATTTCTCATTTTTTTTTCTCTTCTTAAAACTTGGCTCACATATAATATAATGAGAAAAATATATTTGTAGATATTGTACAAAATGAATTCATACAATCCTAAGACTCTTTTAATCATTACTTGTATTAAAAAAATGATCTATAACATTTAGTTAAATTTTGAAAAAATTTTCAAATTTTTTTTATATATGATTTTAATTGATTGTTAACATAAATAGATTCAATAAGTAATGATCTAAAAAAATTTTAAATTTAATGTTAGAGTTTTAAAAAATATTTTAATATGAGTTTTTCAACAAAAACTTCATGAAAATGTGCTAAATCTTCGTATTATTGACTCAAAGTCTTCTCTCTTGAAGGAAATTAAAGTTCTAACAAAGATAGTTTACATAAATGGATTATTTTGAATTCTTACTAGTTGAAAATTTTTTCCAACACCAATGCTTTCTATCTTTGAATTTTCTCTAACAAATTTTCTTCAATTTAAGGCCAAAAATCATCTTTCAAAGGCTCCAAATTAATTACTCTCCATAAATAAAGAAAATTTGAAACTTTGTAACTCCTTTCCTTTATAAATATGACAACTTCTTCAAGAAAGAATAATCATAGTAATTCTCCTTTCCATGAAGAAATTTGTTTGAATTTTTTCAACTTTTTTCCTTACTAACACACCAATAATACTTTTTTATGCAAGTTTTGATTTTCTATGACAACAGTCTTAAATAAAAATCTTCCCTTTTTGTTCATATTTTTCTTAAAAAAGGATTTCCTTGTTTGAAACAATCACATAATTTATGAAGACAAATAGCTTCTATCTCATTCAAAAAGTTCTCCTTAAAGGATTAAGAATATGGCTACATAATTTTATTAAAAGAGTTAACAATATAAGAAATATATCACATTTGACAAGATAACATCTAATTATTATTTTTTCTATCATTGGAAAGTATTTCACTTCTTACATTGGAAAGTGGACTCACAAACCTTTATAACTATGTATAAATAAATCATCAATTCTTCTACATCAAATCATAATACCTTCTAGAAGTCAACTCATCTAGTTTATTTAGAAAATGTGTATATGTTGTATTTTATTTGCCATAACTTTCTCCACGCAACTCTAATTAATGTGATTTTGTATTCTCTTTATTCTATCTAACTAATCTCAATGTCCTTTGAAAGTTTATTAATCCAATGTATCTTAATAACTTGTCTATTGATATACTAAATTTTTATATATAATTCTAATATTCTTTTAACTTAAATGATGGCTTTATTTTTAAGAAATTGTTTCATGTTACTTATTATATTTATTTATCATGTGAGCTAAAGAAACAAATAATGTGCAAATTTGGCCAATCAAGCTTGAAGAAAAGAGAAAACTAATGACTAAATGATAAAAGGTTAAAGTCAAAGTGTTTTAGAGTTAAAGGTTTCAACGTGGTAAAGTTGATTGAGAGAAAGTTTAACAAATGTGATATTTTAGTATCCTTGAGTCCAAGGTAAAAAAATTTTATTCTTTTACATAAATACCAACTTAAGTTTTCTCTTTTGAGTCTAATTCAAAAACTAATAATAATAAAATAAAAGAAAGGAAATTTAGGTTTAAGGGAGGATGGTTGAAAAGAACTGAACCCAAATTATAAGAAAAGGCCCATGGCTTAAACGTGAAAAATGAATTCAAGAGTTCTTCTTCTTTTCTCTTTTCATTATGAATTATTAGATGTAAGTATAAACCAAAATTAATTTTTTGAAATATTTTTTTGATATAGTTTGTTACCTTTAAGATTAGGTTTTATTTCAATTGACTTCTTTTATTCATATTATGAATTTATTGTTAATCTTAGTACTCTTAAATAACTTATTACTATTCAAATGATCTAGGACTAGGAAAGAATACTAAAAGGAAAATTTCATAGTCAGATTCAAACAATAAACTATACAAGAATACAATTTGGGCTAAAAGCTATGATATGATTTGTGTGGATTTAAATAAATAACCATAGAATTTAATAAATCAATCAAGATCTATTATTTTAATTAGGAAATAAAATTAGTCAAATTAGTTAGTATATTTGATGGGTCTTGAGAAAGAATATCAAATAATTAGGCTTTACGTCCATAATATGAACAATCAAAGGTTTAATTGCTATTGAAATGAACTTGGGTTGGATTGGTACGAGTAAAGTAAAAATATTCTAAACTTGGTTTAATTTGGTTAATTCTCAGTTCATAATTGATAGGCCAATTCTTTAGGGTGTTGGTTTTGTTAAACTTTGTACCTTTTTTTAATTTAAATAATAATAGAATTATTGAAATTTTGGTGCTCAGTGAGCAATTCTTAAGATTACTTGTGAATTTGGCTGTCATACATGCTTAATTCTGTGGTCCATAACTTGCTCCATGAATACTCAATTAACACATTTCTAGTTGATTGGGAAACCAGATTCAAGCATATTTCCAACCATGGAACGTTTGCTTTTAAATTCTTTTCTAGTTGTCAGTAGCATTTATTCAAAGTTGACTTATCTACGACCATAGCTTGAGCGCTCTTCACTCTTGGGGTCATAACTTCGGTTACAGATCTTTGATTGATGTGATTCTTGTTGCGTTAGAAACTAGATGCTTCCAGCTTTCGAATGGTATATGACTGATCATATGATTCATCTCCATCAGATCACACGAGTCTTTGAAAGTAAGTTGTTTTGGAGTGGCACTTTAATTTTTCTTCTTCCTTTTGGACATCTAATTGAGTTACTTATTGTATATCTTTTGTTTCCTCATCTATTGATATCTCAGCGAGGTCTTTAGCACAAACTCATGCGTCTTGTGATTAGCTAATGACGAATGAAATCAATATAAATATTGAGCTAGTCTTTTTTGTGTTTGCATTTGCATTGCTTCCATTTCAATTTGTGTATTTGTTAGATTTAATCACGCCTAAGAGACACGTTAGTAATTTTCAATATGCTGTCATCATCAAAATTGAATCTAAAATCTTATCATCTCAACAGTTATTTGCTGATATTATAAAAAAAAAAAAAAAAAAAAAAGACAAGAAGAAAACGATGTGGTAATAACCACTTCTACAATGCGGACAAAAACAAGAGATTGCGAAATTTTACTGCAATCCAAAATTATTGATTGTGATGGTACGTGGCTTTCCTTTTCAATATGTATTGTTACTTGCAAATACAGACGTAGACAAATATGACAGCTTAATTAGTAATCTAATCCCATTTGAAGAAAAAAAAAAGAAAAAGAAAAGGAAAGTTACACAACTTTGAACTTGAGCACCTGTCAACCCTACCAATTTTAAATTTAAATCTAACAAAAGAAAATAAAAAGAAAGAAAGAAAGAGTAGATGGCATAATTCTTCATGTTTTGGTCACCCATTTTTGCTCGCGCCCATCACACTGGATTGAACAAGCCGCCAAACTGGATGATCCCATCACCACAAGATCTTTGTGTAGTAGTGTGGAAACCTTGAGCTTTTTTCTTTTTCTTCATGAAATGCACTGATTTGGATCAACGGTCAATCAGTTGCTTAACTGACTGTTACAAGGGAATGGGCCCATGCGGACAAGAGTATTTAACAGACGAGGGACACAAATGGGTCCCGACCCATTCCCGCAAACCTATACTTTTTTGTTTTTCAGATTTTGTTTTTCAGAGTCCAAGAAGGAGAAAAACAATACAAGAATCTAACATTTTTAACATTTGAATGGGACTGGTCCATCAAAACAGTAAAATTAAGAATTGAACCCTTCGTTTAGACCAATTTGTAACTTTTAAAAAACTGATAATCAGATTGCCAGACCAATCAGTTAGAAAGTGAACCAAGGAAACGGACATGATTTTATTTCTTTATTATTTTTTTTCAATTCTATTATTTTTAAAAATTAACGGAAAAATAAGAAGACAGAAGATTCTCGAATCAAATTAGGCGTGATTATGAGGCGGAGGCTCGGGTCTCAAATTATCGTCAAAGACCTTGGAGGGATGTGGTGGTGGTGGTGGTCACAGTCTGCAAAGCGATTAATGGGCCGTGGGGCCATTGATCCCATTTCTTAAGTTGCTGAGCATCTCCATGTTGAAGAAGATGAAGAGAAGGGGATGGGGTTCAGCTCTAGGAGGATGGGGTTTCTTGTGACGTTGGAGGTGGTGGAATCATTCAACTTGCTCTCTCTATTTCAAGTGGACCAGGCTTTGCATCTTTGACGGAATCTTTGCCTCCCCATCCCTCCCCTTCCCCTTCCCATCCCATCCGTCGCTTCGACAAGGGAGACGAAATGAGGTGAGAGTGCTTAATTTGTGTCGCATTGTGGTGCGGTAGAAAAAAATTTTTTTTTTTAGTAATTTACTTAAAATTTTTATTTTTTATCTATACAAAACAAAATTTTAATATTTAATTTTGCATTAATTAAAAAAGATTAAATTTAGTATTAGATTCAAACTTTACTTAACAATATAAATAGTCTCTTATTATTATTTTATTATTATTATTATTATTATTTATCTTTTAAAATAAATATCATCGGTAAAATGTCACGGGATAAACACAGTATCTTAGTCCTTTTTGTTTTGTTTTTTGTTTTTTTACCCTGGATGAGGAAAATGGCCATTCGTCAATATTTGCAATGTGTTAAAAAGTAAAAAATATTATTTACGTTATAAATATTATTCAAATAATTTAAATTTTTAAGCAAAACATTTTTTATATGGTATTGAAATTTTTATAAACAAAATAAAATAATTTATTGACACCCCGAGGGGCGGGGGGGAAAAGGTTCCTCCAGCTTCTTCATACTCGCGAACTGAACTGTGTTTCCTTTTTTTTGTGGGTGCAATTCCCAACTTTCGGATCGGCTATGGGAAAAGAGCACATTTGCATCGTCTTTCATTGCAATTAATATCCAATGCAAGAAATATCTCTGGCTGTAGTTGCTGCTGCACTTATCAGAAAGAGAAAGAGAAAGAAACAAGAGAAAGAGAAGAGAGGGAGAGAGAGAAAAAATCTCATTTTGCTTCTCAAACCAAACAATCGAAAAATATCTCAATCAAGATCCGAGTCTGCGATCCTTGTTTTAGGCCGGACGTAACTTTCCGTATCAAATTCAAAATGGGGGCAACTCCAATTTTGTGATTTTGTCCGTTCTTAATTATTACAATTAAAGACTCAAACGGAATCTGCCACATGGGCCCACATGGGCTGTTTTTCAAAGCTTTTAGATGATTAAACGTCGCTGTCTTGGGTTTGTCCAATGGGCCGAATGACTAGTTTGAGAGACGTTTCAATTATTTACAAGTAAGTGCAAGTGCATGCGAAAACTCTAGGAATCCCACTTTTTTTCTTTTTTTCTTTTTTTTTGTCACTCTCTTAACAAATAACTAATAATGCCCCCCTCGGCCTCCTTCGGTCCTCGTGTCTCCATTGGCTCCATTGACATTTTGATGTTTCTTAATACGAGAAGAGGAAGTGTCAACCCTTCGTAGTTAGGTTTTCTTTTTTTTTTTTTTTTTTTTTTTTGCTTTTGTTTTCCTTACCTGTATATTAATTAGTAACCAACCAACCAACCAACAAGACTTTTGTTACATCGCGACGCTTGTTGCAATTGTTAGATTAATCATTAATCCTAGAGTTTCTTAAAGTAATATCACAAGCATCCCCATATATTAATTATTTCTTTAAGATTAACTATTATGTAAACATAAGTAAGAATCTAAATTTTTTATTATTTCTGAATGGTTATTTAAAAACAAAAAATATATTTGTTTTTTTTATTTTTTAGTCAATTATTTTGTTTGGGTCCCAAAAATTAATTATTAACCAGCCAACAAGAGTTTTGTTACGGTACGATTGTTGCAATTGCAATTCTCGTCTTCTTCGTAATCTCTTAAGAGGGGAATTTCCTTTCCACCCCCCCACCCCCAAAAATTCTCGACAGATAATTACAAATTAAAATGGACTGGTCAATAGAGAAAAAACAAAAAAGGAAGAACACAGCTCACTTAAAGAATAAAGATAAAAGAAATATCCAAAAAGAGGAGGAGGGTGCTGAGAAAAAATGGAGTGAATAGGGGGACGAAATTGTCCTGAAAAAAAAAACAAAAGAAAAGAGAAGAACAAGAAGAAAGTGGGGACGAAATTATGAGCAATTAATTAATTAGTTAATTACATTTTTCATGGGTCCCACAAACACCACAATCCGCTAACCGACAGAGGAGCAGCCAGTCCAGGAGCCTCGTGGTCTCCGGCTCTTTCAATGAACCCACCCACATATAAAGTCAGGTGACGTGGCCGCATGTGAATCATAATTACCCTCCGCTACCCACCAGCTGCTCTCGATAACTCTTGTGTGAGCCCTTTTTCGTAATTTCGGCGCACATGACATTGTTTCGACGGGGACAATTTGGCAGTGCCTCGTCCTCTTTTACGGCATTGGTCTCCGCCACATTTCTAAACCAACCAGATTCCATCCACACGGTCCCTATCCCAACTCGCCAATTAGAAAAATTTTCAAATACTTTGAATTTTCATTTCATTTCCCAATAAAAAAATTATCTTACCCTTTTCTTTTTTTTTTTTTGGGTTAAATTACCTCGCTTGCGTCTCACCAAACTTGTTGCCAGTTTTTAAGAAGCCGACATTCATTTGTGCCTATATAAACCAAGCAAGCCGATCGGCATAGCTCCACGGTTCTCGCCCACTGTCCTCGGCACTTGTTTAACACGAGGCAACAAGATGGGTCTGTGTAAGTCATCCTCAATGGCCATGTTGATGCCCTTGTTTCTTGCTTTCACTTTATCCTGGGCCTTGGACATGTCGATAATCTCCTACGACCAAAACCACGGTACTGCTATGTCGAGCTGGAGGACGGATGACGAGGTCATGGCTATCTATGAGGAGTGGCTTGTGAAGCATGGCAAGGCCTACAACGAGCTGGGAGAGAAGGAAAGAAGGTTTCTGATTTTTAAGGAAAATCTCCGGTTCATTGATGAGCATAACTCCGAGAACCGGACTTACAGGGTGGGGTTGAACCGCTTTGCCGACATGACCAACGAGGAGTACCGGTCCATGTACCTAGGTGCCCGAGTTCCCGGTAAGAAGAGGCTGTCTAAGCCGACCGAACGTTATGTGCCACGTGTCGGAGATTCTTTGCCGGACTCCATCGATTGGAGGACCAAGGGTGCTGTTGCTGGAGTCAAGGACCAAGGGAGTTGTGGTGAGCTTTCATAATTTGTTTAATTAAGCGTGTTTATAGCGCCTTTTTTTTTCTTTTCTTTTGTTTATTTATTTATTATTTTTTTTTTTTGTCTCTCTTCCTTACAACAGAATTTTTATCTGATTTCATCGTGATGCTCCGTCCTAAAGAAATTTAATCTAGCGAAGTAGCAAATTATACTTGGGAGGGTAATTTAATTTTGGTAACCTGCGGTAACCCGCAATTTGGGGTTTATAATTTTGTCAAAGGGAGGTGGTGGCTCGTGTAATAACATGGAATTCGGGTTGAATGACCTTTATGGGCTCTGGATTTGGTATAAATCATTCGTATGCAACCAAATGAATTTGGCTTGACAATATATATATATACCTCTTATGTATGCTTTTTAATAAATTTAATAGAATAATTAATTCAGGTTATATCAAGAGATATAGTAGGTGGCTGCTGAAAAAAGGAAAAATATGATCCAGGGGCAGAGAATATCAATCATTCGGTGGGAGGTGGACCCACCGGAGACATAATAAGCTGCTGCGCATTGAGTTGCCCAACTTTTTTTTTTTTTTTGTGTGTCTAGAGCCGACCGATGTTTTGGCCTCAAGTGGTGGTGGCGGTGGTGGTGGTGGTGGGTCTGAAACTGGGGGCGGTCCAGAGACACCGATGGTAATTAAGAATATTTTAGGCAAGCGGAGTTGAATGCGATTGTGGGTCATTGGTGACAGCTGACTTTTTAAAAGTTGATTTGAGCAAAGCTTGTTGCGGTTGGGCAGGGAAACATTAATGAATTGAGATTAGATTAGATAAAGCGTCTAATACCTTATTGCATAACACTAGTCTTTTTTATTTATTTATTTATTTAAAATTATTGTCCCCATTTCTGCCGCATAGGAGATAGCATATGTATCAGCAGCCTAATCTCACAGTTTCGTGGAACTGGCTTTCAGCATTGGGGAAATTGTTGCCTCATTGAAAACCCCGATGATACACACAATTTTTCTTGATATTTTGCTCCTTTCTTAATCAGTAATACGGGGTAACTTGCATAGATACTATAAAACACTGTTTCAACTGCAATGATTTGAACAGGACATTATCTTTTATAAGTTGGTGAGAAAATTTGTGCACTGATAATGGACTTACATCAAATTTGATGTGAAGGGAGTTGCTGGGCATTCTCAGCAGTAGCAGCTGTGGAGGGTGTCAATGCAATCGTTACTGGTGACCTGATCACTCTGTCTGAGCAGGAGTTGGTTGATTGCGATACCTCCTACAATGAAGGGTGCAATGGTGGTCTAATGGACTATGCATTTGAGTTCATCATCAACAATGGTGGTATTGATACAGAAGAAGATTACCCCTATCTTGGTCGTGATGGGAGATGTGACACTAACAGGGTTTGATTTCTTTTTTCTTTGCAAGGGAGAATACACGCACACGGAGACCAAGAAAATTTATTGATGACTCTTTTGCTTAAGTTTGTCAGCCTCTTAATCCTGGTCTTTTGCTTTCTACAGAAAAATGCCAAGGTTGTTTCTATTGATGATTATGTGGATGTTCCTGTCAACAATGAGCAGGCATTGAAAAAGGCAGTTGCTAATCAGCCAGTTAGTGTTGCCATTGAAGCAAGTGGCAGGGCCTTCCAACTTTATGATTCGGTAATTTTCATTTCATTGTCATTATTTTTGTTTCCGTCTTGAATTGCATTTGAGCGACTCCATCTCTGCAAAATCTTAAAACAATAATGCCGTTCTGAAAAGGCAGAGCCACAATCAATTTTTTCTTCCCTTTTCCACTTTATCTTTCAGGGAATATTCACGGGAAGATGTGGTACACAACTGGACCATGGTGTTACTGCTGTGGGCTATGGAACAGAAAATGGCAAAGATTACTGGATCGTGAAGAACTCATGGGGTAGTAGCTGGGGAGAAGCAGGTTACCTCAAGATGGAGAGAAATACTGCCAGTCATACTGGAAAGTGCGGGATTGCCATGGAGGCATCTTACCCCATCAAGACGGGACTGAATCCCCCTAATCCAGGTCCATCCCCTCCATCTCCAGTAGCACCTCCAAGTGTATGTGATAATTTCTATTCCTGCCCTGAGGGCAATACTTGCTGCTGCGTTTTTGAGTATGCAAACTATTGTTTCGAGTGGGGATGCTGCCCTCTCGAGGGTGCCATTTGCTGTGAAGACCATTATAGCTGCTGCCCACCAGACTATCCCATCTGCGACGTTAAGGAAGGAACATGCCTGATGGTAAGAGCAAATAAACTTATGCAAGATAAGTTTGTAGCAATTTTAGCCATATTCAGGTTCACGCAAGGAATTCTCAGGCAACTCCCTAAATTGCAGCTATAGTATTTGGCTGTAGTCCTGCATTTGCATTTCTTTCTCTGTCCCTATCTTTTGTAACATTTGAGTATCTTAACTAACCTCTTTTTGGCATCCATTTCTGGTTTGCTGACATGAACTCAATGCAACAGAGTAAGAACAATCCATTAGGAGTGAAAGCAACGAGGCGCATCGCAGCTAAGCCTCACTGGGCACATGGAGCTGCAGGTCAAAAAAGCAGTGCTTAGGCAACATAGCTTGGGTCTCGAATCAGCGGACATTAGAGATAAGATAATTAGGGGAAGAAGGGGCAAAAAAAAAAAAAATCATGTAGGCGCTTGATGCTCTCCCAGATTTTGTCGTGCTGCAGGCCTTCATTCCTCCATTAAAGACACCCAAAGATGAATGATTTAAGAAACGTTCATTTGGATGCTGATATGTATATAACTTCTTATCTATCTATGTTGCATTTGAAAAATGGATTAGTTGTTCTCAGCTTCCAATATCTTCTGTAAATGCTGTCATCCTTAAGCAATTGTGGCTTTCTTGGTTTGGTTTGTCATTTCAAGAGTACTTGCATTTTGCAAGGTATCTATGGCGTTTATCTTCTCAATACCTCCCCCTTTATTCATTTCCTATTCAATGAGGTTTCCAACTTCCATGTGCGATGTGTTATGATCAAACTAGATGATTCAGCGCAACAAGAAAAAAGCGAAACATGTGCAATGAGTCTGTTATCGTAAAATGAAGATGAAATTGTACCTTTGAACGTGTTCATTGACTCACACTGCACAAATGAAACATAAACTACACACAAACAAAGCAACATGGTTGCACACGAAACTCTGGATAATTTAGATGAGCGTATGGAGTTTGTCCATTCTCCTTGCTGAGAAGGAGAGAGCAGTAATTGAACAAAAGCTGACCCCAAAGCGCTTGAACTATTTTACCTTCTGGCTAGCCTCTCTCCGACAAGAAATATCTTTTGTTGATTAATGAGGGAAGAGGTCGCAATCCCTGCCACATCACAACTGGAGGCGTCTGTGGGTGTCTCTCCCACGGGTGGGGTGTGAATAGGTTATGGATTTGATTTCCCTGGTTGCTTTATATTTAATACGAATACTCTGTGAGCTTACCTTGTTCTCATTGGGACCAGTCAATTGCTACAGGGGTACGTGAGCATTTCAACTGATCCGAAAAAACAAAAAGGGAAAACATAACTTCACGTTTCTGGCCGATCAAAGGTAATCTAAACTAGATTATTATTTCTTAAGCCAAAGGTGAATGTGTTTTTTTTTTTTTTGGCCTCTTTTCAAACAAGCGCATTGGTAAAGTTTAAAATTCCATTAATATCAAAATTGGCAAAAAAAAAAAAAGTGTAAATGTGACTAAGCATAACAATTTAAGCAGCTAAAAGAATTGATAATTTGACCTTTGTTGTTGATTCGTATTTTTCTATAGAGTAACATTATGTAATAACATGCAGGTAGTAATATAAAAATAATAAAAAAGTAATACAATAATTTTGTCATATTCAATTTTATTTATTTATAAGATCAAGTAAAATATAATTAATTTATATTTTTATTATCATCGTATTGTTATTCAGAATTTCTACTTAATTCTTCTCTTATCATATATAATTTTGTAATAAAAGTGTTGCTTAAAAAAATAAAGATTTTAGCACTAAATATTATGATTTTAACAATAAAAAATTCATCATGTTAAAAATTATAAATTTGAGTTTTTGTTGAAAAATTTGATAAAATTAAATAAACATCCTTAAAATTTATTATTATAATAAGATGTAAGTAAAATATTTGTCATAAAGATCTATTCAATAACTAAATAGAATTAAAATAAATTTTATTTAAATAAATTGAGAATTAGTTTATTAATGATTGATTAATTTTTTCTTTTAGTAAGTGGAATTTAGGAAATTATTACTTCATGTCTCATAATATTCCTTGAACTCATAAGAGATATATTTATTATTTTTATCAATTCTCAAAATTTTAATATAGTATACACTATGTTTTTTCAATATATACTTATACTTTAAATTTGTTAAAACAATCAAATATTTCATATTTTCTTTGTATGTAATAACTCATATTGTTATAGTAAAATTATCAATAAAAATAAAAAAAATACTTATTATTACCATTTCATAGACTGTAATAAACTAAAAAGAGTAATTGTCTTGCATGCCAATTCTTTATTACAAAAGGCTATTTGCTTTATTTTGCATTAATATAAATTTTATAAATTTGATTAAGATGATATACTTTAGGTAAACCTATGAACATATATATATATATATTTTTGTATAAGTGGTTTTAAACTGTGAAAATTTAAATAATTAAAATACAAATGTGGCTATCAAAATTCATTTTTTTAATAGTATTAAGATAAATAAAAATAAGTGATACTATTAATTAAAAAATATTTAATTATTAAATAAAAAATATTTTAAAATAAATGCATCTCACTCATTAATAATTAAGTGATAGTTATCACATAATTAAATATTATTTTTTAAAAATAATTGATCCAAGTTGAATAAATTATCTTTCATATTTGACATTAAAAAAATGACATATAGCTATAATTTCTATTTTTTAACTTAAATAAAAATTGGTCCTTTTCTCATCACTGATATTATTACCATTAACTCATCTAGATTAAAAAAGAGAAAAAAAAAAAACCTCTCTTTCCCGTACATGCTTGACCAGAAAGTCAGCGTAGCGATTATCTTCTTTTGGCAAACGCAATCAGCTTTAAGCCGTCCATTACTCTCTGCAGTGCCCCCAGTAATTGCATTAACAGAATTATACACCATTCTGTTAGGTGTTGGAAAGAAGAATACTTGAGACTGTAGTGGCCTGCTTTTTCGTTGAAAGAGCTTATAGTCATATCGTAACTAATGATTTAGATAATTTTTTTTTTCTTTTCTTTTCAACTCAAACAATCTAGACCTGATATTCAGAACTGGCTCATTCAAAAAAAATGACGGCAACAACATTTGAACTCTAACAAAAATTCAAAAAACAGAGTTAACACCTAGCATAATCAACAAGAATCTCACAACATCATTGAAAGATATAACTTGGAATATATTTGTGTTGTATAAAATCCATTAGTGATTTGCAAGGTGAATAGAATAATAATTCCCCGTCAAGGGAAGAATTGGAAGTAAGAACAAGAATCTACCAAATAAGACATGTTGGAAATTTTCTAGAATTTTAATTTCATAAAATTTTTATTTTTATAATATAGTATCTTTTTCTTTATGCGAATATTAACACACAAATTGTAATAAATTTGATATACTCTTATCCATGATGTTAAGGTCCTGTTGTGAAGATAAGAATCTTTTTCCAATTTGCTCCTGATAGATTTTTCTCCTACTCTTCCCTTTCTTTGCTTTTGTTTTCTCTAATGGTGGAGTAAGGAAAAGTCTGTGATGAAAAAGGTTATACTTTTTTTCTGAGTTATCTTTAAATGGGGAGTTACTTTTATCTTTCCTGTAACAATTATTTTTTCCTATAACAGTTATCTTTTTCCTTAAAAGTTATTTTTAAATAGGAAGGATAGAAGAATTTTAAATCCGATAATCCAAATTGATACCCAACTGACCATCATATTAGGCCTTTTATATTGGATCATACTTTAAATAACAAAGGTTACTTATGTTAATTAATTTAACAATCTCCTACTTGACTCATGTTATGACTTGATAAATCAATAACAAATAAGTGTGCACAATACTTAAAGATCATCAAACCATAATACTTGATTGAATTAAAATGATTGGATCATGGCGGTTGTATATCTTTTAGCGACATAATTCTTTCTATATATCATATAATCATCATAATTTATAATAACTTAACCGAGGAATATTGAAACTTTAAATTGTTATTTCCAAACATACTACTAGATATCTCATAAACTATAACTGTATACAACTAAATATAGATAACAAAACCCAAACAAAACCATAATCTTAATTGAATTCATAAGTGTCATAATGATATAAGCAGTATAAAATATTAACTTTTAAGAGAATGAGGGCATGTCCAAAATGTCTATCATTCAATATGTCAAGTAAATATTTTCGGTGGCAAACCTTTAGTTAACGGGTCCGCTATCATCAATTCAGTACCAATATGCTCAATAGACATTCTTTGGTTTTGCACTTCTTCCTTAACAGATAGGTATTTCAAATTCATGTGTTTCGCACTTTTAGAATACATATCATTCTTAGAGAAGAAAATAGCTGCAGAATTATCATAATAAATTCTTAACAGATTTTCTATACTATCGACCAAACTAAACCTTAAGATAAAATTCTATAACCACAATACATAAACAGCAGCCTCAAAGCATGCTACAAATTCAGCCTCTATAATGGAAGTAGCAATGACAAACTGCTTCCCATTTCTTCATGAAGCTACTCCTCTAACTAGTGAAACATGTAACCAAATGTAGATTTCCTCAAGTCTACACATCCAGCATAATATGAATCCGAATAGCCTACTACTTCAAGATGACTTGATCTTTTATAAGTAAGCATATAATCCTTAGTGCCTTGTAAGTAACTAAGTACTTACTTTCTAACTTTTCAATGATCTATTCCAGGATTGCATTGATATCAGTCTAACATTCCAACAGCGAAACTAATATCTGATCGAGTGCATGTTTAGCGATGCATAGGGAATGGATTCCATTATTTTTCGTTCCAAATCATTCTTTGGACATTGCAATTCATTGAACTTGTCCCCTTTCTAAATTGAAACTATTCATGTAGAGCAATTTTCCATTATAAATCTCTTTAATACTTTATTGATATAGCTTTTCTAAGACAGTCTTAACAATCCTTATGATCTATTGCAAAATATCTCTATTCCTATCACATAGGATGCCTCATTCATATCTTTTATTTCAAAAATTTTAGAGAGAAATTTTTTAACATCGTGTAATAAACCTGTGTTATTAGCAGCCAAAAGAATGTCATTGACATATAGGACTAATATAATAAACTTGCTCCCACTAACCTTCATATAAATACACCAATCAACGATGTTCTCTACAAAATCATATAACATAATGGTATTACTGAATGTAATATACCATTGTTGAGAGGCTAGATTCAGTCCATATATCAATTTCTTTAATTTACACATCAAATTTTCTTACCCTGTGGTTATGAAACCTTCAGGTTGGTCCATATACACTTCCTCTTCTAAGTCACTATTTAAAAATGCGGTCTTTATATCCATTTGGTAGAACTCTAAGTCATTGTGAGCCACCAAAGCCATAATAATTCTTAAGAAGTCTTTCTTAGAAACTGGAGAGAAAGTCTCCTTATAGTCAATACCATCCTTTTAAGTGTAACCTTTGGTAACAAGTCTAACCTTATACCTTTTAATGTTACCTTTTGAGTTTCGCTTGGTCTTGAAGATCCACTTACAGCCAATCTTTCAGGTAATTCTACTAGTTCCCAAACTTAATTTACATCCATCGATTTCATCTCTTCCTTTATGGCATTGAACCACTTTTTATAATCATTACATTTCATGACTTGTTTAAATGAGATTGGATCTTTATCAATGTTTAATTTTGATTCATATTTAAGTGAGTAAACCACATAATCATTCGATACAACTAGTCTTTTCTGTCTTGTAGACCTTTATAATGTCATTTTTTATGGTATCACTTGTTCATTTGTAACTTGCATATTGTCACTTAGTTCATCTCTTATGTGTTCACTTTGCGTGTTTCGAATATCAATTTGTTGTTTTTGCATGTCGCGTAACTGTGATGCAACAAAGGGAACAACTTGAGTAGAAACACTAGGTGTAGGGATAACAACATGAGTAAGAGTGCTTACTATGGATCTTTCATTTTGTAATTATCTAATATCCACTTTTCGTGATTCCTCACTCCCACTGAATTGACCATTTTCAATGAACCGAGCATTACTAGACTCAACTATTCTAGCACTATGGTTAGGATAATATAACCTATACTTTTGAACTTTTCAGGATAGTCAATGAAGTGACTACTAATGGTTCTTACATCAAACATGAAGGTGTCTTAAATTAGATTTCCTATTTGTCTATAACTCATAAGGAGTCTTAGGGACAGCCTTGCTAGGAATCCTGGTCAGCAGATATGCAACAGTTTTTTAACACATGCATCTACAAGGATAAAGGTACAGTATTGTAATTCAACATGCTCCTAACCATATCCATAAGTATGTAATTCCACCTTTTTGCTACACCATTCTATTGTGGTGTACCAAGTATTGTATACTATGCATATGTGCCTCAACTTTCAAGAAGTTTTGCAAATGGATCAGGACATTGTCCACTTTCATTGAATTTTTCATAATATTCACCACCCCTGTCTGACTTAATCACTTTCACTTTTCTATCTAACTGCCTTTTCACTTCATTGATAAACACCTTCAGGGTGTTCACTGACTGAGACTTTTCATGTAGTAGATATAAATAACAATATTGTAAGTAGTCATTTATAAACGTGATGAAATATTTCTCACCACCCCATGTTAGAATATCAAATGGGCCATAAATATCAGTGTGTATCAATTCTAAAGGCTCATTACTTCTTATGGTTGGGTTTTTTTATGTGTGTCTTGTTTGTTTCCCTTTTATATAATTAACATATACCTCCCAATCAGTAAAATCCAATTGAGGCAGGACATCACCTTTCATCAACCTCAATATCCTTTTTTTTTTTTGTGGATATATGACTTAATCTTTGATGCCATAAGAAAGCAAAACTATCATTATGCATATTACGTTTGTTACCTATATTATGCTCAATAAGAAACAGAGAATCAGCATACATAACATTAAGATTAAAACGGTACAAATTATTAACCAAAATACCATATCCATAATAGTACGAATGTTTATATAATGAAAATGCACCATTTCTAATCTTAAAGTTAAATCCTACTTCATCCAACTTTGCAACAAAAACTAAATTCCTACCACATTCAGGAACATAAAGATACTTTTTTAGATCCAGGTGACACCTAGTATCCAAGATCAATCTGTACATCCTAATTCCTTCTATTCATGCCTTTGTTCTATTTCCTATATAAAAGAACTTCTCAATTCCTGTTATGGGTTAAATTGAAAGGAATCCTTGCATAATATGTGACACATGAATAATAGCTCTAGAGTCTAACCACCAAGTATTATTGGGTACTTCAATTACGTTTCATTCAAAACATATTGATATATAGTAGATACCTTTCTTTTCAAATCAAGCCTTTCTCTTTGGACAATCTTTCTTGAAGTGATCAATCTTTTTACAGAAGAAACATTTTTTATCCTTTTGGATCTGACCTCCAGTGACTTTCATAAAGGCTTTATCCTTCTTTTTATTCTTCTTATATGGTCTAGATTTGTCACTACTAGCATCATTATGAACAGAAAGATGAATAGAGTGATCCTTCATCTTCTTTAATCTCCTTTCTTCCTAAACTAACATGGTCTTAATTTCTTGAAAGTTTCATTTCTCTTTAATAGTGTTATAATTCACTTAGAACTAATCAAATGCAGGAGGTAGTGAATTGATGATGAATTAAACAAAAAAAGGATTCACTCACATCCATGCATATTGCTTTTAACTTTACTGTTAGATTAACCATACTAGTCATATGATCATGAATAGGTTGTGACCAATCAAATTTCTTGGTCGTCAACTCACTCATTAGGCTTCCAACAATAAATTTATCAGTTATATTTAATTGAGAGTATTTCTTAATTCTCATCATAAATTCCCTTGCATTTTCTATCTTAGGCATCAATGGCTTGACATTTTCAGCTTTCATCATTCACATCAAATTCAAACTTAGCTTATTGGACCATACCCAAGCCTCATGAAAAGATTTATCAAATTCTGTACTGGTCTCGGTAATGGCTGCAAGCTTTTCATCTAAGATGACTGTTAAGTCCAAACCTAAAACACCTAAATAAAACTGAATATGCTCAAACCATTCTACATAGTTTAGCTCATTGAATTTGATCATCGCATTGCCCAAGGTGAAAACATTATTGGAAGTTACAAACATGATTCAAATTTACACATTAATACTTTGAGTAAATTCAAATGGATTCATATACATACACTACAAACATTAATTATGTATTTAAGTCCACCTTTGGGTGATCCTTAAATACATAACTTTGATCAATGATGATGCTAATTTAGTTATACTTTGATAGATCAGTTAATATGAAATTTATCTTTGAATATACAATCACGTTTACCCAGTATATCAATCAATCCCCTTTAGTATCATTAATTATAAGTGATGATTCATATTTTAATGATCTTTAACCTCATAATGAATAACAACAATTATTCATTTCAAATCTATACAACATTTTATTAGCATCCAAAGAAATGAACAATTGAAATTCACAATCAAATATTCAAATCCTTTCAAGTTAGGCCACTTTGGCGACTAACGAGCTTTGTCAAAAATTTTCATTATGTGGAAGTCAACACCGGCCAATACGCCGGCGACGTACTATTCCAGTAGCTGGCATATACTTCACGCCGGCAACATAAAGCCCCAATGGCCAGCGTATACTCCATACCAGCAAGCCTCGACGGTGTAGAGTCCCACTAGACCCACACTCGATCCAGGTCTCTAGCCATACCCAGAAGCACAACCCTCACTGGGAGGCCGTTCCGCCATACACAACAGATCGATTTAAGTCCTGACCATGCCTGGAGCCATAGTCTTACCGGGAGGCTGTTCCGCCATACCCAGACCAATTCAGGTCCTGGCCATACTCGGAACCACGGTCTCCCCGGGAGGCCATTCCACCATACCAGCAGACTCATGTCTGATTCAGGTCCCCAGCGGCGTGGAGTCCCCAGTGGTTGAGGTAAATTGATTTCCCTTTCAACCTTGATCGTTTTTTCTTTATATGCCGCCAACGTTAAGTCAGCGTAAAAAAAAAAAAAGAGAGGAAAAATAAATTGCAGTATTCTCAAACCCGTTCTAATACCAATTGTTGAGAATTTTTCAGAATTTTTCTTTTATGAAATTCTTATTTCTATAATATATGATCTTTTTCTTTATGCGAATACTAGCACACAAATTGTAATAAATTTGACATGCTATTGTTCATGATGTTGAGGTTCTGTTGTGAAAATGATAATCATTTTCTAATTTATTCCTGATAGATTTTTCTCCTACTCTTCCCTTTCTCTACTTTTGTTTTCTCTAATAGTGGAGTAAGGAAAAGTTCGTGATGATAAAAGTTACACTTATTTTCTATAAGAATTATCTTTAAATGGGGAGTTACCCTTTTTTTTAAATAACGATTATTTTTTTCTGTAACAGATATATTTAAATAAAGAGAGTAGAAGAATTTTAAATACGATAATTTAAATTACTGTTATACTCAACCAATAATCATACATTTTATATTAAGTCATATTTTAAATAATAAAAATAACATATATTAATTAATTTAACATAAGATTCTACCATTCGTTCTCAGTACTAATGGAGTCGTCTCTTAGACTGAAAGTCGTTCAAATCAGAGCCTATTAATTAAAATTGCCAATATTTATTAATTGATAATTATTTCCCTAAATTTTCGAATATTTGATTACCATGTTTTGAGCCAATGCCGTATGCCATACCTAAACTCCTTGCCTTTTACCACTATTGACACCAAACTACTACTTCCTTTTCATTCCTGCAATAAAGTCGAAAAGCGGAATCTGGGGGACCATTGATAGGAGTTGGGTTGGATGCCCTATGTCTCAGTGAACAACTTGATCCAATATTCAATCATCTAATGTCATTTTTCGTCTTCATTTTTTGATTTCGGGGACCAACCGGCAATAATTTCGCTGCCACTGGCTAGAAAGGGATAGGAGCATAGACCACTGGCATTGAACCCCACAATATGCCTCTGCACCATTCCTGCCCTCAACGAATGGACTGCCTCGTTGAACAAATACGGGCATTCAATCATTCACCCCTGATTTGACTAGCATTCCGGCAATCATGGGTTTAGTTGGGCCTGCCCTTGAACCGTAGGTCTTTTGATGTTTCATTTTCAGCTGTTTCACGGAGCAATTAGCTGCACCGAAAATCACAACCAGTTCTGTCTCACATACACACTTTTAATACTCTCTGAAATATGATGCGAGTTCAAGAAATGTGAGCATAGAATAAAGCTGCTGATAATTTGATAAACCAGAAACTATTTTCATTTAATTTACATTGGCAACGTAAGGTTGATAGAGCAAGACGCTGTCCGCTTAGGACTCACTAGGCGGATTGGTGCCAAAGCAGACGACTTGGAGTGGGAACTAATGCCCAACCATAGAAAGCTAAGTAGGTAACAAGAAGTGCAATTGGGCCCCCTTAATTAATAAAGGCTTAAAGAACTATCTCCTTTCCCCAGAAGCCCAAAAGGAATTGCCCCATCTTGTGATCCCAAGCTGAGGTTTATTGGTTGGGGGTTTTGTCCGTGAACATCTAAATGGCACGAAGTCTCCACTTTTGTATCAGTTAATTGATCTTCACTGAATGCAACGCAGTCATCCGCTCTAACAATCTGGGTTGTCCTGCTCTTATGATTGTTATTGAGTAAAGCTGTGTCAAGAGCTTCAGCATCGCTGTAGGAATGTAGAATGGAGGGTAGTTTTGATAGAAAGGCCCCAGGGCTGCAAGACAAGGATGGCAAGAGTGGTGGCATAGACAAAATGGGTGATCCTGTAATGCCATTTTGTGGGCTATTCCAGCCCAGGTTGATGGGCTTCATCGGAGAATCATACGGTCTATCATCAAAAATTCTCTTCACGCCGGCTCTATTGCGCTTGTCATCGACTGTGAAGGCTTCTTCTTGGGTTTCAATCATCTGAATGCCAGGTTTAAGTATGTAGGGATGTTGGATTGGAAGGTATGGCCTTTGTATGGCAAAGACTCCTGGTATGCTCTGAAGGTAGCTGAATTCCCTCCGTACACTGATCACCAAATTTAGATCTTCCGCCATCTGGAAAATTCAACGACCACAAATTTTTTTTTTTTTTAATGCACAAATCATGGGAATTAGACATAGAGTCACAGAATCACCGAGAGTAAGAAAGAGACATTATCAAATGACCCCAATTGAATAATGCCTTCTCTGACCGAAATAATGGCAATTGTCTGTGAATCAAGAAAAGATCCAATAAGTTTTTACAGAGTATTTGTCAAAAAAAAAATGCTGAGGTTACTCTATAATTTTATTATTATTTTAATAATTTTTGTTTTAACCAACCTGAATTCCTGAACTAAACTGGAACTCCCATGCTCTGGGTTGCTGCATACAGTAAGAATTGAATTTGGGAAACATGTTAGAAGGTGGGATGGTGGACAGCTCATCATTGCATTGAATTCTCTTAGTGCAGAAAATTTTATTCTCTCTCTTACAGGTTCAATAGACATATTCCATGAAGAGACGAAGTTAGGATCATTCTCATTTGGGTTTCCTCTGAATAGCCATTTGTGGCTGTTATCTGCTGCAACTTTACCCACCAATCTGTAGTTGTAATAAATAAATATATATATATATATATATATCCAATAGTCACTAATAAAATTCTAACTAAAAGGTAATCAACCATTTTGGGGGCTATAAAATTCTGACCCCTCTCCATAATTGTAGACCTCATGAGACATTTTGAAGAAGACATCTGCTCCGAACCTGCCCTTCATGTACCCACTTCCCACCCTCTCACATTCATAAAAGTCACAGAACCCATCCTCCCAAACAAGAATCCTGGAAAATGTTAGAAATAACACACAAAAGAAAAAAAAAAGAAAGGAAATTATGAACACGAATTAAATTGAATGACACTACAGGGTTTCTCGTCGTCGGCATTTAACTGAATTACCAGTTTCTTTTGTTTCCTCTGGAGCGATCAAGCGCAGTGCCTCCATAATCCCACCTGCAACGTAAGATCATAGACACAAAATTTAACTAAACAATGCACGATGTGATGTCGTAGTAGAATGTCAACTTTGATGCATTTTACATGCACACCTGGGTGGAGGGTAATTCCTAGGCAATATCCTCCAAAAGACTGCATACACCCACTTGGAAGAAGAAGCATCCGACCGGGAACACAGGCTTCTTAGAGTGAGCTGTAAGAGACAGTTAAGCACGGGAAATCCCCCTTCCATCGTCACACGCACACACACACACAGAGAAAAAGGAAAGAAAGATAAACGTAGAGAGAGGGAAAAGAAAAGAAAGAATGAATGAACGAATAACCATACAGGGAGTCCTAGTAGTTTTTAAGTGTCGCAGACAGGCTCACAATTATTTAATGCTTGGAATGGACCAAACATAGAAATTGGACATAACCAAGCGCATCCATGAGAAAGACTGGTGCGTGGAAAAAGCACGCTCCATTTAACACTCATTTTAGCTGGTCAAAACCGAACATCCAGAGTGGTGGTGGCGGGGGGACCGGTACAGTTAGGATCTAAGCAGCAGTTTTAAGTAATGTGCTTTATTGCCCCAGATGGAAGCACGTTTTAGTGAGGGCGTGTGGTGGCATTGGCAAGACTTTGGGCAGATAATGTTCTCCTACAACAACATGCCTTTGTCTTCTTGTTCCCAGGGAGGTCCATGGATTGGAGCCGTTTTGTCGTCCAGATTAGTCCTCGTTTGCTAAATAACTTGGTTTTTATGGCCCGAAAATCTAGCAAAAACAAATTCAGAATGTAGATCTTATTGAATAAAAAAAATATATGTTTTTCTTTACTTTTGAAAATTTAATTTCTTTTTCTAAGATTAGTAAATTTGCAACCTATTATCAAAATGTGTAATAGATAAGATATTTTTTTTGACAAATTTTAGAAGTATTAAAATATATTTAATTATATATATTCTTTTGTTTTAATTGTGCATTTTGTTCATCTATATACACATCTATTAATTTCTAATGAGAAATTAAAATTTAAAAAATGAATATATATATATATATATATATATATATTCAATAGTATTCACATTCTGCATAGTTTCTACTTCCAATCACAAACTTTTTCTGTTTGCAAGTATAACCTGGCCCAACTAGCTGGGTACATATGATGTAAACAATCCAGCTGATAGTCAGGGAGATTTAATAAGTTATATAACAGTGAAGGTAAAATTACTTTTGCACACTTAATTTGGTGTTACTATAAACACCAGTTTTATATACCACGCCATTATTATAGTTAATTGTATATTTTAAATCTCTTCTTTTTAATATGTTATTGCAATTAATTATAAAATCTCAAACACACACACACACACACATATATATATTTAATGATTATGATAGCATAACGTGAATTTACATTTAGAATGCTTTAAATTAATTGCATTTTGTAATACAACTCTAAGTTGAAATAAATAAAATATATAAAAATCAAAAGTATAATCAAATTTTATACCAATGGAAAAGATGGAATTAATCGAATCAATTAAAATTGTTTGATTAAAAATCAATTTCTACAATGTTAGCATCCAGATTCTGTCACGAAAAGGATTAATGCTTTTTGAATTTATATCCTAAAAAGTTGTGTTCGTGATTCGTGAATCCTAAGCACATTAAATTACAAATTTTTTTTATTCCCCTTTCAGGTTCTCTATCCATTTTAGCATTCTGTCATTTACCTACTTCTAGTGCAAATTTTGATTTTAATCTCCTATTGAAATCTAAAAAATTAACGAGTTTTTTTTTTTTAATTACTCTAAACATTATTTAAAAATTTGAAATTTAGCCTGTACTAAAGAAAACATTTGCAATGACTTTGCACGTGCAGTGTAATGCAGTTGCATAAACAAGTTTGCCAAGATAAAAAGCTGGGGGATGTATCTTAACAGCAGGTTAATTGATATCCCCAACCCCACACAAACTTGCCAAATTAGACATGGCCCCGCCATGTACATATGCTCCAGTTAGTCTAGTCTCTATCTCTGCAACATCGCCTTAAAGCTTAATTCTCCGTTAGCATTGGCTTATTTGGGTGCTGAGTCAGGCACAAATGACGCTGATCGAGTGAGTATTCGAGACATTGATGGCGGTCGGCCAAATATGAAAACAACTTCTCCTGGAGCAAAATGGGCATATACCCCACCAGGAAAGAACCTACTCAATTGTGCCGGCTCTGTCATTGCACATTTTCCAGCAGGCTTATACCTATAATTACAGTCCATTTGACATACGGTCGTTTGGCTCACCATATAAAAGGGAAGGAGGCAGATTACAATATCTTAGTAGATGTATTAATGTGTTATCAAGTGAACGGTTCTCAACATTTGCATTACAATTGCAAAAGGTTGTATTGGCTCAGATTTTTTTTATGAGAAAAAAAAAAAGAAAAAAAAGGAAAGAGGAAGGGATGGGAATGGCGCCCCACAATGCAGGCAGGCCATTTGGTTGACAGCTGCAGATGATAAAGGAAAAAAGAGCAGTCACATCCTCTGCGAAAGGACATCGTCAAGGGCCTTGCTCCCTACGATATAATTGTTACTCTTCCTTATTTATTTATTTATTTTCCTCCTCCTCGACCTTCTCTTTCGATGGGGCGACATTCTTGCAAGAATCTTCCACTGATGCAAGCCCCTTGTAGCTGTGCCTCATCCAATAGCATAATACTCCACAATGACGCTCGGTTCCATGCCTCTGCTGCATACGTATGAAAGATTGCCTAAGCTTTAATCATTTAACAGAAATATGCATGGCCTTCCATATAATAATCCCCCCAGCAGTCATGCGTACAGCGGTCAAAGCATTATGGAAAATCTACCCAACCAAAAAATAAAAATAAAAAACTGTTGACAGACTTGCGTATCAAATTTTTTTTTTTTAAAAAAAAAAACTAGCCTAAAGTCTACCGATATGTATTTGCTTCCTTCTGATTCTCAATTCAGTGGGCGAAGGAGACGAGTTCTTGGCATTGATAGGGTTGGAACACTGGTCAACGCCCTAACATTATGCCTTTGGGAAGTGAAGGCCCTCTTTTTATATTTTCAAGGCTTTTATCTCATGTATGCACGTATTTGCTGATATATATATATGTATGTATATATGTATGTATAAAAGAGGAATTAGAAAATTTATCACTCAAATAATAATAATTTTAATAAAATTTTCTACATATTTAATTGCAATAATTATTATACTTAAAAATTTATTGACCCATCTCAATATAAGCATTTACATTATCAAAATATATATAATTCGAACATGGATCAAGTATGTGAAAACCATATATATACATACATACGTATATACTTATATATTTGACACAAAATACAAATATAATGAATGTTTTTTTTTGTGGGGGGGGGGGTGGGAGGGGGATGAGGGGGGTTTTTGTTGTTTCTACAAAAAATAATTGGATTAATTAAAAACATTAATTATTTAACCAAAAAAGTTACAAATGAAAATGCAGAGTAGGATGGATATGCACTCATAGAGAATATTACGCGGCCGTACCATTAATTATAAATCTATAATTGTTCGATTTGTGATTAGAATTAATGAAGGATAAGATAAATGTGCAATGTTCATATTGCTTCTGCTGTATCAAAGGAAACTTTGAGTTTTGAATTGGAACAATGTTCATAATTGTTTGCTCAATTCGTAATTAGAATTAATGAAGGATAATATAAATGTGCAATGTTCATAATATCCCACGGTGGACAGGTACTCAGGCTGAGCTGCTTTTGGGTTTGGTCCATCCGAGGGGGTGGGGGGTTTAAGTCCTTCAGTTCTGTCCAGTCCAGTCCAGTCCAGTCTGGTCTGGTCTGGCCTGTAAGGAGAGTCTTGTGCAGGAGACGAAAGGCAAAAGGATTGGCTTTTACGTTTTCTTACGGGAGAAGTGTTGTTAACTGAGAATTGTTGAGATCAAAGCAATCGCCAGAGCACACAGAAAAGAACACTGAGAAAGCAAGAAGAAGAATGGAGTATTTAGGGATAGATTTGAGCTGTGCAATGGGATCTGTGCGGGACGGCGAGTTGCCAAGCAGGGAGTGTCTGCTTCCTCTAATCTCAAAGCTCCTTGGCTATGCCATCGTCGCCGCCTCCACCACCGTCAAGCTCCCTCAGGTCCCCTGTCACCCTTCGTTCTGTGGCTTCATCATCATCATCATCTTCTTCTTCCTCTTCTTCTTCTTTATTATGAAATTCTTCGTTCCACACTTGGACTTGAGGTTCTTTTTAAGGTTACTCTTGATTTAGTCTTAATTGCTTTTTTCCCACCTTTTTTGGGGGGGGGGGGGGCTTTGGGGGTGTGGGGTTGGACAGATATTGAAAATTTTGAAGCACAGAAGTGTACGAGGGCTTAGCGTTTTGGCCTTTGAGTTTGAAGTGGTCGGCTATACAATTGCTTTAGCTTATTGTCTTCACAAAGGCCTCCCCTTCTCCGCTTATGGCGAATTTGCTTTCCTTTTGATCCAAGGTTTCTTCTTCTTTTTAATTTTTTTCCAATTCTCCTTTCCTTTGCTTTTCTAGATCCATCCTCTTTTTTTTTTTTTTGTTCGAATGCTGGATTAAATGCCTGCCAATTTTAATGCCATGCTGTGTAATGAAGCTTGATGTTTTTATGGAAGATTTTTTTCGTCTTTTTTTTTTTTAAAAAAAAAACCATTGTAAAAGGAAAGACAACGCTATAAACATTATTATGATGTGTTCACGGTGAAACACTAGTCAATGATTAATATTGATGTGTGGTTCATTGTTCATTTGGCCTCTAATTTTACATTTTTTTCAGCTTGACACCAGTTTAGTCATGAGCTTCCTTCATTGGCTTTGCTTCAGTTAATGATTTTGAATGTACAATGTATAAACTTTTTTTATAAAACCCATTATATGGTTTGGTTTGACAACTTGAATGTTATTGATCATACTTGAATTTTGGTGTACAAACTAATTGGCATAAATTCAAGGAACAAAAGTCTGATAATCTATTTTGCATAGAAGAACAAAATGCTAGTTAATTCAATTGCTTCGCCAGATATGTTGAGAACTGAGGCAGAATTACTTTATTCAATTGCATCAGTGCGTGTTTCACATTCAGTAGACTTGTCGTTAACAAGTTCATTTTTATGATCAAATTGGTTTTTGTTGTGAATAAGTTGATTATTAACGCATTTTATTTGCAAAGGTGCACATGAACCTGGATTTTCCTGGGCTAATCCTTACTAAAGTACTGTTAGCTCCAGTTTATTTGGGTTTTTGGATCAATAAAATATGAGTGTTACTGTTGTCACAATCTTTTCTAACGCCAGTCCTTTCTAACTTCTGCCTTGCAGCAATAATTTTAGTTGCTATCATCTACTACTTTTCTCAGCCTATGGGTGCCATATCATGGGTCCGGCCTTTAATGTATATTCTGCTTGCTCCTTATTTCAAAATTTCTAGTTGCAAGAATTATGTATATGAATGTGGCCAATGTATTCCTTTCTACATTTTTCAGATATTGTGCCGTAGCACCAACTGTTTTAGCTGGTCAGATTGATCCGCTTCTTTTTGAAGCTCTATACGTGAGTGCCTTTTTTGTTATCTAGCCTGTTCTTGTATTCTTCTTCTTCTTGTTTTTAAGATGATGATAACTTGGATGCATAAGATGATTATAATATGGATGCATATGCACAACAAAATGTTCAAGAAGATTTTTTCTCCATTTTTCTATTCTTTCATGTGTTTGTTGTAGCTGGTCTAATGTTGGGAAATAATCGTTGCAGGCATCTCAGCATGCAATTTTTCTCTTTGCTAGGATTCCACAGATATGGAAGAACTTTTCTGTAAGTTGGAATATGAATGGTCCTTTCAGCTCTTAATTGGAGGAAACTCCTAAATGAACTCTCAATGAAAACATTTACCCATGCCTATCAGATTTATTCATGGGCGTACATCATCCTTCACTGTTCTAAAACCAAATGTATTTTTTTCACCTGGATCATGATAAAACAGTTTGTCATTCTATTTGATAGAGTAATGAATAAATATATATAGTGATTGCAGAGAGATACTGCCCTTCAAATGGGGCACATTCTGTATGAATATAGGATTTCTACAGCCACCCCTTGTTCAGCATGGGATGCTGGTATCTACATCCATTGTACATTTCAAGGAGGTACTCTAAGAGACCATCAACTATTTTCATAGCAGATATCAGAGAATCCTTAGGCTATATTCCTGAAATGAGCTGCCTTCTTCACCAAAACTGCCTTATAGTTTAGGTGGTCTGCCTTTTATAGTGGTCTCTTTTGTTCCCTCTGAGCTGCTCAATCAGGGTGCTCTTTATGTAAATGAGAAGACTGTTGGATCATTGGAGGAGCAGAAGAAAATTGAATTCTAGCCCTCAAAACTTTTCCTCTGAAAGTGTCAAGTAGTATGTTATACTTGGGGTTTGATGAGCAATCGTTTTCTCTTGACTTAATGACTACTAAAAATGTTTATGGCTATTATTCTTGAGATGGTTATTAAAAGTTACCCTTATCCTTTGGGCAGAACAAAAGTACTGGAGAACTGAGCTTTTTGACATTCTTTATGAACCTTGGTGGATCTATTGGTGAGTTGGCTTCTACAACTATCCTATGTAGAAAGTAGAAATGTCTGCATGTAGTTGTATAATCAATCTAACCTGACTCTTTTATTTTTCCTTTGTTTTCCAGTTAGAGTTTTTACCAGCATGCAAGAAAAAGCTCCAACAAGTGGTATCCTTGTCCAATTTTTCCCATTTCTTAACTGTTTGCTGTGTGTCATATTTAACCTACACTGGCTAACTTTTCTCCCCCGTTCCCTTCTTTGCCTTGCACATAACAGGATTGCTTTACTTTGCACATAATTGATTTTTGTATTCATTTTGCTGCTTTCCTTAATTGTTCTCTAGTTGTTCTGGGCTCTGTACTTGGTGCTATCACAAATGGTGCAATTCTCAGTCAGATAATATTATACCGGAAGCCAGAAACCAAGAAAGAAAAGAAGGTAAATTGATAGCAAACCATGTTTCGTGGCTTCAATTAATTTTCCAACGGCTCCCCCAAAAGTGAGCAATGGTTGGATGTGCTTTAATGCTTAGAAACATTATGTGGGTGACATCGTTGCTCTTTGACCTGATAAACTTACATTTACAATCATGGAGTGCCCATGTATACTTGTTTTGCAAGTGCATCGTCTGGCCTAGTCATGGATGCATCAATGTAAGGTATTTACTAGTTTATTTGATAGGCTTCCAAGAAGCACTTTAGGATTAGCAGAAGATTGATGTGGATAACATTAATAGAAAATTTATGCAGATGCTTCAAGAAGGTAAATGTTTCAATTTCATTTATTGCTTTTTTTAAGTTTGATTCTTACTTGCACTCGTGTGTGCCTCGAAACTAAAATAACAACATAATTTGTTGCTTTGGATCAAATTTACTTGCAAGGAATTCCTGTTTATAGGAAGCGGTTGTTTTTGTCTTGCTTGCTGTACTTCCCGTACATTTTTGTGCCAATTGCAGTCCATACCTTTTTAACCATGCTTTGCAAGCGGCAAGATAACAGTCGTGTTTAAGAGCGGAACATGCCATGTTAAAAGTTCGGAACCCAGTCCAATGAAAGCTTTTAGAGATAAAAAAAAGGGAGGGAGGAAGAAAGGAAAAGGGGCATAGAGTGCAATAGTGTTAATGTGGTATCATCAATCCCATGCAGTTTTAACAGGGTAGAAACGCACTTAAGTGCATGTAAAATATCGATTAGGTTGAGGTTATGCACAACCCCTGTTTTTGGGTCCAGGCATAAAAAGTTTGACCAAAACAGGAACGACCCAAAACCACAAATGAGTGTGCCCTAGCACATGCAAATGACTATTACGACTGTCAGATCGAGAGGGGGGCAACAGCTAACAGGAAAATAATAAATAATAATAAAACGATAAAATAATGATAAAGAAAAGGCCCCCCCCCCCCCCCCCGACCTCTTGCAAGAGAAGAGAGGCAGGGTTCTACAGGGTATGCACCCAAAGTTAACCCACTTCATTGAGAGATTTCAGTTCTTTTAGGAGATTCGATTTCACCTTCTAATTAATATAGCCTTGAGGACTTGGATTTCTGTTTAGCATCATGAATCCGGCAGTAGACTAGGAATTGGGTGACATCCGCATCGAATTTTGCGAACCTTATTTAATTTAAAGCATCTCCCCTCACAAATTATCCACCGAGTTGGTGACGGTTTCTTTGAAATTTGCTCGCTAGGCATTAGATGACCAAACTGTCAACAGAAATTGTAGGCCACACGTAAAAAAAATTTCCTAACTAGTCTCGCCTGATCTTTTATTTTTCTTCCCCTTTCAAGGTAACACTTCAGAAAACTCTTCATTCCAAACTTATCCCTTTAGTGTTGTGTTCAGGGTAAGCGTTCAGAGTTGCAATGCACATTCACAGCTTCAATGACCTGAAGTAGAAGTATCTTAACGTTTGACAGGACAACCCCGCACTTCGAAATTAAATTTCACCACTGGCTGGAATGACTAATGATGCAATTCAATAAACTTGCCTGTTTGGACGAATAAAATTAAATTTGCGAGCGAATAGTTCCTCTGCCAAACCAAAAACATAGTTCAACTCAACTGCAGTTACACTGGTAGGAACTTATTGTTATATATATATATATATATATATAATAATAATAATAATAACAAAGTAAAGAACAGCAATAAGTACAAGAATAAATGGAATCAATCTAATTCCATGAAAATCCGACTTGCTAACCTGTGTAGAAGCCAAAGTTGAAGTAAACTGGGTACAAATTGCAAATCCTAAAGCAAACCAGCTGCACATGACCACAGAGAGTAATACGAAAATACTCAAGTTATAACCTTTTGTAGAGTAACAATATCTGCATGGCTTCTCCTGTAGTGACTGCCTTAGTTAAGAAAAAGCCCATTGAGCTATTGTAGTTCTTAGGCTGATTCAGTACAACCAAAATGATAAAATCCTTACAGAACTTCTTTCTTGCACCATGCGCTGGAAATATATGACTATTCTTTTCCTATGCTTTGTAAATCAGATACAAGGATGAAGCCCAACCGTGCACAATGTAACTTAACAGACCGTTAACCTACATGTGACCTACTGGCAACTCACAACAAACTGAAAATGAGACACACAGCATAGATCAACTAGTCCATTTAACAAAATAGTTCTATTTTCATCAATAATTAAATGAAAGGCAAGTAACAGTAAATATCCTTCACAAATAAAGCTAACAATTAGCACACTTCAGGCAGATGATAAAATATCACACAAGTATTTTTGGTTCATATATCACACAGGTGTGTTGACTATGCTAAAGCTTTTGTCTGTGAGGTGTAGTTCATAAGTATCAGCAACAACATATGCAAATACCAGAACTTGCAGGAGGGTAAGAAATGTCCCAGAAATTTGTAAAACCAAAATAAATTACCCATCAGCCTCATTCATAATGATACGAAAAATAAAAAATAAATGTCAACTGTCATCTAAGAATGAAAATTTAACCAACTGATTTTCCATGATTGTATTAATTGAGATGGATAAATGTCCATGTGGCAACCAGCCACAGTATATTTTTGCTAAAACAAGAAGCATTATTGTTCGAGTGTATTTTCTCAGGTCTAAAACACAATGCCTCTTTTTGTACTTAACATCTTCCAACAGAAGTTACAATTATATAAATATGAGCAACTGTGAGCCTATTCAAGTCAATATGCTGAATCCCCATTCCTAGATCATGGAAAATACCATATAAAAAAGAAACGGAATAGAAAACAGCAAAGGTACTGGAAAGCATGATGCGTTACTGTTTTTTTGACAGTGAAGATCCAATGAGAAAGGCAATAAACAGCACACAGAAACAGATTACGTACAAAAGAGAACAAAATAATAAAAAGGCAAGATCACGCAAACGGAAACCCTGACCACAAGCCACATTTTTTGGTTCTGCAATCTTGTTTTGAGTTCATTATCTAATTCACTTCCCAACTGCCATTAGCTTCTTGAACTGCTACTACCACCCGACCACCTTCTCAATGAGCAAGCCACTAAACTCCTCCCACCCAAAAGCCCTAATCTTGCTTTGAATGACCTTGACCTTGTGGTATTGCTTGACGGAATATTCTGCTCCAGCATTTGATTTGCTGCTGGAGGCAATTCACCGACATTATCCTGCACCCCACCATCACTAGCAATAGTATCATGAGGCTCAGGCTCACAGCTATCTAAGTTCACTGCCAGTGATCCCCTAATTGCTCTTAACCGATCTGCAACTTTACAAGTTACATTCCGACACTTCTTCACCTTCACTTTAACCAAATTTGGGCATCCGCTAGCAAGTGCCTCCATCCCATTATCCGAGACAGGACAACTTTTGATGCAAAGCTTTTTTAATGCCACGCACTTGGCTGCAATACAGAATATCTCCGGGTCACCAACAGTGTCACTGCCACACAACGCCAATCGCTCTAAATTTAGGCAATTTGAAACCAACATTTCTAGACTAGACTTTGTGGGATTGACACCAATGAGAACCAGTTCCTGTAAATTAGGGCAATTCTTTGAGACAGCTATTAACCCTTCATCGCCTATTCGGTTGGCCTTCCATCCATCAATATGAAGCTTCCTCAACAGCTTGCACCCATCGGCCACGGAGACAAGGCCTTTATTGCTGCACTCTGGTGTTTTAACGAGGTGCAAAATCTCCAGATTCAGACAATTGGAAATTGCTGAGAGGCCAACGTCGCTGACCTGAATCTTCTCAAGATGGATTTCCACCATATCCGTGACCCGATCCGCAACAACTTGAAGAAGCTTGTCCCAATCACCAGAACACCTAAAAAGCTTCAAGGTCCTTAGATTCTTTGACCCGATTATAAGCGGTCCAAAACACTGTCCATTGTAATGCTCCTTTAAGCATATGGTTTTAAGCGAAGACGCGGCCATTCCCGGTCCAATCGGCTCCGCCCCATCGGTGATCCCGCGAAGCCGCTTCACCGACAGCTCTTCTAGCGATCCACAGTTATCGAGGACCGCATTCATGCCTTTGGCTCCAAAAGTGCAAGATCCACAGGAAAGCTTCTTCAGTGCCTTACAATTCTTAGCGAAAGCTGCCATGCCTGCGTCTGTGAGCTCGCGGCAAGCGCGGAGCTTGAGGCGCGTGAGGTGCCTGCAACGAATCGATATGGATATAAGCGCGTCGTCGCTGATGCTCATGAACTTTCGATCGCATTTGAGGGCAAGTTTCGTGACGGAATCGAATCGTGAGAATAGAGAAGGTATCAAAGGGAGGAGATCCGCCATCGCGTTGAGGGACAGCCGTTGACGGCTCTGTCCCTCTATCCTCAGCCACCGGCGGCAGACCAAAGAGCACCGCTTCCGGTCTCCGGAGCCGAGCAACTGGAAAATGCAAGCTACGCACTCGTCGGGCAGTTCCGAGGTATAGTCACACGCTCCATCGATGAATCCGGAATCATTCCATTCTTCAGCTTGCATCGGCGAAACGATGTCCGTTGATTTGGCCTTAGGAGGGTGGCTGTGGTTGGATTCACGGCGGCTCATCCGAACTGCAGCCGTGGAGGTAGACTGGCCCATCCTCGTAGAACAGAGAGAACAACTAACGGTCGAGATTCGCAGCCTCCGGAGGTTACTCCGTCCTTATCCTGTGCACCATCGCCCCGGAGCATGGAGGAGCTACTCGTCCGACCTCGGGACGTTCATTGGTGGATATGAGATCGGATTTCATTCTGCCTTTTCTTTTCTTTATTTATTTTTTCCCATTATTTATTTATTTATTTTGGGTTTTTTCGGGTGAGCTTTATTGGCCTTTTCCTAGGCGTGATCTTTCTTTTGATTTTTGAATTGTTTTTTTTTTTTGGGTAGAAAAGTCTTCTTCTTCTACTTATAACTCTTTTTCACCACTCCGAGGGTTAGCATATAGAGGGTGCGCTTCCTGGGTGGTTACGGTGAACTCTCCACTTTCCAACACAGCTCTACCAACCGGCTCTCCCTCCATCCAATCGTCTGGCGCTCTTGATTTTCCAATTTTCAAATTTGACGTGGTGTGAAGGGGAGAATATGTTTAATGATCGGACGACGCACATGGGATTGTCCACTTGAAATCATCTCACCTTTTTCATTTCTTTTTTTTTTTTTTCATTATTAAGTATTGAAACAATTTTGATCTTTCCATTTGTTCCACGATATCACATCATACTCAGGACAAGTAATTAAATTTAAACGTGATTATGGTAAAAACTAATGGATTTGACTCGGGGGGGGGGGGGGGGGGGAGGAAAAAAACAAGGGTAAACGCTGGTCCTTTTTTAAAACAAAGGACCAAGAAAAAAGAAAAAAGAGCACAAAAATGTCATATGTAACAAGTTTAGTCTTTATTTTTTAATTTTTCATCATATAATTTTAACAAAACTAATGTGAATATGAGGCAAAACAATAAATAAAAATAAAAATAAGAAATTGCCTGCACTTTTTCTTTTAAAAATTTCTCTCTCTCTCTTAAATCCATCAATTACAATTGCTTCGTTGTCTTCTTACACTAATTTTCATCAATTTGTTGTTATTCTTATCAAGTGGTAATCGTATGATGATGTGCTAAAGTGTAAAAGAGGGATTTAGCAAACATAGAATCGTATTTGTTTCGGTAAATATGCTCTTCGGGCACTTGAACCCGTTTAGATCACATGTAGACAAATATTAAATAATAATAATAATAATAGGAAAAAATTTCAACAATATTAAAAGTTGTGAGCAAAATTTTATTTTATGTTGTGAAATGGGTGAAGGATGTTGGCAAATTTAATTCCTTTAACATTCTTTTTCATTTGTCATTATTTGATTTTCTTTTGTTCTTCAATTTCAATATATGGTATAAGAATTCTTTAATTTTCAAAACTGAATGCTATGTGTTTGTTTCTTCAAAGTCTTTTTTATGTCATGAATTGATGGTAATCTTACCATTAGTTAGTAGATGGAAAATTTTGTTTATTTTTTGAAATCCTTGATAATTAGGGCTTGTAATTTTGTTTTTTTAGTTTATTTTGCAAAGGACAACTATTAATAATTAATTAATTAATTAATAGTCATAATAAGTTTACCACCACTCAAGGGATGAAGTAATAAAAGTTGTTAGAATTCAAGAGGAGGTCACAGTAAGATGAGTTGTTTATTATTATTATTATTATTATTATTATTACAATAAGTGTCAAGTTAAGTGTAATGATGTATGTAGTTGGGGCATGCTAATAGTTTAATAGACTTGAATCTTGTTCCTGTATAAATCGATTATGAACTTATTTGGGTAAATAGTACCTTTTGTATTGGAAGAATCGTTAGCCGAAAAGAATGTTTTTAAGGTGCAAGTCTAACTAGCAAGGTAAGCCTTTTCCTGTTGATATTTAAGTTATTGAGCACATGCAATCCTTATATTAATATGAAAAGTAAGATTATTGCAAGGGTGGATTTTGATTGATGAAGCTAGAATAATGTAGATTGATTGTTAGTGTTTGTTGTAAATTAAGAAAAAAAATATATGTTTTTGTTGAATGGTTAAATGACCTATGAATTATAATAGTCCTTTTTCTTTTCTCTAATCCCTTTTCAAGGGGGCAAGAAAGAAAAAGCCTTTGACTATGGCTTATTGCTCCTAGTCTGGGTGAGGTCTACTGTTGCTCTTGGCCTAAGTGAGGTCTTCCATTGCTCTTGACCTAAGTGATGTCTTCCATTGCTCTTGACCTAAGTGATGTCTCTTATATGATAAGTTTTTTTGTCATAAATGTAACTCTTATGTTGAGAGGGATGTGTAAGGGATTTAGGATTATGTAAATTATGAGTTAATTTCAATGTAAACACTTAATAAAATTATTTTACTCTTTATGATAAAAAGCCATTACTCTTTTTGTGGATATAGTTAGGTATTTGCTGAATTATGTAAATTTTTCGAAGTATACACATATCATCTTGGTTATTTTTATTTTCATTAAATTATGTATTTGCATAATTAAATTAGGTCTCACTTCCATGTCATGTGGGACCTAAAATTTCAACAAATGATATTAGAGTTAAAAGGTTCAGTAAAGGTCACAACGATGAGTTGGGGGCAATAGTGGTAAATGGTGGCCACAATTCGATGGCACTGGCTCCAACAAGAATCCATGTCATGAACTTAACGTGTAAGTGGTGTCATCATGTAGACTGGAACGTGGAGAGTCAACTAATGGGTGTTTTGTGCATCAGAAAAAGTATGTGAAAGTGTGTGCGTAGCATAATAGGGAGACATTAACATGTCTCCAACACTTTAACCAACGTGTTAATGGCAAGGATGTGTGTAAATTGAGGGTTGGCACATTGATTGCTGTAGGTTTTTGCGTAGGGCACTGATTAAAAGTGGTGCATAACGATATGTTAATGGTAATAGCAGATTTAGTTTTCCCTTTAATTGACATGTTTTTCATCCTCTAAAAGCACCATAAAGCATTTATAACAGCGGCTAGAAACTATTACTTAAATGTGCTATACTACTACATAATATTTAAGGCAATGATTTTTTGAGTGCCACTTTTGATAGGTATTATAGTAACTTTTATGCAATAATTTTAAAAGTTATTAACATAGAAAAATAAAATCACTATATTAAAGGTCTAACTTGGTAATTCTTGATATCAATAACATTGATTTTTAAAAATTAAACTTAGTACTTGAATGTGTATAGGTAGCATTTGGTTAGCCAATAAGGATAGTTTGAATATGTTATTATAGCAGTTTTTAGGTTGTAAAAGCAACGGTGTTAATACAAAAAGATGACAATTTCAACCAAAAATGATAACTTTTTAAAGATTTAAAAGTAGTAGTTTAAAGATGGAAAAATAACATTTTTTTATACTTGAAAGTAGTAGATATAAAACATAAAGACAACAATTGTAAGTAATAAGGATAACAATTTTGAGTAAAATTGACAATGATTTTGAAAAATAAAGGTATTAATTGTAATAAATAACGACAATTGTTTTGCGTTCAAAGATAGCAATTTTATGACCTAAAATAATACAAACTTTGATTATATGTAAATATAACTTAACACTAATATTGATATAGAATCGTTCTAATACAAGTTAAATGATTAAAGTTTTGACCCAATGATTATAAAACAATCAAGAACCAAAATTATAATATTCAAACGTCACTTTTAATAATGACAACGTTGAAGAAGATAAATTTAATGAATCAATATATTTAAGTATGAAAGTTTAAAATTAGTTCTTAAAGAATTAGAAAAAATAATTCATACACTTATAAAAAAGTTTTACCTCATCCGACCATTCTTTTCCCCTTTTTATATAATAACCCCCAAAAACCCTAGCTGATAAAATGAGTTTATTAATGAAATTCATCCAACCCATTACATAATAATAAAAACCTATGAAAATAACCTATTTAAATGCTAAAATTCATCTAACTCATTACATAATAATAAAAACCTATGAAAAATAACCCATTTAAATGCTAAAATTCATCCAACTCATTACATAATAATATAATCTATGAAAATAACTCATTTAAATGTCCAAACACGGGCTCTCAACTTAAACTTCCTTCATAAGGCCATGATTTTCATATTCCTCCATAAATGACACATTTGCAAACCTCGGTAAAGCTTTCATCATCCTTAATTCGTCCTTAGCAATTTCCTATAAATAAATATTACACAATAAGTTATTAAATGTTTCCTTTATTTTCTTTGACTTTACCATTGTCATTAGTAGTCTAAAGTTTTGAAAAACATCAACTCCTTCATTAATTTAAGCTAGTACAATATGACTTCCATCATTCCCAATCTTCTCAAAATGATTTGTCCTTAAATTAGCACCTACATCATCAAAGACAAAAGGAGAAAAGTCAAAAATATTAAATGTTGCACTCACTTTATACTCATCTTACAAGTTAAGTTTATATGCATTATCATTGACTCTTGCCACCACTTGAAAAGGACCATCTCCCATTGGTTGCAACTTTGATTTCCTTTGCATAAGAAATCTGTCCTTCCACAAGTGTACTTACTCAATCACTAAGTTTAAAAGTGATATGCCTACGACTTTTGTTGGCTTGTGTTTCATACTATTTGGTTTTTCTCTCAATGTTAAGCCTAGCCTTCTCATGAAGTTTTTGAACCACTTTAGCCTTCTTTTTCCCATCTAAATTAACCTTATCTTGTATAGGCAATGGTCTATAAACATATTGAAAAGGAGAATAACTTGTAGTATTATAAACAACACGATTATGAGCAAATTCCATAAAAGGTAAACATTCTTCCTAGGTTCTGGAGTTCTTACCAATAACAGCATGCAACAACGTACTAAAAGTTCAATTTACTACCTCAATTTATCCATCTGTTTGTGGATGGCAAGTTATAGAAAACAACTTTGTTCTAAGCTTACCTCATAATGTCTTCCAAAAGTGACTCAAAAATTTTGCATCACAGTTTGACATAATACTCTTTAGTATTTCATATAGGCAAATATTCTTTCTAAAAAATAAGTTTGTAATATGTGTGACATTATCCATTTTGGTGCAAGTAATGAAATGCATTATCTTTAAAAACTTGTCAACTACGACAAGAATACAATCTCGACCCTTTTTAGAACTATATAATCCAAGAATAAAAGTCATAAAAATGTTGGTCCAAGGTTTACAAGGAATTTCCAAAGGCATATATATATATTATGGGGCAAAACCTTAGACTTAACTTGTCTATAGGTAATACACTTGGCATAAACTCTTTCAATATCCCTTTTCATATGTGGCCAAAAGAAATGCTCGTTTAAAACATCAAAATCCTTTTGAATGTCAAAGTGTTCCATTAAACCACTTTTATGAGCTTTTTTAAGAAGTAGTGCTCTTATACACACTTGAGGAATATAAAACTTATTTACTTTAAACAAATACCCCTTATGTCTATATAACTCACCAAAAGTAACTTTCTCATATGCAGCATACATTTTACCAAAGTTAGTATTATTAGCATACAAATCAATAATATGCTCAAACCTTAACAACTTAATGTTTAAAGTGCTAATCAATGTGTACCTACATGGCAATACGTCAGTAATAACATTTTCCTTACCTAATTTGTATTGAATTACATAAGGAAAATTTTAATAAACTCAACCCATTTTACATGTCTCCTATTCAACTTGCCTTACCCCTTTAAGTATTTTAAAGACTTATGATTATTATAAATTACAAACTCTAGTCAAAGGTAATAGTGCCATGTTTTTAAGGTCATAACAAGTGCATACATTTCTTTATCATAAGTTAGATAATTCAATGTTGCCTTACGTAACTTCTTACTAAAAGAATGCAATAGATTGGTTCTCCTGTATGAGAACTTCCCTAATCTTAATGCCTGATGCATCACATTAAATTTTAAAAATGTTTGAAAAATTAGGCAAAGTAAGAAGTGATGCATTACAATGATACAAACTTCGATTATATGTAAATAAAACCCAACATAAATGTTAGTATAAGATTATTCTAACATAAGTTAAAAGATTAGAGTTCTAATCAATGATTATAAAACAATTAAGAACCATAACTCTAGGATTTAGATGTCATTTCTAACAATGAAAACATTAAAGAAGATAAGTCTATTGAACCAATACATTCAAGTATGAAAGTTCAAAATTAGTTCTTAAAGAATCAGAGAAAATAATTCATATACTCATAAAAAAGTTGCCTCTTCGTGCCATCCTTTTTCCTTTTTTATATGCTAATCCCCCCAAACCCTGACTACTTAGATAGACTTATTAATGAAATTTGTCCAACCCATTACATAATAATAAAAACTTATAAAAATAAGTCATTTAGATACTAAAATTCATTTAACCCACTACATAACAATATAACCTATGAAAATAACCCATTTAAATACCCAAACACGGGCTCCGAGCTCCAACTTCCTTCCCAAGGTCATGGTTTTCATATTCGTCCATAGATGACCCATTTGCAAACTCTAGTGAAGTCTCTATCATTCTTAATTCATGCCTAGTAATTTCCTGTAAGTAAATATCACACAACAAGTTATTGAGTACTTCCTTTATTTTCTTTGACCATGCCTTTGTCTTTGGTAGTTTAAGGTTTTGCAAAGCAAAACACCAAGCAATTTTTAGTTAAATAGCCCTTTTCTATTAAACCTTTGGGATGACTTTATTTCGTATATATTCTTTTAGCTTATATGAGTATTTTTTAATGTTAAACATCTAACAACAATATAGAGACCCCCGTAAGTCCAATTTCATTATCAAGACAAATAGATAGGTGAACCATTATGTTAAAAAAACTTAGTGGAAAGATTATCTCTAAATGACATAATGTGTCACTAATTTCTTGTTTTAAATTATCAAGATCTTGTGCTTTTACTATTTTTCTAAACATTGCTCTAAAAAATGATCTTAATCTTATTAAGGCCATAATAACATACTTTCAAATTGTTTTCCTAACTATAACTTAAAGAAGTAAATGTATTAGAAAATAAGCATTATGACTCTTATACCATACAAATTTCCTCTTTTTATCATTGACATATTTAGAGATATTTTATACATAACCTTAAGGTAGTTTAACACTTTTTAAAGTCTTACAGAAATTTGTTTTCTCTTCTAATGACATTAAAAAAAATGCTTTTGATATAAATAAATGTCAATAATCATTAAACAAAAATTGGCTCATTTTTTATGCTCATATCTTGTAAATTAAATTAAAATTTAACATGATCTTTTATTTTGCTAGGAATGTCTAATAATGCCCTAAGAATACCATTACAAATATTCTTCTTAAGTATCATTATATTTATATTATAAAGATACTTATTACCAGACAAATATGGTAAACAAAAGAATATAAATCATTTCTTTCATAGGTTGTGAAAGTTACTCTTTTACTTTTTCAAATTGATTTTTAACTTTATTTGACCATTAAAAGACTTTTTGTTTTGTCTTTAAATGTGGTTTGAACTAAGAACCTATAATGCCTCATATAATGATTGTTCTTATTATTTTGAAAATATTAAGAATAAGTTGTATAATTACAAACAAAACATGTTGACTTGCTTTTTGTCATAACTTTGCATAAGTTAGAAAGTTACATATAATTTGAAGTAGGGCCACATGTATTTTGAAGACTTGCTTGTTAAATGCATCATAAGGTTTATAACTTGATTCCTATAACTTTTTTAATTCTTGAATTAAGGGTTGTAAAAACATATCCATATAGGGCTTGAAATAATTATAAACAACATTATGTATTCTAGCTTCATATACAACCATAGTGCTAAGTTGTAAATAATGAGAAGAATTGGCTATATGTTATAATTAATGCTCATGGTTCTAAAAGGATTGAAACCATCACTGGCCAAACATAATGTCACGTTAGAAGGATCTTTTGCAAATTTTAGAAAAAGAAATTAAAATCTTTCCAAGCTTTGTCATTAATGGAATGTCTAATACTATTATCCTGGTTAATGTTTTAGATGTTGTACCATTTCATTGGTTATTTTTTGGCACATAAAAATTGTTTAAAGCCTTAATTTTAAAGTAAAATATCTTAAAATTTTTTACTAAAATCTTATGACCATTAAAGGGAAGAAAAGTGACATCATTCCCCTCTAAATTAGTAACTCTTTTCATTTAAAAGCCTTATAAATGTCACAAATGTTTCTTCTTTTGTGCTTGTCTTAATATATCATACAATTATTAGACAAGTATAAATATTTTTTGTATTTAAGCCTTAAATCTCTCATTATGCTTTTAGTTTTATTAAATGAACTACGTATTTTTACTTTAGGGAATACCTCTTTTATTAACTCCAAAATATTTGTAAATGATAGATTACTAAGTCTATAGAAACACTTAGTAAGATATAATCTAATTGTGAAAGATAGTTTAGAAAATTTATTACGATCAAGATATAATTCTTGTAGTTCACTTGCATTCATATTTGGTCCCTCTTTAACATTGTTGTGGTTTATTACAAGCTTTAAAAACCTTTAAATTTCTACTATAATTATTGGTTAGTTGGGAATGTTGAGAGGAATTATAAATGTGGTACTAATACTATTACTAATTCTGATAACCATCATCAATATCCCATTATCAAACCCTATAAGGATTGATTACATATTTATTTAGTTAAACAATATAAATTAAAAGTTTAAAATCTTATCATAGGCTTATCTCATCTCTTTTTCAATATCATATCTTTCCTTGCACATAAGAAACCAATCAATTAACAGTAATAATTTTAGATGGGGTGTTATGAAAATCATTCATAATTTAGGTTTCTCTTATAAATGGTCTTGTACCTTCCTTAGGGGCTAGTCTTTTAATTAATTGATAAACATTCCAATATTCCCATGACATCCTTATAAATAACCTATTACATCTAAACAGAAAATTAGTAATTTACTAATATCTTTAGCCCACCAAATTAAAATGTTCTCTTTTAACCTGTAGGCTATTAAAATTTCCTAATTAGTTATGTTAAAATATTTTTGAATAATATTTTTATTAAAGACTTAATCATAATGTGGCCCGATTAGTAAAGATTAGTTTTATATGTTATTTTACTATTAAGAACTATAATCTTAAGTTTAATTCGAGTATTGATGGATATGCCTAATTCAAGCTATATATTTATGTGTTTATGTATTTGTAATTGATCCCTTTTTTTCATAACACACGCAAAAACTTCATTTAAATATAAGTGATTACAATAAAAGTTAAGAGAGAGAAATTAATAATTAGATTGAGACGAATTCTACATATCAATGGTTTTATTTTTTACATACTTAAATATATTATTTACAATATTATTTATATACATATATTTAGTTTTAAGATATGAAAGATCAATGTTTATGATGATAGATTTATTAAGAAATCTAACAAATGGTATCAAAATAAGTTTTTTGAAATTGTATGTTTTCAATGTATATATTTGATTAAGGATTTTTTTTATCCTATGAAAATAATATGTTTTATATTAGTTTATGATTGATTATTAGGCTCTTATGTGAAAAAATAAATTATATTTAGCCCTATATACAATGAAAGATAATACTTGGTTTTAATTTTTAGTAAGTATTAAAAAATTTATATGGCAATTATTAAAAAAATGAGGTCATTATATTTTGGTCATTAGTTATGTCACATGAAGTAAAAATTAATTATGTTAAGGGTTATAAAATATGTTTTAATTTTTTTTCTTTAGCACTTATGCTAATATAAAAAATCAACTTATTGTTTATATTATGCCATTAAAAGCATACCTAAATGTGTATAAGTACTCTTTATTAATATGATTTACAACCTTATGTTACATAATGTAAATTCCAGTTTAAATAAAATATAAGGTTTATTTTAGTGACAAACTTATATATTCGATGTTGTGATTTGTATTGTTAATAAATATTAAGTTTTTACGTGCATGTATTAAAATTATAATTTTTTACTCATCAAAGTAATCAAATTAGAATGTTTAAATCAATATGCATACATTATTATTAATAGTCATCAAAGTGGCTAAATTTGTATATATAATGACAAGTATAAATAAGTTATTTATCCATAATTTTAATAAAATATCTATGAATGAAAATTTATTAGATAAATTGATATTAATCATTAAAACTTTAGGATTTACCTAAAAGTAAATTATTATTCTATAATTAATAACATAATTAAGGTAAATTAATATTTTAATTAATATATTTTTTTATCTAAAAATACTAAATATTTTTAATTGAAAAATATATAATCACCTATTAAAGTTAATGACATTACTTATGATAATATATCATAAGATTTTTTAAAGGAAAACTACAATATAATATGATTCTTTTACTTAAATTATGAATATTTATTATTATATAGTTCTTGTAATTCACTTGTATGTTTTAATTGTTATTCTTCAAACTTTTCAAAATGACTTGAACAAATCAATGTTTACTTATTTGTTATAAATGTTGACTTATACTATTAATAAATAAGCCTACAATTATTATAAATTTAAGTACTATTGTTCTCACAGTCTTATATGGGTTGTAATTATTGTTAACTAGGTTTAAGTGTATAAGAAAGTAAAGTTACATGGAAGGGTAAGAAGGTAAATCCATATTGAAGGGTAAGAACGTAAATCCGCATGGAGGGGTAAGAAAGTAAATCCATTATGTAAGGGAAAGAGCGTAAATCTGTCATGTAATAGCGTATATAATGGTCTTGAAAGATAAAAAACATGGAGTTTACAATATTGAGCATTCAGCAAAACCTAGACAATCGACCAACCAAAGAGAATACCAAATCCTACACAGAAAAACACCTCCTGTAAAAGAAAAAAGTAGTCATAGTGAACAGTTTTGTCAGAATTGAACAATATTATTAGGAATTGAACAGTGTATTCGACAAGGCAAAACCTAGAGAGATAAACCATCAAACACTTAGAGGAGAGAGAGAAAACGGTAGTCATCGACTGGAAGGAGAGAGACAGTCGACGACCGAGTTGAATGAAGAACATAGGTGGACGGCCGAAACAATTGAGTAGCCTTTGACGAGAAGGAGAAGAAAATGTAGCCATCGACGATCGGAAAATCGAGCAAAAACGGCAAATACGTTGAAAGAGAAGGAGGCGGCCGAAGGGAAGTTGAACGTTGAACATAAGATGGCCGAAAGGCTGTTGAGGAAGGTGATGAGAGAGTGAAAAACCAGACCATCGGAGTGAGAAACCTAACAAAGAGAAGGGAAACTCGACAGCCAAATTGGAGCAGACCGGAGGAAAGAGAGAAACTCGTGAGGAATAGCATAACTTCGGCACACCAACAATCTACGAGGAGACAACATGGTAGAGAGAGAAACAAACGGTCGAAAAAACAGAGAAACGGGTCGACGAGAGAGAAAATCGGTTACAGTTAGACAAGAATGGACAGCAAGAGGAAGAAAAGCAGATCACTAGCAAAAAAGGAAGGAAATCAAACCAAGTCGGTGAACAGAAAAGATAAATTTGGTGAAGAGAGAGAAATCTGATTAGACAGTAAGAGAGAGAGAAACGGACAGACGAGCCGTGAGACAGTGAGATCGTGAGACCAGGAGATGGGAAAGACCGTAAGAAGGTGAAAATAAGAATTGTGTGATACAACATAGAGAAGGAATTCAGCGAAGTATTGAACTCAACGTATTTCCAAAGTTCTTCAAGAGAGGTTAGAGAGCATTGCGGTGAACTTCTAAGCGGCAGTGGAGCAGCCTTTCAATTCAACAAAGGTAAGACAAGATAAAAGAACGGTAGACACAATAAGTGACACTATTCGTATTGTACTTGCTTAATAATTACAATAGTGAAAGGAGTAGAGAATTAAAGACATCCATTGTAACTTCTATTCACAAGTATAGTGGATAGTCTCGGTAGAGGGAGAGTCCCTACCACCGTGGATGTACGTCATGTTGACGGAACCACGTAAATCTCATGTGTCCTTAATTTGCTTTACGTTTTGTATTTTGAATTAAGTTGTGAACGCAGCTAATATATCAACCAACTTATAACCTAATGAAGACCTAAAGAAGAACATCTGAATTGTCTATTAGGCAAAATGTATGAAATGTGACTTTGAGGACTATTGTGATTAGTAGGTAGCAATAAATCTACCTTAGTCGAGTCTGAGAAAGAGTTCGTTTTAAAAAAAGGTTAAAGTTATTCACTTACTTGTGAATTGCGAATTGTGGTGATAATGATTCACCCTCCCCTCTCAGTATTACAGACTAGTAGATCCTAAGGAGAAATCGAAAAGTTCAAGTACTAAAAAATAAAAGTTACATTATCAATGTAAAAACAAAACAATAGGTTGAGCGTTATGTTATAAAAGTGATTGTTAACAATGATATTAAGAAAAATATTTTACAAACAGAACATTCAAAAAAATATTTGCAATTTTATGAAAAGATTGTTTCATTTAATAAATAAGTCAGTTGCTAATACTCTTGTAACAAAACTTATAACCATAAAGTTTATTGGGTCACAAATTATGCAAAATTACATTATTTAAGATAAAAAATTTTATAGCAAGAGTTAAAAACATTAGAATTGATGACAGATGATTCTTTTTGATATAGTTCATTTTGAACATATTACTTTTAAAATATGAGTTATTTCAAATTCATTACGATTTTATAAAAGGAAAAGGTGAAAAGTGAATAAATAAGCCTTTATGCTCGTTCAAGAGGAAATGGGAAAGAAAAATTAAGTAAGTCACTTCATTAATTTTATAGGCAAAAAATTTAGGAAAGGAATGAAAATGTAAGTTAATTAATTTAAGAAATGATAGAGTTTACTTATGGTTGAAAAGAAGTAATAAGAAGACAATAATTGTCACTTCTATATATAAAAATGGTTTAATACTATTAAAAATATTACCTAAAACATAAAGTTTGATTTGAAAAATATAAGTAAATTAAATATCTTAGTATATTTCAAATTAAATCTAATTAATGTTCTTTACAATACTTGGTGACTTTATTTTAGTGTTATTATTCATATGTCTATAAGGATACAAGGATTAATTATAAGTCAATTTTTTTAGTAGGTATAAAAATATAAACATTTTGTTAATGTATTTTTATTGATATTTTATATTAACTGAAATATAATAAAATTTATAAGAATCCTCAATATACATCATAATATTAGATCTAAGTGCAATATGATAAATGAAAATTTTACTTATATGTGACATAATTATTGAAATTATATATCCAAAAAATGATTAGTGAGATTAGTTAATGATAAGATTCTTTCAAATATAGATTTTGTTAATCTCATAAAGTGCATGAATTGTATTAAATATAAACAAACTAAACATAAAATGAAAGAAGCCATAAAAAGAACCTAGCTTCTTAAAAGTATACACATTAATGATTATAGAGCTCTCGACACTCGAGCTTTTAATATAAAAATTATATTTTTTCACCTTTATAAATGTTTTTTATACTATAATTATATCTATTTGTTTTATAAAAATTTCAATTATTGAATACCCTTGAGGTATATATAAAGGAAGTTAAAAGTGATTAGAAAATATAAGGATTTGGGACAGTGTTCAAGTTTATTCATGAAGTTCTTTGAAAGTTATAATATATACGTATAGTAAATTATGTTAGATACACTTTAACAAATGGTGTAACATAAAGGTATAATTGAACATGAACTAATGTGGTTAGTAGCAAATGAATAACTACTTTTTACTTAAATCTTTATGGATGTATTAATGAAAATCACAAACAATTTGTTAAATAAAATTCCTAATAAATTAATTCAAAGTACTTATATTAAACTATGAATAAGAAATGAATCTAATTTAAAGTACAAAATTTTATGATTACCCAATAGAAGCAAGAATTTATATGAATAAAAATTAGACTCTCAAACAATCTATAGTTATTTTATTAGTTATTTAAAGAAGTGTAAAAAGTATATAAATATAGTCTAAGACTTATAAAATTTGATAATGTAAGATTTATTGAAACTGATGAATTTATTAGAAACAATAAATGTCAAAATATGGATATAAAAGAAATTAAGGTAAACATTTCTTTAACCATAATAGTTTTTTCATCCACTATAACTCCAAATTTTATTTAAGAAATTAAAGAATATTTAAATGAACAAATATTCTTTAAGGAAACTAACTCACAACTAACTAATATAAATAAATCACAAAAGATCGTATTAAAAAGATCTCAAAGTGGAAAGAGATTAACTATTTTGAATGATTATATGGTTTATTTATAAAAATCAAATTTTGATATTAGAATAAATAAGGATCTAGTTTAATTTTCACATATTATAAAAAGTATTTATTAAAATTAATTATGACATTAATAGTTCAATATGATTTAAAGTTGTACCAAATATATATGAAAACCGCCTTTCTTAATAAAAATATTGAAAGGAAAATTTAAATGGATCAACCTAAAGGTTTTTTCATTGAAGATAAAAATCAAATGGTATGTAGATTTAAAAAATATATATATAAACTAAAACAAATTTCTCTACAATGTTATATTAAATTTAATGATATTATAACATATTTTGAATTCAAGAAAAAAATACTATTATATATATACCAAAAATTAGTGTGAGTAAGTTTGTTTTCTAACCTATATGTTAATGCTATGTTACTTACTATTAATGTTTTAAGTATTATGTGAAATTAAAATTTTTTTCTAAAAGAATTGTATAATTACAAATATGAGAAAAACATTAAGAATAAACATATTTCATTAGATGTCAAATAAATAAGGATTCTCTTAAAATAGTAATATTGAGAAAATTATAGAAAAATTTAATATAAATATACATTCATTTAAGGTTATTTTCATATCATGTAATGTTCAAGAATGATATGAAACATAAAAAAAATGAAATTAATTTTATATATCTTTGTTATTAGTAACTTAATATATTTATTAGTCTATATTAGACTAAATATCAATTATGTGGTCAAAATGTTAAATAAGTACAAAAATAATATTATAATGATTAAGGAAAAAATACAAAAAGAAGAATTAAAGTATTAGAAAAAATAAAGTATAATACAAAAAATATAGAAAAACTAACCACTTTTATGTGATTAGATATTTGAATTTAAATTTTATTAGATACATTGATAGTTAAAATTTACTTTTTGTTATTTATTCTTGTTAAAAAGGAGTAATTTTGTGAAATAATAAAAAAATGTTTATCATGACTTTATTTTTTATAAAAATAGAATTTGTATTATAATTTAAAATTATAATTCGTGCACTACAATCATAAAACTTTATTTTAATATTCAACATTATCAACATCATTATCAAGTGTTTATTTAAAATTATTTTAAACATTTAAAATAGCAAATTTTTTTTATGTGAAGTAAGTAAATTACGAAATTGATAAAAACAAAGAAAGAGGCAAGATTGACATATGTCTTTTTAGGGTTTAATTGATATTAGTTAAGATTTAAATTTAAAACTTTTAATAAAATTTGAATATCATTGAATTAAAGTTTTTCCGTACGTATTGGAGTGCAACAAATTATGCGGATAAATTTAAAGGGGTAAGTTAATAGTAATTTAAATTAACAAATTAACAACAAAATTGATAAAATTCTCCTGATTTGCTTATTGACAATGGAACTGGGGACACGGAGAAATGAAATCCGACACACCGCATGATGCCACGTATCACGTCGCCACGTTTCACTCTTTGAGGCCTCTGTCCCTCCAGTGTCTACTCAAACGCCGAAGGGCAAAAACAAAACATAGAAAAGACAAAAATGGCCGCAGCACTGCTCAGGAGCGGCCTTCCCCTGCTCCGTCTTCGCCTCCAGCGCCACTGCCTTGCCGTCGGAGTCCTCTCGCAGCGTCGAAGGCTATGGTGTGCTGCCACGGAATCTAATCTGCTGGACGGGGAGGCGTCCTCTGCGGAGAAGAAAACGGCAGCATTGAACGCGAGGGACCCACCCAACCACACGACTTGGGATGATTCCAAGCATCGGGAATGGAAAGAAAAGGAAGCGGAGATTCTGAAAGATATCCAGCCCATTGTGACGCTCACTAGAGAAATCATCCACTCTAATAGGTCTTTCTCTGTTTTCTCTGCCTTTTGTTCTTTTCTTTTCTTTTTTTTATTGAATGAAAATAATTTATCAATCGAATTGGGAACTTTTAATTCTGGATGGCACGTAGTTGAATTGGGTTATTGATGCAATAAATCTCGTTTTGTTTTGCGCTTGTGTTTGATTCTTAGGAAACGATTTTGGTTCTTGTTTGCCTTAAAAATATTGCATTTAGTCCTTGTAGATTTTGTTCCAATTAATCTTCTGGCATCTTTTGTAGTTTTTAATCAAGTTAACCTGTTGTTCTGTAACTTCTCTTGCATTTGTAGTGTCTGCCCAAGTTTTGTGCTGGGGTACTTGCTTTTGGACAATGTTGGTGCGACAAAATATTTAGGATAGGGTTGGGTGGGTTTTCAGTTATCAAGAAATGAAGGCGAATTTTGTTGATGTGTCCTAACTCACAGGTTTGGGATTGTAGGAGTGGGTGTAGTCTAGTGTTTAATATTCTTACAATTTGTAGAGGTTTTACCATGCTTTCTGTAATCGTTTGAAATGGCAGAATTCCTTTGAACATTTTAGGAATTGCCTGTCACTAAAACCCTCAACCCAAATGCCTAAGCATATAAATGAGGCCCAAGACTGTGTTACATGCTAAATTGGTGCTGGGTTAGCTTGTTCTGAAACACACAATTTAACTTGAAGAATTGGATTAATATGTTGCATATAAATTAGCTTGTCCTCATGCTTTGTATTGTGTTGTGTACAAAGCATGCCTGTGGCTCAGAAGATGTGAACATGAATCTCGTTGGGTTTCTATACATGGTGATCCTTTGAATTTTGTGGATTCTTGCTGCACCTGCTAAAAGTATAGGAAGCAAAAATGAGATCTGTACATTTTGGTTGTTAGAAAGAGGCTGTTAAACTTTTTGGCAAATTAATCCACTAGCATAACAGCCTCAAACAAGGTCAAAATTGCTTTTGCTGCTTAATGCATTGTTGCAAAAGCAAAATTATGTAGACTGTAATTCAACTTAAACGTACATTTTTTTTCATGTGTGGAATTCTGTGCATTCTTGGTTTAGTAAAAGAGGCCTTTAGATCAGTTCATTGGTTAAACTCATGCCAGGGTCTAATTGTTGTGCCCCTTTTTGGACTTAATCCAATACGCTTCTAGAGATCTTACTAGGGGCAGGGCTACAGTAATGGATATGGAGGGAGCCATGATGAAAGCCTTTCTATGATTGAGGCACTTTTTTTTTTTTTTAATTTAATTGGTGAAGAGTGGGGAGGGAGAGAGTGAGGATGGGGTGATTGCATGTCCCCTTCAAAACAATACCTATTGCCACCTCCAGTTCTTATTATCCCATTGTTCATCTTTGAAAATTTCATTGGTATATCTCAGCTATAAATGGCTGATATTTATTAACCGGCTTGTTGTTGTCACAACAAAGATAAGTTTAGTGTTATAATGAAGCAGGCTTCTGTATAATGGCATCAAATTGATTGGTACCCATCAAGTGAAACTCTGGTGGATTTGAGTTTGTAATCTATGTGTAGTCTCTTTATACAGTCAGTGTCTAGTAAATTTATCAGGGTTGAACAATACAATGTAGCATGTAACTAGTTAACTATATTCCCATGCAAGGAATGACCACTGCCTTGTTATGTGAAACCATGTATGTAATTGAGCTGCATCACAATTTCCATAAGATTCTTATCAACATTGTAGGTGTGAACGTTTATTTTATTTTACTGATTCTCTTTCTCCCAGGTACAAAGATGGGGAATGTCTAACAGCTGAAGATGAGGAAGCTGTGGTGAAGAAGCTTCTTGCTTACCATCCTAACTCTGAAGATAAAATTGGATGTGGACTTAATTTTGTTGTGGTGAGCTGTTTATTGAGTAAATTTTTTCTATTAGAATTTTTCATGTTTGGCTTTAGCTGCTTTGCTTAGCTTTTTTACACTATCAAGCTTTTTCTGTTGCAGATTTATGCTTGAATTCACATGCTTCCAGTCTGCATTAGGCCCATCCATAAATTGCATCATAAACAAGCAATCTATGCACCTAATGTAGTCCACTGCTAAATGTTGGTTTGTCTACATGAAATTTTTTAATTCCAGTTACTTAATATATGTGGTGTCTTCTCTGAAACTTGTCTGTCTCATGGTTCTTCCAAGAACGTTTCTAGCAATTTCCAGTTTCCTAACTGAATAGGCTTTTTGCTTCTGTTACTGAAGGTTGATCATCACCCCCAATTTAGACAATCAAGGTGTCTGTTTGTCGTAAGAACTGATGGAGAATGGATAGACTTCTCTTATCATAAATGTTTGCAAGGTTACATCCGAGATCAGTACCCAGCCTATGCGGATTGTTTTATTAAAGAGCACTTCATACGTGGCAGTAAATACCGCGTCTCAAACTAATAATTGTGTTGGTCCCAAGTCTTAAGTTTGGTATTTGTTTCAGATGATTGTGATATTAAGTAGTTTAGATCTTTCCATATGAAGAAATGGTCTATTTATTTGAGTGACTTGAGTACAATGATGTTTCATGTAGCCCCCAAATTCAATTGTCAATGCAGCAGATAATCTTTGACTTGTGCTACGAAGTTTGTTAACATTTGGGGGCAAAAGAAAATGATTGAAAAGGACTCCATTCTGTTGACTTATGCGTTCCCTTTTTGGTTGGCTTTGGAATATTTGCTGATTAC
>JAHLGO010000381.1:4171434-4212970 GCA_020615895.1 Ceriops decandra | reverse complement strand
CAATTGTTATTTATTCTACCATATTAAGTATTCTTTTTAGCAATAAGGATCCTTTAATCATAAATTTAATTAGGGTTGACATTAGTGAGATTTAATTTTTTAAAATATAATTTTTATTAAAATTTTTTAGTCAATCTCAGTCTTATTATCCCTTTTTTTTTTTTTCTTGTTATTCGCTTAAATTTCTTTACTCTTTTTAAAGAATTTGTTGCTCTATGTTTAACATATTCAAACCAATGCAAGCATAACTTCTTCAATCTCTCTATTTTGGTTATAAATATTGTTCCTTATATAATCACTCTTAGAGAAACGATAAATATTAAAATTGTTGACTTAATTTCCATTTGGTAGAATTTACCTTCAACTTAATGAGAAGATTTTTCACTCGCACAAAAATGCTTTTTCATATTAACAATTTAACTCTCCTCCTAAGAAATATTATCTAATTTATGATATCAAATAATACATTTGAAAAATAAAGTATCATTAAAGTCCAATTACAGAGTAAATTGTTATTTTTTTGTTAATTTTTTAATTCATTCTCCACGTAAAAAACTCATTTTTTGAGTAGTGATAATTTCAAACAGATATTTTATATATATGTAACAACTCTAAAATGTATTAGTCTACTACTTCTTTTTAAAGATAAATTGTATTAAAAATAATCATATAATTACACTAAGTGAAAATAAAAAGTACAAAATTTTAATACAAATTTAAAAGCTAAATCTATGTGACGAGTACTCTATTTGACTAAAATATGGACAAAATAATTGCTTTGATAAAGGAAACTCAACCCTTAATCCTATTGTGGATGTTTAATAAGGAAACTTATGATTATACTTACCTATAAATTTCTATTTATGTAGCGATTGCACTACTTTAGAAATTTAAATTCGGGTCAACGAAGGAAATTACCATCAAACTTCTACGTCAGATAACCAAAGCAGTAAAATAGATTTATCCTTTAAACCATTAGTCGCTTGCATGGCATACATATTCCCAATGTTTCTTATTTGGATGCAACAAATATTCAGTAGACATCGTTCAATGAAATAGTCTGTGCAAATATCAAGAAAAACGTATCATATAGCTGCTAATAGTCTTGCAATAGAATAGGCAACAACTTCCGATTTTATTCATCTTAAATACAATACAATTCACGACAAAAACTTTTATTCCGACGTTAATGTCAACCAGATGGCGGATTATGCAGTGCAAAAATTATATTAATTAATCACAGCATGTGAACAAAAGAAGCAAGAAAGGCACGAGCCAACATCAGACCGAGGTGAACCTCAGATGTTGTGGTAAGGTGCAGGTGATCTGTTTTGAGGGGCAATCCCTTGGCGTCTACGCACCTCACATTTGGCAAGTTGATTTCAAGCTGAGCTTTTCTCACCATCTCCACGAATTGACCTTCTCCCGATGCAAGCGCCACCTATTGCCAATTGTTCATTGCGCAAGGGCACGCAGAGTTAATTACTTTCAAGCTCGTCTATGAAGATCGCCTGCAGACGTTGTACAAGTCGGAAAAACTAGAGTTGACTCCCATTTTCAACCCTTACCTAGCTTACTTTTGCAATTATGAAACCCACCGATAGCATCAAGATCAACTTAGGGTATTGACATGCTGGTGCCCAGCTTTTGTATGTTTGGAGGACGGCCTAATGCCGGAAATTAAAAGACGAAGCCTAGTGCCCAGCTTTTCATGATTCCATGAACATCGATCTAATTGGCGACCTACCCTTCCTAAGTCCTAACCAATGGAATCTCATGTCTCCTAACCCATTTCAAATTTTAAACCATTGCCTTGTGGCTTTCCTAACAATGAGAAAAGTTGAAATTATATAATCACCAGATTCGCCTTGAAATTTTCGTCCGACATGCGAGAAATTTAAAAAATAATAATGGTAAAGGACATGAATATGGACAAAAAGTAAAAAACACAAAACACGGGGCATACCAGGATTACAGGCAGAGATGGGATGCCAAGATCAGAACGCAAGTTCACGATGAGCTTCTCCAAATTCTCCCTGTAGGCCTCAGCATCTTGTTCCCTCACTGTGTCACTCTCCCCTTGATACCACAACATTGCCCGAGCCTTTCCACCACCCTTCAGAGACTCCTTGACTCGACTCATCAACTCACCGTACAATCTCGTCCCTGGAGCCCAGTCCCGGATCTTGGTCCCACCAATCGCACAAGGGACCAGACCAACCACACCAATTTTCGGTTCATCGGCTCTGACTTCATTGGCAAATGCCATCCCCGGCCCAACCCCACAAGTTTTGCCTTCGTCGATGTCTGCATGGAGAGGCTCCCGCGCCAATTCCCATTTTAATTGGGCGCTGAATCGAAGTATCGATGGACTGGGCCTGCACTGGGGAGGGACATAGCCGTTCCACTTTCCGTCTTCGACGCCGCCTCTGCCAGCCATGTTGCTTTGGCCTGCCAGGATAAATATGTCCTTAGCAGGGCCAGTTGCTACGCTTAGAAGCGGAGTTAGCAACAGAGAGAATAGTAAAGGCAATAGCTTGGCCGTGGCCATGGTTTTCTGGTGGCTAGCAATATTGCCTTGGCCGCCCGGAGGATCGTTCATTATTTCATTTGCCCTGACCTGGTGCCCTTCGCTGTGTTTTCTATTCAGGTAATGCAGAAGTTCCTTTCTTTGTTTCCCACCTTTTGCTTTCTTACGAAATGTCAATCATTTTTAAAATATATATGTACTTATATTAAAAACGGTAACCTTTTTTTTTTTTTCCTTGCCAATAATCATACTTTCATACTTTGATACACTAAAAGAGATTTTTTTTTAAAAAAACACATGAATTCCTTAGTATTAATTTTTAAAAAAAGGGGTTCCGATTTATAAAAATAAAAAAATTATTTTATTATATAACTCTTAATTTAATAAATTTATCTTAACAAAGAAACATGAGTGAGTGGGTATAATTAATGTTCCTAAACAAAAAACCTGGCATTCTTATCCCACTTTTGAAAACTCAATGGGTCGGATTCAAATCTTGAATGCAGAGAGCGGCAGAATCCACAGCCACATTAATGTACGAGGGGTCGGGATCCTCGATCGGCACTTCACTCCTCTACAGTCGGTGAAATTTCAACCGTACAATATAAATGAACGATGAATTTAGTGGCGCTTAAACAAAATGCCGAAAGAGAAAGAAAACCAAAAAGACAAAAAGAGGCTTGTTTACTGTTCATCTCGTGCAGATCTTTAGGTGCGTCATCTCCTCCATTATCATGATCTTTTATTCTTGTACAAAACATGTGCGAGAGAGAGACTTTGTACCCCAAATTGAAAAAGGTAGAGGTAGGATTTTTTATTTTTTTTTTAAATTTTTCTAGGAGCAGAGGCAAATGGAATGTGGGTGGTAGATTCTGCCTTTTGCCTTTTCCCTGCTAACGGCTAAACGACCCTGCAACTCCTCCAATCTTAAATCGGACAATTAGGCCTTTTACTGACTCTTACTGGCGAATTCTTGGCATTTTTAAAAAATCTATATCATGATTTAAGAATTCCAACTATTGAGTTGTGCTTACTATTTATGGAAAGATAATAATACTTATTTGTGAGAGATTTGATTACATCATAAGTTATATAAATTTCTATTATTTTTTCACAAGTGGGATATGCTCCTTGAGATTTAAAACTAAAACTTATAAAATAATGGTCCAAGGACTTCAAATCGAGGTCTCTCTACGTTCACCTGTTTTTGAAGTCACGTCAACTTCCTTTTTTTTTTTTTTTTTTTAATTTTTGAAATCAACCATTTACGTTGTCTCCCCGTTACATAATTTTGACGCTTTTTTTTTTGGTTAGTTTTTCATTGTGTAGCTATCATATCAACAGGTCTTCAGTGTGTCCATTGCCGAGACATAAAAAAAAAATAAAAATAATGATGTCACAATTTAATAAAAAAAACCAGAAAAATATATTCTTTCACAAATTTTAAAAAAGTTGGAAATTATTTTTTTAAAAATCCTAAAATTCATCAATAAATTGAAAAATTATACAATAACTTTACAATTTCCAAAAAAATTAAAATTAAAATTTTCAAAAAATCTGAAAATGCAAAAAGTAATCCAAAATTTTAATAAAATTTCAAAAGTTTTTAAAAGTCTATAAAATTATAAAATGAGCAGTTCTTTTTAATTTTGGGTTTCAAGAATTATAGGATTTTTTAATTTTCATTTTTGTGCATTTTTTAGTTTTTGAAAATTTCAGATTTATTCTAGAATTTTTTTTTTTTTTGAAAATTTTGAATTGTTAAAGAATTTTCTATTTCTTCTTTTCCCAAACTTGGTAAAAAAATTGCTGCGAGTAAAACATTTCTCTCATTGGCACGTCCGACAAATTTCGAGTAAAACAATTTAGCCGCTGCTAAAAATAATGGCTCAATGTGAGTCTGTGAGGTAATGGCGCTGTTCGAGCCAGCGATACTGAAAATTTTTTTTTTTTTCAACACGAAAAGCAAAGAAAACTTGTTTTTAGTTTTATTGTTGACGTCGTAGAACACCGACAAGTGTTTCCCTATTGTTTATATATGCAGCTACAGTTAAGAGTCACTTTTGGTGATCAATAGCACTCTGCCGGCCTCATTTCTTTAATTATTTTAAATATCATTCATATTACCTTTTCATCATTGCTACACAGCACATTCCATGTATCCTTTATTCCACATGCATCAATCATCATCGCAATCTTCGTGTTGAATTTGTATGTATTAAGTTCGGTCATGTAGTCGTATCTTTTCTTTTTTTTTTTTTTTTATAGGTCAGATAACTTTAAAGTTTATTATGGACTCATCAAGTGTGAAGTTAGTATTGTGACTATTTTACTCTTGACCACTGCCACAGTTTGATACGAATCCGATCATAAATTTTGTCGATCGAAAATGACTTACGAAAATGTGCTTATTCTTCCCTGACTAGATTGACCATATGGTCAGGTAAAATATTATTAGCCATATTTCTCTTAATGTGTAACCTTGACTCGATTTGCATGATGTTTCCTATATGTTTTTTAATTGAACTTAGAACCACCCATGAAATTTCTTACCATTTCAAACACATACATCAAATTGTCCAAGTATTATGGCAATTAAGAAATAATTAAGTGACTTGATTCTTACCCAATAAAACAAAGTGAGTAAATGATATATACTCTTAGTCTTATTTTGATTCGGAGGTGATTTATTATCAATTGTCATCCAAAGACCTCCATTTTAGGTTAAGCCAGTTCCTATTATATATATCCATTGTCCCTCTTTCAAATGGTCCATGAAAGAAAATTTGGAAGTCAAAGAACGATCTCATAGAAAATTGTCCATCCTTCTTCTATTACCATATAAACTTGTTATTCTTCCCTCTTATTGGCTAATAGACTGATATAAGATTTACAAACTTAGTGTGTAGATCATTCTCCTAATCAAACAAACTCCAACGTTAGTTGAATTTCCATAACCAATGGTTATGTTCTTGTCCACTAAAATAATTGAACAGGCTATTTTTCTTTGATGACAATGTAAAAAGTCTTGAAAATCTCATTCTTAATGGTGTCTTACCCAGCTAAATTTGATTTCAAAAGTCTACTTTTTGACTATCCCTCGTCAAATAGCTATAACTGGGCTTTAGTGTTTTTGCATTCCTAGCCTTTTTTTTTTGGGCCACAGTGAGGATATACCTATCTATATCGTAAACATCTACGAATACCTTGAGGATCGCCCCTATGGCCACAATTGGTATTCTTGATATCTTGATTCAAGTATTTTGACTCAATACGTGTTTTATGTATTCTCCAACTTCTATAGCCACTTTAACAATAGCCTTGTATTTGTGTTTATTAGGTTGCCAACACTTAACCCACCTTATTTTTGTTTTCTTGGTTGGCATACTAGGCCCTAACTAACTTGGTGTTTTCATTTTTTGTCATCTTCCTCTCCCTAAGAAAAGGATCTCTGAATCTTTTCAAGCTACTTTGCCATACTTCTTGACATTCTAAACAAATATATAAAGTACACTGGTAATGATCTTAAGCATGACTTTATGAGTAACAGTCGCTTAATCTTTTGACAAAAATAATACTTTCCACTTTGTTAGCTACTTTCTATTTTCTTAATCACTAAATCTTATAAGTCTTCAACTTATGGCTCCATGGTTAGTAGAAGCCCTAAATATTTCAATGATAGTGAACTAACTTTGTAATTCTGAAAATTGGCTCACCTTTACATCTTTGTCTTACATACTTTGACCCTGTACAAAACTGTCTTCACTAGACTAATTTTTAACTCTGTGTAACATTGGAAGCACTTAATGATCGTCTTCTAATTTTATGCTGATTTATCATCTATTTCACTGAAAATTATGGAATTATAGGCAAATTACAAGTGTATAAGCCTAATGCCATTTTTGAGTAAAATTTCTTCAATGAATCTCAACTTTTTAGCATTTCTAAAAATTAAATTAAGATTCTTAGTTAATATGATAAATAGGAACAGTGATAACAAATTATCTTGCCATAGTCCTTTTATCATTTTAAATTGTTGTAAATAAGAATATATAATACAGGTGTAAAGATGCATTCTTATATCCATTGCCTTCACTAACTCCTAAAGTTTATGTACATCATCACATCATTTAATAATGTCTACTCAACAGAATTGTATGCCTTCTCAAAGTTAATTTTGATGATAAAATCCCTTACATTTTGTCACCTTTTCACCTTAATTATTTTATTTACCATCAAAATATTATTGAGTATGTTATGTTGTCTCATAAAGGTTGTCAAGACCCCTCTACATCCTTCCTGATTACCATATTGAGTCTCTAGGATAAAACATTAGTATCTTAGAAACATAACTGACTAGTGAGATTAGTTGAAATTAATTGATTTTTGTAGTGTTATCAACTTTTAGAATTATCACTATGAAGGTAGATATAAGTGCTTTGCATAGTTTTTGTCATAAAAGTCATTGATAAAATTCATCATATTTTGCCCTTCCATCCTTTAATGATACTTAATAAAGTTAAAATTAAAACTATTCAAGTTTGGAGTTTTATTGTTATCGTAGTTTTTGATGATTAAGACACATTTTTGTATTTGTGAAAAAGCTTTCGAAGATCAAATTATTTGCCCTATTCACTTTGTGGAAAAAGCTTTCATTTAGTTTCATGCTTAGCTCAATGGACACTTCTAATAAATTCATGAATTTATTGAAGACAACTTGCTTCACATTCTCAAATTCATCCAAATAAATTCAATCACATTTTTTCTTTTCATGTCTGATACTTAAATATGGAAGAAATTTTAATTCTTTTCACATTCTCTTAACTATTGAAGTTAGGATTTTTTATACCACTCTTATTCATCTTTTTTTTATAACAATCTAATAATTTGCTTGGGCCCTTGCTAAATCTACTTAGTCTATTTTTGATAGTCTTTGTATGTTTCACTTTAAAATTAATTGCTTAATTTTTAGTTTTAGTTCCCTTATTATCGTTTGGTGATTTGATCTCTCTTTCTTACATTTAAACTTAAAAAAGTTTTTCATAACTCTTATTTTGCCCTCTTAGAGTATGTCTTGGATGGTTAAGGATTGAATTCTGTGACCATATGGCCATCATATCCTTTTATAACTTTTTATCACCCATCTAATGGTTGAAATATTTGAAAGAAGTGAGTCTTTAGTCATGATCTTAGGTTCCTAAGTAGACTCTTAAGTGATCAAAGAAAGAATATTGTACACCTCATTCTGTTAAGTTTGGTATAGCCTTGAGCCATTTAACTCTTATTAGCTATCTTTTTACCCGACTCATAAAAAGAAGCTCTTACAAATTACTCTAGGTGTATCTACAACCTTACATAAGCAAGTTTACAAGTTTCATATCATACATAAAGTCATTAAAGTTTTGGATCACCTGTTTACCATTAGTAGACCTCACTTCTTGATTCTTTATTGTTATTGTATTAAAATCACTACCTATATACCATTACTTTATAAATTTATTTTTCAACTTTATAAATTCCTCTTAAAAACCTATTATTTAGAATGACAATTTTATCCATACACATTAACCAATATCACAAGTTTATCTATTGATACCAATTAATCCATTACAACCATAAATTGACTTATTAGCAATTTATTTTATAATTGAAAGATTAACTCATTCCAATAAATAGTTAACCCCCTTATTGGTTCCATAGAATTTATAATCAACACCTACACTCACCCCTTACATTTACCTTAAAAAGCATTCATAAGGTTTTGTAATTTGGTTTTTTTGTACAAACAAAAAGTCAAGGTTCATATGATAGATCTATTTATGTATTACCTTATACTTAACAAACTTCCCTAACACTCTTACATTAATCATGCAAATTATGATGATTACATAGTTAAATTTGTAGCTAACTTGGAAGTTATAAACTATTTAAGACCTCATGTTACCCCTTTTACCATTTTTAGCCTTTAGATCATCACTTTAGCTCTTTTTTTTACTATTAATCCAATAGCCTATTTTAGTTCTAGCACTTATAATGCCTCTTGTCGAATAAAATCATTATACACCTAAATATGCTTGTTGGAAAGTTGCTCATTCTTAGACCAAATCTCCTTTATCGATGATGGAACACCCTAGGACAAATTTCTAAGCTAATAGTGACTCATTCTAGCATGCCTTTCTCTGTCCCTTTATTGTTTAGTCTTAGTTACCCTACCCTTTCATTTAACACAAGGATCAATTGGTAGGGAGTAAACCCTGTAGCTGATATCACTTAGGGTAATACACTCATTAATGGCCTATTTTGTCAATATGCCTTACCTTACTCAATTGCACTTTGCATCTTTTGGGTTTGCCTCACCTTCTCCTTGTATCACTAAATGGTTTTTTAAATTTATTAGAGTGTTGTCGATACCCTTGCCTTATTTACTTTCCTTATCTAGGCTTTCCTTTAGTCACCTCCCCCTCCTTACCCTTTATATTGACATACACTACCCTTATCATTAGAGAAAATGCTGACAAAGGCCACTTACCCTTATTGATTAACTTAAGGTATAATTCATTCCTTCCTCGTCGTTGATTGATTGGTCACTAATAGCCATGATTTCTACTATCCCTCTTGTAATATTGGACTGATTTAACTACCACCTAAGTTAGTATATATTGACCCAATTACTTTTGACCCAACTCGATAACTCACTGAGCCCTTATGACTTAGAAGATTAGCCTTGACTTGACCCATTTGATAACATACCATTTCAACCTCACGAAGCCCATAAGAAATGAGGTCTATTGCCTTATACTTATCCCTAAGGCCAATTCATCCTTTTACTTCATTATAATGGTTTGCCTTTTGTTTTAGGCTTATGGGCTACTCCCCAACCAAATATTACTTAAATTATAGTCGATTGGGCTAAAAGGGGCTCAAACCTTTACTTAGCCTAAATTAATCTAACCTTTCTCTTACCTCTTTGCCTCCCTAATGCTCCACGCAACATTAGTCTCAAACATTATATGGCCACTTAGGGGAGTATGGTCCCCATGTTGCTCTATTTGCCATCCTTTTTACTTACCTTTAATTGCTAATTTTTGCTTACTACCAACACAAGGCTAGTTGTCAGCTTAAATACCTTTTTTGTTGCTTATTTGCTATGAGAAATCTTTTATTTTAAGATTGAATCATACCCTATCATATCTATTTCCACTATTATTAATGCCAAAATTATAGTGTTTACCCTTATTGACACTAGAATCTAACAAACATCCAATCTCCATTTTCAGTCCAAAATCATATATATATTGAGGTACTTACCTTACCTTCCTCTTGATTATGTCCAAAAACCATTAGACTATGCTTATAAAGTGAGATCTTCAATTGACACCTAATATACTAATGAGCTCAACCATTTATAATGAACTATAAGATCAAACATTAGAAAAGTTGGCATTGTTAGTCACCCCCTCATTTAGCTTATTAAGTATACCTTCCTTAAAATCAAAGGTGGGCAAGACCTCCAATCTCCTTATTGTTATCCTCTCCCTAAGATCATCATCTTAGGAGTTTCAAATGCATTATCAAATTTCTCAACAAGGGGAAACCAAGTACAATCACAATTGTATTAAGGTCTAAGACCTTTTTATAACACACTCACACAATTGTATTTTTTTCAAATTCTTGATCTCTCAATTTTATACCCTCAAAATCTTACATTTTTTATCAAAATCTTCTCACTCTTAACAAATACACTTTTGCTATAATAACTCGATATAAACTCCTCGATGTGTCTTGCTTCCCTTTCTTTTCTCTTCTGTTGTAGATGAATTTATATAAGTCCAGAATGGGCCATTTGAAAAAAATGTCTGTTAATCCATTAAAGGTATTATTCATTAGAATATTTTTCATATCTGTCATTTGTCTATTGTTATTAGTGTCCTTTACTTTCATCCCAAAGTAGGCAACTTTCTTAATGAAAAAATAATATGCAGGAAATACTTACATTTTTCTCACAATTTATTTAAAATTAATTTCATAAAACTACATAATTTTAATTAAAGGTCAATGATACAAAATTAATTCTAACAATTCATAAACTAATTATTAAGATGTTCACTTACCATACAAATAATGAAAATTCAAAAATCAACAGCTGTGTATATTAATTCTAATAATTCATAAACTAATTTATAAGGAAAATTAAGATATTCACTTACCATATTTTTAAAAATCATTGTGTATAACTATCAAGAATATATTTTGACTTAAATAATTCATTGCTATAAATATATAACTTCAAATACTTGTAACACATATGGCAAAAATCACAAAATAATTATGTTTGCACATTAAAATATGCAATTAATAACACATGATCTAACATTCTCCCCATTTTTTATGATGACAATATATTTGATAAAGGATTGATTAAAACTCCCCCTTACGTCTTGCATCTAATAAAATAAGCTAGTTCTCCCCCTTTGTCATCATTAAAAGAGACAATTTGTATTTAGCCATCTTTTGTTTCATAGTAACTCAATAAGAGTAAGGATATTTTAAAAAATTAAACCTATTTCTTGGGGGTTTGATAGTAAGGATGATGAGTAACAATAATGATGAAGGAAATAATGATGGCAATTGTTCGAATAAAGATTCCCATAAAGGTTAGAATAAATTATTGATTAAGATTTCCATAAAATAAGAAAAATTTCCAATTTGCCAATTTAATAAAATTGTCGTCATTATAAACACAAGACTAAAGTTGGTAATTTTTTTATTATTTTTATTCATGAATCAACTATATGAATAAAGGTTTAGACCATGTCTACCATCCTTAAATGCTTTATGATATTTAAAAATCTATCCACACTTAAGGGCTTTATGAACATGTCTATAAGTTGATTATTTGTTCCCAGAAATTTAAAAATAACATCTCCTTTTAGCACATGATCTCAAATAAAATGATGTCTAAGATTTATGTGTTTGATTCTAAAATGTTGGATAGGGTTTTTGGTAAGGTTTATTGCATTGGTGTTGTCACATAAAATAGGAATTCTTGAAAAATACACCTTAAAATCCTCAAGAGTTTACTTGATCCAAAGGAGTTGTGAGTAATAACTACCTGACAAGATATTCAGCTTCAGCTGTTAAGAGAGCTACATAATTTTTTTTTTGACTAGACCATGATACTAATGCACCTCTTAAGAATTGACAAGTATTGGTAGTAATTTTTCTATCAAGTTGATCATTGGCCCAATTAGAGTTCGAGTAACCCATAAGATTAAATGTTTTTCTTCTAAGATACCAAAGACCAAGGTTAGTAGACCTCTTAATCTAATGAAGAACTCTTTTTAATGCAATTAAATGTGGCTCTCTAGGGGATGATTGAAAACGAGCATATAAGTACATAGCAAACATAATGTTAGGCCTACTAGCATTAAGGTAAAGAAGGCTTTCGATCATACCTTGATATTGTTTCTCAACTACCTTCTTACCAATTTTATCCTTATCAAGCCTTGTAGATGTTGGCATTGGTGTAATAAAAGGTTTTGAATCCTTCATTCTAAACTTTTTCAATATTTCTCTCATATATTTGATTTGGTTAATAAGGATTTCCTTTGTGCTTTGCTTGATTTGTAATCCTAAGAAGAAACTAAGTTCCCACACCATGCTTGTTTCAAAGGAATCGTTAGTACCAAAAATAATATCATAGACCTAATTTTGCATAATCAATATATCTTTATCTTTTATCTTTGTAAACAATATAAAGTCTACCTTACCTTTTACAAAACCTTTTTGAATTAAAAAGTTACTTAGTCGCTTATACCAAGATCGGGGGACTTGTTTTAATCCATACAAAGCTTTAGAGAACTTAAATACATAATTAGGGAATTTAGCACTCTTAAAGCCTAGAGGCAGTTCAACATACACTTCTTCGACAATAATAACAAATGCACTTTTGACATCCATTTGATACAACATGGAATTCATGAAAGATGCATATGCTAGCTAAATGAAAACGGTTTTTAATCAAGCCACAGGTGCAAAAGTCGCATCATTGTCTATTCTCTCTTTTTGATTGTATCATTTAACCATTAGTCTAGCCTTATTTTGAACTAATTTTTCCATCCTCATCTATTTTGTTACGAAATACCTATTTTGTACCTATGATGGGATGGTTTCTGGGTTTAAGGACTAAGGTCCATACTTGTTTCTCTTAAATTGATTTTAACTCATCTTCCATAGCATGCACCCAATGTTCATCACTTAATGTTTCTTCTACACATTTGGGTTTTATTTGAGAAATGAATGCTAAGTTAGTGTACAAGTGCCTTAATGATGATCTAGTTCTAAAAGGATCAAAGACATTACTAATAATTTAAAGCCCTCATTCTTAAATTCTCCTCCATGGTTATTTCTAATTAAGGTAATAGGGCATCCCTTCTCAATATACAATTATTTGCAAAGTCTTTCAAATGCTTTTAATGTCTCATTCTTGTGTATAAGGATACAACCCATATAAACCTAGTGTAATCATTTACTATGACAAATACATAATGTTTACCACCTAAAGTGGAAAGTCTAAATGGACTAAAAAGATCTATATACAATAATTGAAGAGGTTTGGAAGTAGACAATGCCTTTTTGCTCTTAAAATGGATTTTTACCTATTTTCCTATTTGACAAGCATGGAAAAGTTTGTCTTTCTCAAATTTAGCTTAGGTAATCTTTCTACAAGACTGTGATTATTTAGTTTGGATAACAATTTCATACTTACATGTCCCAAACGTCTGTGTCATATCCATAACTCTTCATTTACAAAGGTTAAGCACTTAACATTTTGGTTAGTAAGAGATTGAAGATTAATAACATAAATATTATTATATCTATTTGCAGTAAACAAAGTTTCATTTGATTTGGAATAAAAAACAACACATATATTATGTTCAAAACTTTGTAACCATTATCGCAAAGTTGACTAATGTTAAGTAAATTGAATTTAAGACCATTAACTAAGGAGACATTATCAATAATGGGAGAAATTTCATTAGCAATCTTTCTAATGCCAATTATCTTATCTTTAGCATTGTCACCAAATGTTACATTTTCTCTATTAATAATTTTAAAAGAAAGAAAGTTTTCTATATTACTAGTTATATGTTTGGAGCATCCACTATCTAAGTACCATTTGCTTTTCTTTATATGATTTTTTGCATGTACATAAATTTTATCTAATTTTAGGTACCCAAATTTGTTTGGGTCCTTTCGGGTGAGTTATAGAGCTTTTTGCATTGCCAAAAAAATTTATAATACCATGAATGCTTTTTCCAATGTTACATGCATGAATCATATGTCCAAAATCACCATAATAGTGACATCTAATATAATATTTCTTATGTAAAGATAAGTGTGATGCTTTAGTAAAATTATACATATAATGTTGAAAAGCATAAGGAAAGGTACTAGTCACACCATTGTGTACATAATGATATGCCAAAATGATTTTCTAGTTGAATTGTAAGGAACTCTAAGTTGTCGTGATGCATGTCCATACATAAATGCATGATTTTTACTTCTTGATGATGAAGATGCATGTGACTTTGTGTAAGCAGTTGTAATTTGATCCTTATGTAGATGATATGAGTGATAAAAACCCAATGCAGATTTATTATTGATTGATTTTTAAGACAAAGTAATGAGTCAAGCTTTTCTTTTCCCTTGATAAACTTTAAAAGGGAATTTTGGAAGTTTTCATTTTCCTTCTTAAGATGAAGTTTTTCTTTTTAACCTTATTTAAAGCAATGCCATGTGTTTTTTGTAAATGCTCATTCTGTTGAATGAGTGATTCATTTTTACTTTTCATGATCTCATTTTTATGCTTTATTACTTTAAAGTGAGTATTGAGATCACTAAATTTGGCTGCTTTTTTGAACATTTCTTTCTTTATACAATCAAGTATGCTAATCATCTTAGTATGATCATATGAGTTATAGTCAATATTTACCTCATTGTTTTTTCCCATGAAGCACATATAATTTGCTTCATCACCAAAGGATTCATCATCTAAATCACTGGAGTCATCTTAAGTGGCCTTGTATGCTTTTTTGGTTGGCTTTATACCTTTTTTTTTTTACTAAGACAATTTGTTGCAATGTGTCTAAGTTTGTTACACTCATAACAAATAATTTCTTTCTTTTTTTGTGCATCATTTTCAATAGATCATCTGAATGACTTTTTACTTGGTTGCTTTTTTCTTTAAAAATTTTGCAAACTTTCTTGTAAGCATTATAAACTCTTTTTGATTTTGTTCACTGAATGAATTATCATCCTCTTTGTTTTCTTAATTATCTTCAGTTACTTTTTTAGTTATTTAGGGTTGAACCCTTAAATGGCACACCTTTCTTTTTCTCTGTGACTTTCCTTTTGAATGTCATTTCGTAAGTGAGTAATGAACCCACTGGCTCATTTAGTGGTAACGTGTTTAGGTCCTTTGATTTTGAAATTGTAATTGCCTTTGGGTTCCATGATTTTAGGAGTGACCTGAGTAAAAGTTTCACAAGTTCTGCATTATTAAGGTTTTTTTCCAAGATTTCTTAAAGAATTAATAATGTTAATAAACCTTGAATACATTTCAGTAATATTTTCATCATTTTTCATTTTAAATAATTCATACACATGCATAAGAATATTAATCTTGGTGTCCTTGACTTGGATGGTTCCCTCATAGGTTAACATAAGATTGTCATCTTTTTAGCTAACTAACAAGAAAAGATATGGTTATATTTGTCTAGGGTCATGGTAACAATAAGGCAATTATTTGGCTTTAGAGTTGAGATTTTGGCTTTTGAAATCTTCTAAGATGTACTCAGTCTCAAGTTTATTGACAATGGCTCCATTTTTGGTTTTAGTAATTCTTCTAGGACCTTGAGAGATTATTAGCCAAACAGTTGAGTCTTAATATTGAAGGTACATGGTCATTTTGTTTCTCCAATGGTTGAAATTTGTACCATCAAAGATAAGAGGTCTAAAAGAGTTATTGCCCTCAGGGTGACGTATAGGTTGAAAAGAAGTCATAGATCAACTCTAAGTGATGAAGCCAATGATTTAGTGACCAGTATTTGATACCAATTGTTGGTCCCAAAAATACCTAAGAGTAGGGTGAATTGGGTAAACAAAGGACACAAGAAAAAAAAAATGAACTAGTAACTATCTCAGCAAAAAAAATATAATATAACATGTGAATAAATTAATGCAATTTAAATGATGCAAATATTAATTAACACAAGAATATAAATTAAGTAAATTTAAATCAATAAAAGATTTGCATAAAAGAAGAATACATATTATGAGAAAAAAATTATTGAGTGTGTAAGCTTGTAAAAGAAAATTAAATTTAAAATGGGTAAAATATGATAATTTATAGAGATTCAAAACTCTTATTCCTATGTCCTCTTCCCAAGATTATCGTCTTGAGAGTTTCAAATCCACTATAAAATTTCTTAGCAAAGAGGAAACCAAGTATAATCATAGTTGTATTAAGGTCTACAACCTTCTTAAAACATACTTATACATTTTTATTTTTTCAAATTTTTGATCTCTCAATTTTACACCCTCAAAATCTCACATATTTTTTAAGGAATTTTTTTCACTTTTAATCGATAGACTTTTGCTCTAATAAGTCGATATAAGTTCCTTAATGTGTCTTACTTCTCTTTCTTTTCTCCTTAATGTGTCTTGCTTCTCTTCCTTTTCTCTTTTGTTACAAATGAGTTTATATAAGTATAGAAGGAGCCATTTGAAAAAAACGTTCGTTGATCCATTAATGACATTATTCATTACAATATTTTTCATATCCGTAATTTATCTTTTATTTTCATCTGAAAATAGGCAACATCCTTTATGAAAAAATAATTTCCAGGAAATATTTACTTTTTTCTTACAATTTATTCTAAATTAATTCCATGAAAGTACATCGTTTTAATTAAAGGTCAACAATACAAAATTAATTCTAATAATTCATAAACCAATTATTAAGATATTCACTTATTATATAAATAATGAAAATTTAAAAATCAACTGTCATTTACATTAATTCTAACAATTAATAAATCAATTTTTAAGGAGAATTAAAATATTCACTTAGCATACAAAAAATGAATTTTCAAAAATTACTAGTGTACAACTATCAACAATATATTATGATTTAAATAATTCATTATTATAAATATATAACTTTAAATACTTATAGCACATATAACAAAGATCACTAAATAATTATATTGGTACATCAAAATATATAATTAATAGCATACTATCTAACATTATAAGCTAGTAAAGTCAGTTTTGTGGTTATGTTTAAGGCCATTTATGCCCCTAAGCTCATCACCAACGAGGCACCATTATCACTCTTTCCTTGTGGTACTTCCCAATAGGTCCTCCTTTCTAACCATGTGCCTTAAATTCTTAGTTGTCTTGCCCACACTCATGCCATCCCCGTTGAAGGCTGATGACACCCTTAGTGATCCTTGAATCGAGGATTGAGAAATCTCGTAATCTATACACTCAACCAATAACCTTTTTACTACTCTCCATTCAACCTTCGTGCCCCCTCCATTGTATTATGCTAATCATCAAACTTGATAAACCCAAAACGTTTTCTAGCCTTGCTTATTTAGCTCAAAACTACAATGTTCATGATCCTTTCTTGAAGTTGGAAAATCCTTCAAAGTACCTTGTAATCAAAGTTCATCGGTAAGTTGCTAATGAACAGTAATATTATTGTAGTCATTGGATTTGTTGGCAAGTCTTTTGTCGGGGTAACGTGGGCCATTTGTCTTAAAATTGTTTCCAACCATTTCTAAATGTTCAGTACAAAAATAATAATAATATGTAGACAATTTTTAATTTATATGTGTCATCCTTAGGCAGGAAGTATACTAATTTTCTCTATATATTTTTATCAGATGTCGCCGAAGGGACACTAAAAACAATTTATTAGTGCGGAAATGGCATTCCCATATTAGTGGGGAGGGCTGATGTCTAACCTTTAGAAAAATATATGTTTTTTTTTTTTGAATAATAGTTATAGCAAAAATGGCCAGAATGCGTCTTGACCAGAAGTTTTGAGTTTAATACAATTTATATTTTGGTTTGCCCAACACCACCCCCCACCCCCAAAAAAAAAAAAAAAAATTGGGGTCAGATCAAAATGTGTACTTGTGAGCAATTCCATATTTGGAGGTCAGAATGGCGAAAACCGAAACTTGGTGGGGATTCTAAATTTTGCAACACTGCCAAAGTTGGTTTGGTTGTTAAAATAACCCCAAAATCGCCCAAGACAAATGTGAGCTCAGCCACCTGTACGTTCTCACAGTGCTGTTGATCGGTCATCTTCAATTTGGTCATCAGTTGTGTCACCGCAGGCATCGTCATTGGATTCAGAACTTAAAATCTCATATTCAACTTGCCAAGCAATATTACCTGATTAATAAGAAAATGCTCAAAAACGCTCAAGTTTCTGTTCAACAGATGCATCATAAGCAATTTTCTGAGACAAACTATAGATTCCTAAATATCCCTTTTAAGAATACGAAAACCGACTATGACTTCACTTATTCGAACATTTAAAAACTCGTCTTTGCTTTGTGTTTACAGCTGGCAACATTAAGATTGCCAACAAAAAGGGAGCTTACAAAAACAAGAAAAGAAAACTTCAAAAAAGTAAGATAAAGGGCCATTCCACAAAACGATTGAAATTTTCAAACTTTAATTCCCATTGTTTTTGAAGAATTATATCAATCAGTTATAGTTTCAAAGTTTGCAAATAAAAAAGGAAGAAAAATAGAAAAAATTTATTTTAAAAAAAAAAACCCTACAAACATATAAGCAGGGATACGAGCAATGGACCGATCAAAAAGAGGTCCGACATGAAATTGGAAAATCTTCTTGGAGAATAACTGCTAGAACGAATGGATTGAAGGAAAGCATCAGCCAACATCTGGCCAACCTTAACCTGAGCCGGCGTGGAGAGATGCAGCTTGTCCGGCTCTACTGGAAGTCCCTTGGCATCAATGCACTGCAAGTTGGTTAGGTTAATTCCCAATTGAGCTTCTCTCACAGTTTCCACAAACGGCCCCTGTCCTGATGCTAGAGCCACCTGTCATTAATGAAATTTAATCTAATCAGACAGTTACCAACCATCCACAATCTTTGTTTTGTTTCGAACATCTAGTTTGTGGCATGTAGTTGCTCTCGTGAACTTATTAATTATATACTTTTCCTTCGCACACCCCAAGAAAGCGGAAAAGCAAAGTGAAACAATAGTCGGCTGTGATACAATTTTGATTTATGTATGAATTCTCAACTAAAAAACCATTTTACTAAGATTAGGAGTTTGGTTGTAATTTAATATTTTTGTGTACACTTGATTTAGTTTTGACAGTCTCCTCCCTAATAAAAAGGGAAATTAAACTGTACGCATTAGGTAGATTTTAGGTTTGTTATACTCTTGGTTAAATATAATGAAATCTCACTCGAACTACCGTTGTAAAGATTTTTTTTTTTTTTTAAAGAGATTGAGTAAACAAACAAGAAGTCGCTCCGCAGTGACATTACATATACAATATCTAACAATTTTACTATGTCTTTTTATTAGTTGAAGAATCTCTGCCCAAATTACTTAGATTCTTTAATCGTCACATAAAGATTGGCGTCCATCGCAAAAGCCAAAAGCACAGTCAGACAGACAGAGGGATGGGATTGTACCTGAAAAATTGGGAGCGTAGGATGCGGTAGATCGGCTCGGAGGTCCGTGAAAAACTTCTCTAATCTACCTCTATAAGCATCGGCATCGTCTCTATCAATTGAATCAGTCTCCCCTTGATACCATAGCATCGCTCTGAGAACCCCACCGTTCATCATGGCCGCTTGAGCCCTCCTCACCAGCTGCTCGTAAAGGAAACCTCCCTTGGCCCATTGGCTTATGTTAGTCCCTCCGACGGCGCACGGCACCAGACCCACCGACCCAAAGTCCGGTTCTTTGGTCAAAACCGCATTGGCAAAGGCCATACCGGGTCCAATCCCATTAACCTTGCTGTAATCAATGTCGGCATGGAGGGGCTCGTGGGCTCGGACCCAAGAGAGGCCGGCACTTAGACGGAGGATTGATGGGTTTGCCTGGCACTGGGGAGGGACAATTCCGTCCCAGAGTGGCCTGCCGGTGTCGGTGCCGGTGACTACGCCGCCGCGTCCGGCCATGTTGCTCTGTCCGGCCAGGATGAATACGTTTTCGTGCGGTTGTTGAGGGACGGGGAACGCGATTGCTTGACCTGTAAGGACCAAAAGCGCCAGGGAAAGCATCCTTCAAGCTTGGGGCCTCCGTCCTATTCGCTCTTTCTTTTATCGTGGAGTCAGACCACTCCGAAAGCAAAGTGGCTCGGTTTTTGTTGGACCGTAACGTTCCTAAGATGCTTTGGTTTTCTCTAATTGGTTTGGATCGTTATTTTGTATTTATCTTCTATTTTACGCGGGGGCTTTGATAATGGAATATTTATCAGAGTTTTGACTCAATAGTCATATCAAATCCAAAAGAAATATGTCTCGTCCATGCATCCCCAGGTTAAATTTCTAGAGGCAGAACACCCCCCCCCCCCCCCCCCCCCCAACGACATCATCTTCTTATTATCTCTTCGTTTGACACTGATTATTCACTCTACATATAATATTCAGTGTGTTTTTTTTTTTTCTCTCTTCTTAAATAAAGCTACGGTTAAAAATAATAATAAAAAAATTAGAGAGTTATTTTCTCGTTGCCTGGGAAGTGGGAACAAAAAATCTAAATAAATGGCTGCGACCTCCGTCAAGAGTAGACGGCTATGTATCATTCCCATTGCAATTTTATTAGTTTTTAATATGGTGGCAGAGTTAGCAGGGACTTGCTTATTTTTTAAAGTAAAATTTGCTTATTTTAGCACAGCCTATATATATATTAAAAAAAAGAACAATAATCAGAAACGCAGGAGTAAGTGGGCCAACGGACATATTATATATACCTGTAGGCCCATTTCTCATTTCTTGGAAAACTGCCTCGCACTAAGCTGAAGCAGACAGGCCCAAAAATAAGATCTCCCAAATATTGCGAACCAATACACAGATTTCTTTCTTTTTCTCCTTTTTCTTTTTTTAAAGAGAAGATATTACAGCAGTTAAATACTTAAATTTTTTTATTATAAAAATTTTGACTCATAATCATGGGAAGAAGATAAAAAAAAAAAAAAAACCTGGCAAAATGTATTCGTTTGCTTTCTCAAAAAAAAAATAAAAAAAAAAAAGAAGAGGAGGAAGAAGAAGCATCAACTATAATGCGAAAGTCAGCTGATTTTTAGATGGTTAAAGTACCAAAATTGTCTTTCCCGTTTCAAAAGGAGCAAATATTTATTTTTTTTTTTGCAAAAGCAATTTTAAAATCATGATGACATGTTGGGGTTTGCCAATAAATGTTTATTTTAAGGAATATCATGTTAACAACCAATTTTCTTTTCTTTTTTTCTTCTTTTTCTTTTTAGTTACAAGGATGGAAGCTTTATCCATGAAAAAAGATGACGCATATCATGATCTATGAGATGAAAAGCATGTCCAAGATTGGATCGGTTCTACTCCGGGAGGTCTCGCCCATATTAGAAATTGGTGTCTTTGACAGTGTATGTGCCACGGCCTTAATATTTCCGATGCTTTTTGCGGAGCCAATCGGATTGCTACAAGTTCCAAAATGTGCCTTTGCTGAGGGCGAAGTATCGCTCCCTGTGTTTTAGTTTTTTTTTTTTTTAAAATAAATTTAACAACATAAATATTAATTTTTTATATTTTAATAATATATATTATATTATATTATATTATAAATAACATATATGAGTTTATAAAATCTAAAACCATTAATATATTTTGAAAATTTATATTAGTTTAATAAATAATTTATTTTTTCTCTATTTTAATCATGCATAGAGTTTTAACATTCTTAATAAGAATATTCTTTGTAATATTGTAAGATAACTAATTAAGAAATTTTAATATTTTTTATTTAATTTGATTTAAATTTATTACAATTATTATACACAAATGAATATAATAATATATTGTAATTCTATTATAATATCATAATATGATAAGCTCTTTAGTGTGAGTTATAATGGTTATATCTTATTTATTCATAACACATAATATGATTTCATAATAGTTCACAATTATAATATAATAGTAAATACATAATGTATGCTATAAACACATTAGTAAGATTAAATATTATTATATTATATATTATCAATTATTATTAATATAACTAAAATTCATTTTAAAAATAAATTCTTTATATAATATTAGTTGTACCTTTTTTATATTGATTTATTAATATCAATAGTGGTTTTATAGATACTTTTTATTTCTGAACCTTTTTATGACGACAAGATAATTTAATTTTCATTAAATTTAGTACATTTAAATATTTATCATTCTTGAAATGAAATGTTATTGTACAATTATTGCATAAATTTCATAGCTTAATAATAATAATGTCAATAATCTCAACTATTGAAATAAAGTTCCATAGCCATAATACATAAATTATAACTTTAAATCAAGTTATAAACTTTGTTTTTATAATATATAAAGTGATGATAACTTTTTATTATTCAACAAAAATGTTACTTTTCTTGATAAGAACATATAACTAAAAGCAGATTTTTGTTACCAATATATCTAGTAAAGTTTAAATCTAAATATCCATTCATATTAAAATGATTTTTTTATATATATATATATATATGAGCATGTAATTCATTGTTTCTTTAGGTGCCTCAATATTTTTTTTACAGTTTTCAAATTATTCATTACAAGATTACTTTGTATTTAATTAACATTTTAAACATAAAACTGATATGCGATAGACATATGAAACTGATTTCATTTCCTCGCATTCCTTCACATTGTTGGAATATTTGCATACGGCTAAATTTATCACTATTTTATATGGAATAACCCTAAGTAAACACATACTCTTATTAAATTTTTTTAGAATTTTCTTGATATTACTATTTTAAGACAATTCTTATTCATTATGATTTATAATGAAATATGTCTATTCCAATCATACAAAATATCATTATTATATCTTTCATTATAAAATTCTTTTAAAGAGAACTTTTAATCTAATACAATATATTTAAAATATTAGTAACAAGAAATATATCTTCAATATACATGATTAGAAAATAAACTTACCTCTACTAATCCTTAGTTATATACATTTATTAATAGTGTTCTTTCTTAAATTTAAAAGATGTCAAGATATTGAACTTAATATATCACAATGCGTATGTGGTGAAATTTGAATTCCTGGCACGACAGACATGGTCTAGTTTTTGTTGCTCATTGGACTAGGCCCGGCGGATGACTTTCCTGAAGAGTTTTCTTCCGCAAAAAGTGGACGTTGAACGTCTGTAGAGATGACGTCCTGATGCTCATTACGTTGATGAGAGACCTAGAATCCAACAGCTTCTAATTATTGGCCATTTGAGCTTTTAATTTTGGTTGGCCCTCGAACACCAATCAAGATCTGAGTGGCTTCAATCTCATCCGACGACCTCTCCAAGCCAGCCTGTTGATTATTTTGATTTCTTTCCCTAGAAGACAACTCATCAAGATCCCGTAAATTACCTCCTCTGAGGCTTAAGTTACCAACCAAGATATCTGCTTCCAGTTTGGAAAAAAATCAATCCGATGTTGCTGGTTTTTGCTTAACAAACAGTTGAACCATATCCCCGAGAAGTTCTCAGCTCAGATTTCAGACTTGCTCCTTTAATAGGGGATCCGCGACGCCCTTCACCACAACTTGAAGGATGAGCAAGATGAGAGAGCCCACTATCCGCATCAACTGAAAAGCCACAGAAACAGCAAAAATTAGGAAGTTTTTTATACTTTAAATCAATCCAAACCGTATCCCCGTTCTTCTGCTTCACTTGTGTGCCTTGGACTACGGACATCGAAAAAGCTCGAAAGAGGAGGTATCTTCCCCGCCTTCTTCATCAACTGCAATAAAAGATCCAATGGGGTTGCCTGCCGAGAGCTATGGCTGTGGCCTTTGTTATGGTGTTCAATTGTAGGTCAAGTGCTTTCATCCAAAATGGAACTACGGACAAGGCCAACTTCCGAGGTTGCTTATTATCTGTGATTTCTCGAAGGAGCAGAACTGGTTTGTTAAACAATTACGAAGCATTTTCTAAAAGGACCTGTTTATCTTGGGCACTGGGAAAATGGAAACTGAAAAGATTGATGTCAATTTCCTTAGCTTCCATCGATTTTCTAGGCTTCCAAACAAGCCTCATTGTGTTGAGAAAGGCTCAAGCATTAAAGGGTTTCTGTGTCCATAAGCCTCCTAGGAGATGATTCTCAACAGGAAGCCATTGGTTCATCGTTATTCTCACTCGATTCAATTTTCAACACCACTTCCTCCATAGAAGGAGAGGGCGTCGATACTGAACAAAAGGGAAGCTCCAAAAAATTAGAGGGAAAAACTCAGAGAGAAAATGAGAGAGGCTTGCACGCCAGCAATGAGAAGAAAACTCTCCCCCAGCGTCCCCATGGGGCGAGACAGCACTGTAGATGCCTAAATTCTTAAATATCAGGTTAAAAACATTAACTACAATTGATTTTTGAGAAAACGAGCAAGATAACTTGGAGTTATAATATATATCACACCTACATTTCAAGATTGTTTTACATAAAAAATAATTTTAACGAAAAACACTTTAAAAATTGAACTAATGAAGAATTCTATATAAATTTTTTATTTTTAAATATAATTGATAATAATATTTATAGCGATTCAAATCTATCAATTTATACTAATTATATTATGTGAAAAGTTGAAAGCTCATGTAGCGTCCCTACCCGACTCAATTTTGAAGTCCTCTTTGCCAAATTTCCTTTCCATGTGGAATAATAATGAAAGATAGGGAGACTGAGTAGTGACGTATCATTACTCTTGTCGAACTTTAAAGTCCATTTCTCCTGCATGCCAACCCACTGCCTCCCCGACGAGGGCCCAACCCCCAGAACCCAATTGCTCAATTATCAATTGGTAGCGAGAGTTAGTCCATTGATAGAAATTATATGATACCGAAAAATAACAATAGGTTGAATCAATTTTCAGAGCAACTGGGTGCAACTCCTCTCATATTAGGGATATTAGCATCAATCGCATTAGAGCACATATTTTGTGATCGAAAGTTTCGGAAAAAGTAACAAGAACTCTTCTGGTAATTTCTATTAATAAGAAGTAGATGGATATCATTCAAATGGCATAGACAAAACGATGCGCATCAAGTTATTTCTTAAAAAAAAAAAAAAAAGAACGCACAGGGGGTTAAGTTTAGCAGTTGTTTATGTTCCTTTTTCATTCACTTCACAAGCATTTGGTTTTTTGTTATCTCGGTTCTCTAGTACGTTTTTGGGTTGGCCCGTCAAATCATTTGTCGATCCTTCGACCCCAATGCAGTTGTACACAATGTTTTAAAAACTGAACCAAACCGACTGATTCAATCCAAAAACTTTTGGGAAATGGTCTCTAATTCAGTTCAGTTATAATTGAAGAGCGCTGAGAACACGTACGAGTTTGGGAACCAACAAAAAAAAAAAGAACTAGATCAATGGATTGGAGCCGATTTTTTCGAGTTGGTCACTTGGTTCATAGGAGAAGTGGCGCATTCTAGAAGCGCCATGTCACCTCCACAAATTGAAGGAAAAGTTGAACTGAAAGAAAGTAAGAAAAGAAAAAAAAGAAAGAAAAAACATGTTGGAAATCAAATTCCGGTGAAACAGATGGCCTAAGAGTCATTTTCCACTACATTATGTAGTCTCTATTTTCTTTATTATATATGATTGATCTAAGATAGCTACTACTACTACTACTATTATTATTATTATTATTATTATTATCTAGACCCATTAATTTAAAAAATGTTTTATCTCATATACTTATTTATATGAGGAGCGAGTAGTCAATACTTTGAAGGGTTGCATTCGCAGAGAGGACCGAAGGGTCCAGTTTTCAACCGGATTTCTGCTAATACAGTGTCAAAGGGAGCAAAATATGGCATAGAAACTGTGAAGTCAAATAGAAATTGATAAAAGTTTTTTAACATCGGAAAATTCCCGGCGAAGAAAATGTATTAAATGTGCTGTCGGTGGTAATGTCGGTAGTTTCACCATCATTATTGCATTGAAATTTCCCTCCGTGAGCTGGGTTAGTCGTTGGGCGAGTGCCTGTAATTCTCCGCAACTCCGACAAGCTTTTACAGATCTCCATTGACTTTTAGTGATGTCAACTTCAATTGAGTAGCGGGCATCTTTCGTCTCAATTGAATCTTATGATGTTCGGCACGGCAGTTGAAATTGGGTGTCAAAAGGAGTTGGGCGGGGGTGGGGGTGGTGGGGGGGAGGGTTACTGAATAAGAAACGCACGGCATTAGGCGAACTAAAAGCCTCCAGATGAGAGTATTATTAATATTGTTATGGGGTCTTTTCTTGGCCATTCGAAGAATCTAATCTATGACACGTCTCTAACAAAAATGCTCGCCAGACATTAAAAAAAAAAAAAAACGAGACAGTTAAATAAATATAATAATACAAAGCATGAGTTATAAAGAAAGAATTTGTTATTTTTTATTTATTTTTTTTAAATTTTTTTTTAGTATTTTATTAACGGTATTAAATTTGTATTCATTGTTTTGGTTGTTCGCCTGTCTGTGTCTGTATGGTGTGACGCTAGGTCCCTTTTGTATGGACTAGAACAACTACCCATGTCATTCGTTCTATCATAAAGCTCATGCATGTCAATTAGTAGTTATGAATGTTGTGGGGTGTTCAAGCAATAAATGGTGGGTGGGGGGGGTGGGGGGCGGCGGCAATGAATTTAATCTTTTGGGAACGATTGGGGCTTGCTATTTTCAGTAAGCAGCGTTGAAAATATTTTCCTTAAAACAATTGCCTCTTAAAGTTGCAAATTGCAGTTTGCGAGTGGCAACTTTTCATCCCCCTCAACAATTGCAAATAATATTCTGATTAGTCAGTAAAATGAGCAGTTAAAACGATGCGAAGGCTTATGGTAAAAGTGACCAGACTACTAGGTAAATATATTGTTTCATAGATAATACAAATAAATAAAATGTAATGTTATGAAATACATAACATTTGATAATTATAAAACTTTATTATATAATATTAAATATTATTTACGTCATATAATATATATATATATGTTATAAAAATTATTTTTATAATATTTAATATTACTCTAATTTAAAAAAGCTATAGAGTAGGAGTAGCCTTTGGTGGACCACACCACATAAATGCCTCCTTTGAATGACGACAAATAGTGCCGCCCAGCTCGCGTGGAGTGGGTTCTAGCTGGCTTTGCCGTAGAACCGATTTTCAAAAACGGAGAGCTGCGGTTAGGTCCGTCAAAAACTGAGAAAAGTAGCCTTGTCCTTGTTTGCCACGTTACTCGCAGACAGACAACTTAGGATTAGGATATGGGCCCCACTTCCAACTCTCTGACGTGGTAATTTAGGTAAATGATTAAGCACCGTCGGAGCTTCTAGTCAACATCCCCCAACTGCCCCGTTGACTCCAACGGATAAATTTGCCCGACCGTCCTAAGATTTAAACACATTCTGAATTTTAATTCTAATGTATCAGAAAAAAGTGAGCCACCCGTTTTTTGTGTGGGGGATGTGGCGTATCAATAATTCAGGAGGAATGGAGCCGTCTTCCTCCTGATGGTAGGAAATTAAGTAAAATTATTTCAGGTGCCTAGGTTCAACAACATGAAAACTGTTTCAATTTTACACACGGGCAACGATTTGTATAGGGCGTTTACCGTTATTAAACAATAAACAAAGAATGTACTAGCCATTTGTGTTGGAAGTCGACTAAAAAAAAAAAAACCAAGTAAGATTGAAGTTAAGTAGTAGGACAAAGTAAGGTAAGGGACATGAAAGGAACTAATTGTACCATCGTGCCCTTCCATCGCGATGTGAACTTGGGTGTCCAGCTCCTCAATCTTCTTTCAAGGCCTCAAACACGGTTGAAGGAATCACCAAGGGAGAGCGAGGCCCCAGAAGTCTTAGAATCTTCTCATGCTTGCACCACTTCATCAACAGACTTTAGCTCTTTTTCTAATTGGCTACAACGGAGCTCTCATTTGCACTGCCTCCTCCATTACCTTCTCTTTATGATGGCATGCGCCTCTTTCAATTACTTACCTATGTCATTACATGCAATGTGAGCTCACTTCAAATTATGACATAGGACTTGGTTTAAACATCATGTCTTTTCATACTTAAAAGGCGAGCCTTGATCCTAACCAAGTTCTCTTACAAGCCCTAGCAGACCTTGGCTAACATAGTAGTGGGGCATTAAATGCTTGATATTAGGGATATCCAGCCTTGTTACGTAAGTCAAGCAAGTGAGATTGGTACTGTGCCCCTAATACATAAGAAGTATGCTAAGTGTGTTGCTTTCAAAATGGTTGTATAATAAGACTCTGTTTTGGAAAGGTCAGAAGGTTTGAAATTCCAGCAAGAGGAAGAAATCATAAAAATTGCAATAGATGAAGGCTCTTTATGATAAAAACTAACTTTTATTATAAAAATAGTTTGAAAATAGGTTTTAGGAAAGTAAATGGAGGTATTTTTTATGGGTTTTTATGAGAGGACTATACTTGAAGTATTTGATGAGGATTGGGGCTTCCTTTTGGGTTAAAGTTTTGGGAGAAGTTTCGACAAAAGGAATTTGGAAAATAGATTAGAGACATTTACTTTCCTAGGTCTCTGTAAGGTTTTGTAGCACTTAAAAGAACGCTGGAAAATTGGATAAAGATTCTATCCATTGTTGAATTTGTAATTGTTTTTGTAAGGATTATGCCTCTTCTTCTTTTTGGGTAAAGTGGTCAATCCAAAATTTTAGGGGTTAGGTAGAGGAAATAGATTTGGAGTGTTTTTGTAGGTTCTGGGGTTAAAACTATTTTTGATTTGTTTTTTTTCTTTTTTTGGATATGGGTTTTGTGTAGGGGTTTTGTCCTCATCTTTTGACTTCCGAGGCATCTATGTTTTGGAGGAATTCACGCGTCGTAAGCCTCTTTATAACCTCACTCAAATATTAGCCAAATACTCTACCAAGAAATCCACTCTTAGCATACAAGACCTTCAAACCAAAATTAAGATTGTCAAAATAGAATTCAAAAAACTTAAACAAAAAGCAACAAAAAGATGAAGAAATTATCCAACTTTTTCTTGCAAAACACCGAAGAAACCAACCGACAGATGATGAACAAGAACCTAGTCTTGAGCTAGAGCTACTAGATTCACAGCAACTTGAAATTATACAAACACATCTTCAAGATTTTTTGTTTTTTTGTTTTTTTTTTTTTGCCCTTGAATACGTTTAATCCTATATTATAAAAGACCTATCTAGAAAAATTCTCAAAACCTCACAGGACCAAGAAAACCCTGCACCTTCCACAAGTCTTCCTAAAACCAATAAAACCTCCTTACAACCTCACTCAAATATTAGGCAAACGCTTTACCAAAAAATCCACTCTTGCCATACAAGACCTTTTCCCACATCAGTAACAAGTAATAATATCATTTAGTTGTATTCGGCTAGTATAAAGATTTTGTTTTATTGGTTTTGGCTAAGGTTTTTTTTTTTTTGGTTTGTTATAGTATGATTTTTTAGATACAATATATATATATATAACTATTTGACTAAATTTTTTTAAATTTAATAGATATTATTCAAATAAAAAAATCTCTTGAATTCAATAGATATGATTATTTGGTTAAAATATATTTTTAAATTATTTGACAAAAAAAATCTCTTAATATTAATAAGTACAATCATTTTAAAGTGATTTTTTATAAAATAATATTTTTTAATAGCGATCAAATAAATTTAAAATATATATTTAATTTTTATTTTAAAAATTATTTCAAGATCTCCGACCACTTTTCTTCCGTTTTAATCTTTTTAATTTTTTTTATATATTTAGTTTCCACCTAAAAAAATTTTAAGAAATCATATAATGTAAAATGTTTTCCAGCCCGTCTGGGTCAAAGTCATCGCGCACCCTTGCTCTCTGTTACTCTAACCGTAAACTTTGGGCCTTTTTTTTTTATTATTTATAAATTTCGTTTAAAATTTAGAATAATTATTTTCTATCGTGAACGTAATCCGATTGGGATCTCCTTTCCCTCTTCCCTCTTAACTTCCACATTTCAAATCGAAAATTTTTAGATAAGTTTATATCGCTTACTAACCTTGTAAATTTTATGAATTTAAGACACTATATACCAATTTGATCAAATTTTGATTTGCCTGTCCAGTTTTGTTAGTGGAAGGTTTTACTGTTCATTTGTCCCAAGTCGATTGACATTTGTCCCTCTTTAAAAGTTAGGAATGGGAATGAATTAAATTGATGAATTAAATGAAAAAAAAATTACAAAATTTGTGACCCAAATTTTAAAATTTTTCTTTTCTTTCTTTTGTTTTTTTTTTTTTCATTAAGAGATTTACTTACAATAGAGCTTAAGATTTACATGGAAAACTTTTACAATGAGAGTTGAAAGCTTTTAATCACGATTTGTCTCCTCTCTCTTTTTAACTCCTTTTTGTAACTTCCAAACCGGTATTTTCAAGATGAGGAGCCTCTCTACCTTCCACAGTTTTTCAGTTTCAATTATTAACAAAGTTAATGGGCAAGGCTACGACTAAGCTGCTAAGTTCAAAACTGGAATTGTCAGCTTTGTCTTTGCAAGATAAATTTTATCAGTTAATGATAATTTTCCGGTATACTCAGTTAATAATTATTTGAATAAATAAATAAATAAAATCCCATCGATTAAAATCTTCAGCATCAGATGATGTAAATTTGGGGGCTGCACCACCGTTGCGGGGACGCGTGAACTTGAAGAGGGCAAACTGCAGACAAGGCCGGTTTTGGATGTTGACTCGTTGAGCGCAGTTACGTGTAGGCTGGAGAGAAAGTGAGCCGACACGCGTACATTTGACAGCTGTTTACTTGTAACTGCCTTGCCCAGAATAATCCCTTTCGCCTCTCAACGGCCTCCCTTCACTGTAACTGGCTCCAGCCAGGTTTGTTTATCTTTTTTTTTTTTTTTTTTTTAATCTCCTCTCTCCATATTTATATGCCCCCTCTCCTCCGCCGGTTTCACTCTATTATTCTGTCGTATAATTAGAGGCGAGGCCTTCTCCCCACCCCCCTGCGGCGGCCTCCACCGCCCCTGCAACCACCACCAAAAAGCGCCTTCCCGTTCTCAAAACATCTCCTCTGCATGGCGTCTACAACGAGAAAGGACGTGGATCGGATCAAGGGTCCATGGACTCCCGAAGAAGATGAGGCGTTAAAGAGGCTGGTTCAGAACTATGGACCCAGAAACTGGTCTCTGATAAGCAAGTCGATCCCTGGTCGATCGGGCAAGTCTTGCAGGTTGCGATGGTGCAACCAGCTCTCCCCTGACGTTGAGCGCAGGCCTTTCAGTCCTAAGGAGGACGAGACCATCCTGAGGGCCCATGCTCGCTTCGGCAACAAGTGGGCCACCATCGCTCGCCTCCTCAATGGCCGGACCGATAACGCCGTCAAAAACCACTGGAACTCCACTCTTAAGCGGAAATGCTCGTCCATGTCCGAGGACTTGAACGACGAGGCACATGCCCGACGGGCTCTCAGAAGATCCGCCAGCGTTGGTGCGGGCACCAATGTTTCGGGTCTCCAATTGAACCCTACCAGCCCATCCGGTTCCGACTTGAGCGATTCCAGCTTACCCGGCGCGGTTTCCTCTCCGGTCTACATACCCCTGGCCAGAACCGGTTCCCTTGTCCCGCCAAGTCTGTCGATTGAAGCCTCTTCGTCCACCACGGATCCGGCTACCTTGCTTAGCCTTTCTCTGCCCGGATCCATTTCGGGCGAGGCTTCGAATCAAACTCCTCTTTCCGGATTGCCATCAAATCATGTTCTGAATCCGAACCCGACCCATAACGTAGAGACGACAGTGGCACCAGCTCCAGCGCCGGTACAGCAAGCTCGGACGGCCCAAGAAAACGATGCTTCTGGTGGGTATGAGAAGCAATTTTTCAGTCCGGAGTTTTTAAGGACGATGCAAGAGATGATAAGGAAGGAAGTAAGGAGTTACATGTCAGGGATTGAACAGAATGGGCTGTGTTTCCAAACAGAAGCCATAAGGAAAGCCGTCGTTAAACGAATTGGGATTAGCAGAATCGATTAGACAAACATGGGATTAGCAATCATTTGTGGCAATTTTGAATTGTTGGTGAACATGGTGGTCGATTGAACATCGGAATGAGACAGATTGAGAATCGGAACCCCAAAAATAAATAAATAAAAAGTGTTTTAAAGAGAAGAAAGGAACTTTATTTACTATTTTTTTTTTCTCAAGTGGGCTTTAGTTGTTGCTTTTTTAACAGAAGTAATAATTTTGGGTATTGCACAGTTCAGTCAGTCAGCGGGAAGAAGAAGATCGTCGTACCTGGAGGGGTTTTGCTTATGGCAGAACAAGAGGATTTCGGAAAAAAAAAAAAAAAAATTTATAGTGTCAAAAACGAAAATAGAAAACATTGACTTAAATTTTCCATAAATTTTTTTTTTTGTCCTTTCTTGGAAGGTAGGGTAGCTGTTTTATGGCACATGAGAATGAAATTGCAATTGAAAAACAAAGAAATCGAAGACGTTCAATGGATGGCCAACGTAAACTGAGAGGCGCAACCGTTTTCGTTTGCTCTTTCTGCTTTTTTTTATTTTTTTTTTAGCGTGTCTGAAGGAAAATTCAAACGCCAGTTTGAGGTGGACACAGGAAAACACAACGACCTTTTTTTTATTTTATATTTTTATATAAAAATTACGAAACTCTCGAATCAATCACTTTTGTTTTTATTTGGTGGCCTTGATATGGTGGGGTCTAAAAGGAGAGATTAGTCTGTGTCAGATTTCAATCAGGTGCACAAATTGAAGATATACTGTTCAACCAAGTGGTTGTTACTTAGCAATCAAGTAATTGGGCATTGTATTTGGACAATATTCCCCTGAGGGCTCTTTGTTCTTCTGTCTTTTAGAAAGGATAAGAACAAAACTTCCTGGCATTTATTATTAGTTACTAATGTAGGGAAGAGAAAAATTATTAAAAAAAAAAAAAAGGACTTTTACTAATCAAGGATTCTGCCAATCAAATTCAAGAAAATAAACCCTCCGCTCACATGTACTAAGCTTAACTGGGTTTGGAAAAAGAAATTCGTTGGTAACTACCTATTCATCTGTGCACTCAAAATACTTTAAGTCGCATATACTTTGCTTGGAGTGATTGGATGTACATTGTAAGCCATCATATACAAATAGTTATAAATATTATGTATTCATGTTTTTTTTTTTACACGAAAGGAAGTATCACAATAAGACTATAAATTTGATCGACTAAAGCATATATCTGATTGCTTAATGTCTTTCGATTAACAAGTAGACGTTCTTTTTCAGTGGTTACCGGCCAACCCTCAAACATTAAACTTCAAAACTTGATAGCTTCAACTTTTCTTTTCTTTGTTCTTTTTTTTTTTAATTTTCTTTTTGACCGTAGAGAATGGAAAAATAAGGGTGATATTTTATAATTTTGTAAGAGAGGATTATGTTAGATATTTATTAGAACTTAGGTGAAGCCATTATACAGGACTATGAGGTAGTAAATTTAAAATTTGATAAAAATTATTGACTATTGTAGGGCTGAAAATATGTTTAGTTAAAGTAAATATAAGATTCAAACTCATAATTTTATAGTATTAATGAATGTCTCAAATTATTAGATCATAACGATTGGTGATAATTTACATATATATATATTTTGAGTATACTAAGTTTAAATTTGGAGAATTCACAAAATTCCATAAATAAAATATGTAGGAAAAATGATAGAAATCCTGGACATTCCTCTTAAAAGTTTTGTTTTATCATGTAGGGGGTAAGGTTCATAGGAAAATAAGAAAAATAATTATTGTGCAGTTTATCCTAATATAAGAAAAAAGAGAGTAAAATCTGAAGGCAAATGATGCGCACACCCAATGTCAAACTATTACAGCATCATCTTTGGTCTGCCTCACCAAAAATTTTGGGAACACAGGGTGCGATCAGCCTAAACCTACAAAAACCAGGTTGAGTTCTAGTCAAACGTTTTCGGCATAATGGCCAAAGGCAATTAGTTCATGCTTCCTGAGTTTTTAAACATCCAAAATGGGATGTGCTTCCCCATTGATGAAAGAGTGGAAAAGAACCAGTGAGTTTTAATTTGATGTCATTCATAATAACACAATCAAATATCAAAAATAAAAAAAAGGCACTAAATTCATCAATTCATTTTAATGCTTGTGGTGTTGCCACAATTGCAAGAGAGACAAGTTTGCTTTCTAAGTGCTCATCTCATCTTCTTATAAATTTCTTTGTATTCACTAATTTTGAGTGCATCTTTCTTGTAATGTATGCAATTCAATATAAGATGATATTGCTTTCTCTATCCATTTTCCTTCCGATCCTTGCACGGGCTGTGATCCTTCTGTATTACTAGTCAATGCTTATTGTCACAGACTTGGCCTTAATCAACCAATGACTCACGTGGTATTAGCAATTCACTTGATTCGAATATTAGTTCAGCTTTCTTCGAGAACTAGAATGCTGCTAGCCAAAGAAAGAAGCACACAAGTAGACAACAGATATGGAGAATTTTGAGAATATTATACTACTTAAAAAATGTAATTACACAATTACTTGGATACTTTACAAATGAGGTCCTTAAGGGTATATATAATGATCCACCTCCTCAATAGATGGCTAAGATCTATTTGATCTAACGGTCCCTATTTTTTTTAGATTATTCTGCATAACTCTATACTTTACAAGAAGATAAGAGAATTATTTACAAGATTCTAAAGACTTCCACTTAGTTCTAGAATTATGAAGAATAAGCATCTTTAATAGCTTAATTTAGGCAGAATGACGTGGCGCGTGACATTCTCCCCCACTCAATCTGGCGATGCCCTTGTCGCGTCCCTCTTTTATATCTCGATCACATCCATGTTGTTCCACAAAGTTAGCTTGTGTTTTCAACTTGCCTCGCTATTAGGCAACATTTTCCATTTAACAAAGTACTCGATATAACTTAGATGGGTGCCTCTTCATGGAATGACGTAATGCCCCAATATCTCTTCTACGTCACAATTTTGCGTCATTGTTATAGTTGTAGGGGCTCTTTTCAATTCACCCTTACTCGGCTCCGCCTTATTAGGATGGTAAGGCTTTAATAAGCTTACATGGAACACTAGATGTATCTCGAGGTGTAATGATAGAGTTAACCTGTAAGCTAGCTTGCCAATCCTCTTCTTTACTGGGAAGGGTCCCTCGTAACACCTTGCGAGGCCCTTGTGGACTTTAACAAGCCTTTGACTTTGATGGGGAAGGAGTTTCACCATCACCAAATCTCCTTCCTCAAACTTCAAGTGTCTCCTCTTGGCATCGACCCATTTCTTTATTCGCTTGGTAGCCTTAGCCAAGTGTGCCAATGCCATGTCGGACTTCTTATGCCAACCTTTGGCAAACTTAAATGCAGCAGGACTCGGCCCTTTGTAGCCAATTGCCATTGTGTGTGGAGTCATTGGTTGTAGTCCTATAGCAACCTCAAATGGACTATAATGTGTCTCACATCGGTTCCTAAGGGGGTCTTTGGGCTGTCTATAAAGGTTGGGTCAACTCTCCATTCTTGAGCTAGCTTTTGTGGTGGAGTTAGGTTCAATCCCTTATCAAGTGGTATTAGAGCCAAACCTTAGAGGGTCGGTAAGCATATGTACAAAGGTTCCCTGCCACTGTGCCGATCGCTGACTGAAGCAGCATGAGGATGTGCAGTTTAAAGGAACCGGGAATAATGTGTCCCACATCGGTTCCTGAGGGGGTCTTTGGGCTGTTTATAAGGGTTGGGTTAACCCTCCATTCTTGAGCTAACTTTTGTGGTGGAGTTAGGTTTAATTCCTTATTAGACTAGCCCTAGTTGACTTGCTTTTTTGTACATTGTATGAGAATTAGGCTATGTCAAGCAACTTAGCCCAATCGCTTTGGTTGACACTTACATAATGTCTTAAGAACAACTCTAACAAGGCATTCACCCTTTCTATTTGGCCGTCAGTTTGGGGTTAAAAGCTTATGGAGAAGTTGAACTTCAATCCCATCAACGTGAATAGCTCCATGTAGAATCTTTCGGTGAAGCGAATGTCTCTATCACTGACAATCGTCCTCGGGATGCCCCAATATTTCACCACATATTTGAAAAATAGGTGTGCTGCATCCTCAGCTATAAACTTTGAGGGTGCTACCCCAATATTTAGCCTTGCCCGGTTTATACTCCATCACAAAGTTGAATTCCGCCAAGAAAGCTTGCTACCTCACTTGTTTTGGCGTTAGTTTCTTCTGATTGAGGAAGTAACTTGTGGCAATGTTGTCTGTTTTTACGATGAACTTTGATCCCAACAAATAATACCTCCAAGTTTGTAAATAATGCACCACTGCAGTCATCTCCTTCTCTTGGACTGTATATTGACGCTTGGGTTTCATTCAACTTGTGGATCTCATACGTAATAGGATGCCCATCTTGCATTAACACACCACTAATTACAAAATCAGAGGCATCAATATATACCTCATAAGGTTTTGTGTGGTCGGGAAGAGCCAACACTAGCTCGTCGACTATCACTTGTTTGAGCACTTTAAACGCTCTTTGACATTTAGCGTCCCAACTCCACGTTCTATTCTTCTTTAACAAATCAGTAAGTGGAGTTGTAATAAAGGAGTAGCCCTTTATAAACCTTCTATAGTTATTAACGAAGTCTAAAAAGGATTGTACCTCGGTTACCTTTTTTGGTGGCTCCCAGTTGTGGATGGCTTGCACCTTGGACTCGTCCATCCGTATTTTGTCTTCATCAACAATATGCCCTAAGAATGTGACCTATCATTGAGCAAAGGCACATTTCTCCCCTTTTACGTACAACTCATGTTTTCTTAGTACTTGGAAAACTTGTCGTAGATGTTCAATATGCTCATTCAACGTTTTACTATAAACAACGATATCATCCAAGTATACTACAACAAATTTATCTAAAAACGACTTGAATACTCTATTCATGAGGGTACAGAATATGGTAGGGCCATTTGTAAGTCTAAACTGTATAACTAATAATTCAAAGGAGCCATACCTCGTAATACAAGTGGTTTTTGGCTCATCTCCTTCCGTAATCCTCACTTGGTAGTATCCCGATCTCAAATCCAGCTTTGTGAACCATCGTACTTCACCTTGCTGATCGAACAAGTCAGCTATCAATGGAATGAGATACTTATTCTTTTTAGTAATTTTGTTGAGCGCTCGATAATCGATGCATAACCGGAGTGACCCATTTTGCTTCTTTTGGAATAACATGAGTGCACCATATGGAGCCTTCGATGGTTGAATGTAACTCACATCCAATAGCTCTTTAAGTTGTCTCCTAAGTTCCTCTAACTCAAGGGGTGCCATTCGGTAAGGCACCGTAGCAGGTGGTCTTACACAGAGGACTAACTCTATCTTGTGGTCCACCTCTCGTTTAGGTGGGATTTTCTTAGGCAATTCGGAAGACATAATGTTCTTGACCTCCTTCAGGATGTGAGAGACTTCCTTAGGTAGCACCTTTGATGAGAACATATCCTTTCTATCTTTCAAGGATATAAAAGAGGTGGGTTGCGCCTTCTTCATACCTTTAGAAAGTTGCATGGCCGAGATTTGCCTTGATTGAAGGCTGGTTTCTTTAACCAAGGGCACCATGTAAGTGTTGCCTTCCTCCAAAATACACATTATGTTGGTAAAAGGAATAGACACAACCTTAACTCGATCCATAAACTCAATACCAAGTACAATAGGATAATTATCCATTGAGACAATAGAAAAATCTACAAGGCCACACCATTCACCCATACGTACCTTTATACTATGAGTGATGCCGAAAATCGACTTTAACTCCGAATTCACTGCCTTTAGCCATTCTCACTCCTTGTTGTATTTGATGCTCAACTGTTTTGCTTCCTCTTTTTGAAAAAAGTTGTTAGAAGCTCCGGTATCCACTAAGGCTTTAACCACTTAGTTACTTATCTTTGCTTCTACGTATAATCGTCCTCTCTTTTTGGTCTTAGGCACTTTGATCTTGACTTTGATGACATTGAGGATTTGTAAGGATTTCATCCTCGTCTCTTCACGTTGCTACTATTCCTCCTTTTCTTCAACTATGGTAAAAAGTTTGGCTTTTCTTGGGCAATCTCTTACTTGTGCAGCCCATCGCAAAAGTAGCATTTGAGAGGGCCCTTATCATTGCTTTGGCCTTCCTTGGTGTTCCTCCCTTTTTTAGGCCTATGAAATTAGTAGAATTGTCCTTTGTACAAGGGACTATCTCTCCTACTCTTTCCCTTGCCGTCTTTGTCCTTATGAGACTTGGGCTTCTTGGACTTCTTGAACTCTATTAATGACTCGACAATAAAAATAGCGGTGGTGAGATCTTGAATACCATATCTTTGGATCTTTAACTTCGTCCAATTTTGTAAGCCATCTTTGAACGCAATAAATGCTTCCTTATTGAGATAATCAGGAATTTCCAGCAACACTTCGAAGAATTCCTTTACATACTCTCGTATGCTCCTTTTTTATTGAAGATGCCTTAGCTTTGCTCTGGCCCCTTCCTCGACATTCTTTGGATAGAATTGTCACTTGAGTTCTTTCTTGAATTCGTCCTATGTGTTGATGATGCAAGTACTCCTTGTGATGTCGCTATACCTCCTTCTCCACCATATTATTGCGGTATCCACGAGGTATAAAGCGGCACTATCGATCTTCTTGGTATCCTCTGTGACACCAAGTACCTTAAAGTATTGCTCCAAGTTCCATAGGAAGTTATCAACCTCCTTCACGTTCCTCGACCCATTATATGCCTTGGGCCTTGGAACATCTACCTTTGAAGAAGCGACTACCGTAAACAAGACAATGCTTCCACCTTGAACAACTGCCTTTTTGCAAAGGACTAGCTCATCCTTGGTCTCCTTCAACTCGTTAGAGACTCTTTCAAGCTCTTCCTTCAACGTCACAACTTCATAATGGAAAGTTTCTTCTAAGGTCTTCACTTGGTTTAGACACCTTGATAGGGTCTGGTTCAAGGCACCTTGCATCTCCTCATGAAGTTTTACGCTCTCCCTCTCGAGCTCGTCGATGCGTTGGTCAGCCACTTTAAACTTCTCTTGCTTATCAGCCATAGCAAGCTCAACTTTTGCGAGCATTGCATTGGCATCTTCCAAGACAACCCTCGACCTTAATCTACCTCTTTTGGGTTGCTTATAGGCTTCTTCAATCATGTGGTTAATCTCACTGTGAGGATCAAACATCCTTATTAGACAAAGTGTACTTGTTACTTGTAGAAAATGTGTTCTGATATCACTAGTCACGGATTTGGCCATAATCAATCAACGACACGAGTGACACTAGCAATTTACTTGATTTGAATACTAGTTCAGTTTTCTTCGAGAGATAGAATGCTACTAGTTAAAGAAAGAAGCACATAAATAGATAAGAAATATGGAGAATTTGGAGAATATTGTACTACTTCAAGAATGTATTACTTGGATGCTTTGCAAATGAAATCTCTAATGGTATATATAATGATACACCTACTAATGAATGAATAGAAAGAGATTTATTTACAAGATTTTAAAAAATAAGTATCTTTAATAAATTAATTTAAATATAATGATGTGGTGTGTGACATTAATGACCATCGTCTCATAGCGCAGCACGGACCAATCGGAGTCTTGGAGGCTACCAATTAATAGACTTGATCAAAGTCTATCCTTGAATTTGTGTGTCCTGCTACAGTCTTCTGTAGTCTTATGTGGGGATATTGCGATAAGCAATGTAGGCCCGTTTTGGCCTTCGCGGGGGCCTGCCTTGATTGCACTATCGTCTCTCCTTGACCTTTCCCATTGACCTTTCCGTGTCATTGTGGGCACGGCATGCAGAAAGATGTGTATCGTACTCCTACTATTCTACTATTTGGGGCACTAAATCAACGCCCTGAAGCGCCAGTAAAATTGATGTGGACGTTTTGTGATGATAGCAGCCTCTCGTTGGAGCACATTTACGTTTTAACCTGTTTGAAATCTTTTAGCTTTCATAGCAGCCTTCTGCAATTACCACTGAGACATGCTTTGATATTCTTGTGCTTCTCGAGAGCCTGGGGCATACATATGAATATGATAATTTCTCTATCATAGACAGGACCACTAGCTTCAACTGCAGATTACCTCCCAGGCCCGATTCCCTTCAGCGCAACATTTACTAGTACTCGGTAGTCCAAACGTTCATTATGAAATTTAGATATAATTTTCTACTTATAAAATTTTAGTTTAAACATGTGGTTAGAACATCAGAATTATCTCCATGCCTCCGTTACATTTTTCAGGCAAAATATGAACATCAAAACAACTATTATTGGTCTTAAGCACTAGCTAGTCTTTTTTATTTACTCCTTCGCAGCTCATAAAATCTACATTTCAGGATTCCATCAAAATTAAAAAAAAATTACACAAAAAAAAAAAGTCAGGTTAAACTTATCCAACCTTGTTAGGGCAAAACAGCACTTATAACACTACTGGACAATAGGGAATTAGGGTTGCATCAGGGCAGCTTCCCAGCAATAACATTCTAGCTTAAGATGCCATCAACTTCCTTACAAATGTAGAACAGCAGACATAATAAACAGCAAGACAACATATCACAACGCAACTTTCCTAGGGCGGTAAGTAGCCAGAAAAGATTCAGGGATTGTAGCGTAGTTGTTGAAGCTCGCCTGAATAGAATAAATGATCACACAATAACCACCAACCGCCTTATATTTATTAAAGATCATCTTCAAGGTTCGGGAGCAACTCGACGACTCGGCCCATGGTGGGCCTCGCATCTTTGTCCTCCTCAACGCATTGTAGGGCTACTGAAACCAAACTTTCCAGTTCATCTACATTGTATTTCGTTCCCATGATGGGGTCAACGATCTCCTCGACCCAAGATGTCTTTCCATTGCTTCCATTTTTCTTCTTTCTGATCCATGCCACCAAGTTCAGATGCTCGTCCACCTCTTCTCTTCTATCAGCTGCTTTAGTTTCCATTGAAGGGTTCCTTCCAGTTAGCATTTCCAACACAACTATTCCGTAGCTATAAACATCCACTTTGGAGGTTATTGGTTGGTTAAAGACCCACTCTGGAGCCATGTAACCTCTAGTTCCTCTTATCCTCGAGAAGCTTGGATTGTCAAGCTCACTTCTACTCAGTAGCCGGGAAAGCCCAAAATCTGACACCTTTGGCCGGTAATCTGAGTCCAACAGTATATTTTGTGGCTTCACATCACAATGTAGAACCCACTCCAGGCACTCTTCATGCAAATAAGCCAGGCCTTTGGCTGTGCCCACAGCAATTGCAAATCTCTTCTTCCAATCAAGATCTTTGGACGAGATGTTTTCTGCCAAAGATCCACTCTCCATGTATTCGTAGACCAGAAGCCTGCGCTCTCCCTCCACGCAGTAACCCCACATTTCTATCAAATACATGTGATTGAGCTTCCCAATCATGCTGATTTCTGCTAGGAATTCAGCTTCGCCTCGCTTAGCATCATTGAGTCGTTTGATTGCGGCAATTCGACCATCAGACAATGTGCCTTTGTAGACTGTCCCTCCTGCTCCTCTTCCAATTTCTTCTCTAAAATTTCTTGTTGCTTTCTTCAGCTCAGGGTAAGTGAATCTCTTGAAACAAGTTGGGGCAAGAAGGTAACCTTGAGGAGATTCGT
>JAHLGO010000381.1:4155607-4171334 GCA_020615895.1 Ceriops decandra | reverse complement strand
TCTGTTCTGTTTTGTCCTAAACAAGAAAAGACATACCAAAATTATGCCAAAAATCTCAACCAATCCAATGGCACCGACAAACCAAATCAAGAATTTCAGCGACCAATTCCCATGTTTTTTGACATAATTTTTTTCCAATTGCTGATCTGCTTTGGCAGGGCAATTCAAATTGATTCCTTTAAGTAGCAAATTGTTGGAGAAGCGCCTATTTTTTGGAACTTTCATATATAGGACTGCTTTCTTGCTGGGTGAAATGTAACCGTTCAGCAATTGGGTCTTAGGGAAACAATGAGGAACGTTAACTGGATGATCGGCGAAGTGGTGTCTTATCTCGAAGCCTTGGCAGTCGCATCTTTGCAAGCATATTTCCTTACACTTCTGCAACGTGTGATTGGGATAGACTGCTAGATCATAGCCATAAACTTGAACATGAGGCAGGCGAAGGAAAGTAGTGGCCTCATTGTTGGCACAAGAAACGTCAAATTCTGGCTTGCAGCCATATGACCAATCAGTATGATTTTTCACTTTAAATCCTGGAAGGCAAGAGCATTTTCTGCCCTGATCAGGAACCTGACTACACAAGCTGTTATTTCCGCAAAGTCCATGAACCCTGCATCCTTCAGCATAGGCTTGCCATGTAACAACCCAAGACTCTCTGTTGTTTTCTCTGCTGTACAGCCGAAGATTACCATCAAAATCTAGCGTCAATCTCCTCTGATATATAGCTCCATAATCAGCTGATAGAAAAGTTAAATTGTCCGAGGAAGTGAACTTGCCAAAGGAATCAAGTAAAGCAATTCTGCTGCTGTTATACGAGGATCTTGAGACTTGCCAAGGCAAAAGCCAATGGAACGGCCAGAAAACGCTTGAAAGCTGGGGGCCATCATAAAGAAGACGGAGAACGTTGTCATCATCAAAAGATAACTTGTAAAATCCAGAAGAATAGTTTTTACGGCTTCTTGACGAAACAAGCTGCGTATCTCTGGTCAGTGGTTGTTGTGGAAGAAGGGTATCCGTTGGCCAATGGAAGCTTTGCCAGAGAGTGACACCCTCTGCGGTGTCAAGAACAAGATTGCCAGTGTCTTCTAGATGCAGTGTGGTGGCAGAGAGCGAGAAAGTGCGGGTGGCCCAAGCAAAGCAGCCGGCATCTGTTAAGACAAGTTTTCCAGTTTTGCGGAGGGACAGCTTGGAACGCTTGCCGTTGACGGGTGTATCACGGTTTGCCATCCAAACGACGGTGCAGCTGCTGGGACAAGAGGGTTCGTTGAACCATATGGCAAAGCAGTATGCGTTACTGCCCACAGGGTGAAAGCCAGCAGAGAAAATTCCATTAGGCGAAACCAAAACGTCTTCAGGTTTTTCCACTGAGAGGGATGAGCCTCTGCTTAGACTTGTATGAGGTTTGGAAAACGAAAATGGGGTTGATAGGATAAGAGAGAAAAGACGTAGCAACAAAATATTGTTCATTTTGCAAGGAAACAAAAGAGAGCAATTGCTTCGGGGTTGAATTGTTGCATTTACTTTGGAGGAACTGGGTTGGACATAAATAATAAAGGGCAACGCAGGGAAAAGGCAGGTGGACGGGGAAAATGACGGGAAGGGGACGGAACCGTGGGACTCGTGTATTAAAATATTGCAATGCACCAACTTTAATTAAATACGGAAGATTACATTTTGGACAGGCGGACTGTTCATCACTTTCCGACGCTTAACGAATTCCACTGTAAAGTGTACCGGTCATTACCTTCTCTTAAAAACAATAGCCTCTTAATTGTGCAGCGTCTAGTTTAATAATCTTCTTCTTCTTCTTTCTTTTTTCTTCTTTTTTCTGGCGCGAAATTTATTCGCATCCTCTTTCACTTAATGTTCTCACCGTACCTACTCCCCTTACTCCTGGCCTAAACTGCTTGACAGAGGAGTTCATCAATATTCTCGTCATAATCAGGGCTCTCCTGTCTACTTCGCTTAATCCCAGACTTATAATGCGAAATGAACCGGATACACCACTTATTTTTTTAAAAGGTAATATGTTGGTTGTGCAATGCTTACGTTAATAAGTTTAAGGATTTTTTTTTTTTTTGGATATGGGTTATTATTATTTTTTTTAAAAATAATTTATTAAAATGTGTAGTCACCATATTTATAAATTCTATTTTTTTTTTCAAGACGAGACTTCGTTACATAAAAGACAAAGGCACTAAAAATAAATATAAATGGACATAATTTGGATATAAATTTATTATATTTAATTAATTATAATTATTAATTATTATAAAAATATTTTTAAAATGTTATTACTATGAATAAAAAAGAGAAATAAATTTTCATTCAAAGAATTAATTATGATATTTGATTTGATTTTAATTTAGAGTTAACCTTATAACGTTATGATTATTAAATATATATTTATTATTAATTAAAATTATATATTAAAAGAATAAAAATACATATTAATGTAAATATTTATTTTGAGGATGCATTTAATTTACTGAGTAAACATAACTTTTCATATACGTGTAAGTAATTTGCTGACTGGTCGATTCTCTTACAGTGTTGCTTACTCAATGCAGGGCTTTCAAGTCTTGATTTTTTTCGGCACATTAAAGCGTTGAAGTTTGACCAGGTGCTAGAATGAGGTTGGTATTTATTTTGTAGACATGTTGTTCACCAGGAGGGACAATAACATCCTTTCCTACAATGACGAGTGTTTAAAAAAATTAAAAATTTTAATTAATTTACAAAATTAAACTTAATTGAATTGAGTTGAATTTAGATTAATTAAATCAATTTGAAAATTGACTAATCGAAACGAAGACCATTGTAACTTTCATCGTGTTGATCTCAATCCCCATCTCCTACAATTGTTGCATTCCTTCATCCTTTGTCATCTAAGTCTCAGCTGTCTGATCTTATAGCTTCGTCTTCATATTTTATTATCTCGATCTCCTACTTCATCTTTGGGTTGTGTTAGTGCGTGTTGTAGGAATGGAACTTAATTAATATTATATGAAAAGTAAAGATGTAATTTGTTTCCATATAATAATTGCTAAATCTCTTTATATAAAAGTGTATGCTTATTATGTAATTTATAATTCTTAAAATAATATAATTCTAGTATAGTCATAGATATAAGAACATTTAAATTTTGAATTATGTAATTTATATATATATTTTTGCCTTTATTTTATTTTTGAATATTTCATGTCCTAGCAACTGATACTAGAGTTTTGGTTCTAAGGAGGTTAAAGAGATAATGGGAGCAATAACATTTGTAAAAGGAAAAGTAAGATTAATAAGTTAAATGATATTAATTTTGATTTTCGAAAACTGCATATGAAAAATTATTTGTATTAAAAGAAATTAGGGGTTACTAGACAAACAAGCCTTAAGAATCATTTGATTAATGTTGGCTTGAAACATTACTTTTAATATGTAAATGAAGAAGACCATTCTAGAACTAATAAGGTAATTAACTTGTATATACAAGAAATTATCTACTTTTAATAAGGTATAATTGATGAGAAAATTATTTAATTTGAAGATGAAATAGAGTATCTTTTTTTGCATTTATATAAAAGAATTTAATTTAATTTCTAGTCAATTGAGTTTAATGAATATAAATTTTGATAAAGAGGTTACAACTTTGATTTTATTATCCTTATTGTTTAGAATTTGGAACATCACTATAACTACAATAAGTAGTTCTTTTGGTTCACAATAATTATAGTTCAGTATAGTTTAAGATTTCATTTTGAGTAAAAATATTTGTAAGAGAGAATTGGGTATATGTTAGAAATTTGGTGTTACATGCTAGAATTGCAACTATAAGGGCCATATTAAGAGAGACTACAAGCAACCAAAGAAGAAAAATCACAATGAAGATTTCATGAATATAGCAATTGAAATTATCATAGACATTTTGATTTTAGGTATTATCTAATGGAGTCATAGATTTTAAACTTTGAAGTACCTTTTCACATAACCTCATATAGAGTTGCATATAAAACTATGTTATTGGTAATTTCAAAAAAATTCATCTTATTTATAATCATTCATTGGATATAATAGGGAAAGTAATATTCATTTCAAGACATTAAATGAATATGTGTAAAAGTTGAAAATTGATAGACACATTCTTAGATTGAAAATAAATTTGAAATTTATAAGGTAACTTAATAAAAAAGAACATTTTATAACTTTTGTTAATAAGTCATGAAAAATCATCAAAGATGTAATTATGATAATAAGAGGAAACAAAATTAGGACATACTATATGTCCTAAGGAATAAAAGATTTAATAAGAGCTATTGAGTTATGGATTGATTTTAAGATTTTCCATTGCATCTATAGATATATAAGTGAAAAAGGAATAAAGGTATTTACAACAAAGGCATGTTATTTAGCATAACAACTATGGATGCTGGTATTTGTGAGGATTATATTTTTAAGAAGTTGAAAAAGGCCAATTTATCCAAAGTTGGAAAGACCCTAAGGGCATAGAAATTAGAGTTTATGCACATTAATGTTTATGGTCCCTGCTTAGTAGCATCCTTAAGTGGCTTACTTTATTATGTCATTTTTATTAATGACTCCACTCAGAAGTATGAGTTTCTTTTTTTAAAAAAATAAATCTAATATGTTTATGACTTTTAAGAAGTGAAAAAATTATGTAGAAAATGAATCAAATATAAATAGAAAATGCTTTATATCTAATAATGACAATAGGTATAACAATAAAAAATTCAAATATTTCTATTTAACTAATAAGATTTTAATTGAGAGAATAATTCTGAAGATACCACAACAAAATGGTATCATTAAGCTCATAAATAGAACCTTAAATAAATATACAAAGAGCAGGAGAATATATGTTACATCGTTGAAGACATTCTAAACTAATTTTGTCAACAATACAACTTATTTGATTAACTGAGGACCCTTTATTCCTTTAGATGGAGAACTACTAGAGGAAGCTTGGAAAAAGTTAAAGGTAAATCTTTCACATTTAAAAATCTTTACTTGTATCTCATAAATGCATGTAGATTTTAATGAAAGAGATAAATTAAATTTTAAATCACATAAATGTTTTTCTATTGGGTATGGAATTGATGAATTTAGACATCATCTTTAGAATGAACAAAATAAAAAAAGCATTACAAGTTGAGATTTTATATGTAATGAAAATATTATCTATAAAAATAGATGTATTCCAAAATCTGATAGTGTAAAAAGCATCATAGAAAATGGGATATATTGAGTTAGAGGAAATTCAAAAGATAATATGGGTAAAAGAGTGTTAAAAAATCCTAAAAACATTCTACTATAGTTAAAGCCTTTTATATTTATGGCATAAATAATGAAATTTTGTAGAATATTTGAGTCTTCATAATGGTTCTTTCATTCATTGTTTTATTTACTATTGACTAATGAAAATGCATTAGAATGCTTTAATGAAGTAATATAAATTAAAAATTTTGCTAATTAGAAGTTATTCATGAAAGAAATTATGTTCACTAAAAAAAAACCATACATGAAAGCTAATTGAATTACTAAAAAGCAAAAAGATACTGAACAACAATTTGATTTATTAAGTTAAAGAAGAATATAATAATAGTAAAAAACACAAGACAAGGTTGGTTGTGAATGATTTCAGTATAAATAAAAAATTAACTATATTGAAATTTTTTTATTAAGTTATAAGGATATACAATACAGAAAATCTTTCTAATATGTTAAATAAATCAATGGTTATAGTAAGGTTAAACTTATGTGTAGCCTAAATTTGCCTTTATGGTTAATTATTAAGGAGGTGTTGCATTAAAATTATGAATTATAAGAAGTTTTTAATTACATTTGATAATGGTCGGTTAGATAATCAATCTTCTAGTGAAAGATTATTGTAAGAATGAATTTTAATTAATATTATATGGAAGCTAAATATGTAATTTATCTCCATATAAAATTGCCTTATCTTTTTATGTTAAAGAGTATGTTTATTATGTAATTTGTAATTCTTGAAATAATAAAGTTATAATGTGATTGTAGATGTAGCAACATTCAAGTTCTAAACTAGGTAAATTTTTTGTGTTCTTTTTCATTTTTATTTATTTTTAAATATTTCATTTCCTAACAATGTATTATTGTGTTTAATGCTTCAAGTAAGAATCAATTGTAATGGTCTTTTAAGGATTTAAAGATTTTAATTTTTTGGTTTTTGTTGAAAATTTCATTTATCACTTTAATTGTTCTTGAATATACCTATTACTGTAATATTGAAGATTGCTAAAATTTTTGTGTTATTATTCATTTTTGGAATCAAGCAAGTGCATTTAATTCTTTTTCAATTTTAGCTTTGTAAGGTTAGAATTATAGATTGTTGGTTTGGTTTCTTATATTTCTTGTTTCAATTCTCTTTATGGTCTTACTTTCTGCTATTCATTAGTGTTGCTCATCACTTTAATTTAGTTTCCTGACCCATTAATTTAATGTTATAAAGTCATTATTAATTAAGACTAAAGGGGAATTGTTTTAGTTTGAATAGCTTGAAAATCTTTGTTAAAAGGCTAAAGTTAGTAATTATTGAAAAAGAAAGCTTAAAATCGACCCATTAAGTCAATACTTCATGATATTATTTGATAGAAACAAATCATTGAGAACTAGATTAAGATTTTAGGTTAGACATTGTCATAAAGCACTATGATCAAAGCATATGATTGATTGATTGATTTTATTTTTATTAATTTAAAATTTTGAATATGATTTTCATAATTTCACTGCATATAATTTGAATAGATAATTACTTTTTTTTTTAAATGGTATGCATTAGTGAAACTACTAAAATGATGAAAAGAAGGTTAGGTTGTGTTATTGGAAATTCAAGGGATCAATCCACCACCTTAAGTTCATATTTAAAAGATGTTAAGGGTGAGAATCTAAATCTTCTATACTTAAGTCTTGATCAAAGTCTAAGGTTAAGAAAGAGCTTAAAAATAAAAACAGATGCTGGATATAGATCCACTTTACTGAAAATGAATCGAATGAAACAAAACCATATGTTTCTTGTAATTATTATGGTGTTAGCATACAATGTGAGTCGATAAATGGCATTAATGGAACAAGTAACCAATTAAATAAATGCATGAAATATCCATTAAATATGGATAAGAAACAAAAGACCTTTGAGGATGAATCTTAGGAAATAAAGGATGGCTTTGTCAATATCAAGGTGGTTCAAACTTAAATCTTTGATCTAAAAAGTTGTAAGAAAAAACATATCAAGATGATCATTATTGATAAGTTTCTATTTGCTTGAGTGTGAGGGATTTCATGACTTCTATTATGAATTACAACCATAATTTGTTAATCCCTATCATGTCACAATTATTAAAGATTACTATGATTTATTCTTGGAGGTGAAAAGAAATTTAAGGGGTTTTCTACAAAAATTGCCTTCAAGAGTTTGCCTTACCATGCATACTTGGTCATTTATTCAAATTTTCAATTAAATGTATCTTATAACACATTTCATTGTTGATAATTGAAACTTGCAAAAAGGAACCATAAATGTTTTTCCAATTTTTAGTCGTTTAAGTAAAGTAATTGAAAGATTGCTAGATTGAGGCATTGATAAAATCTTTACCATAATAGTAAGTAATGCTAGCTCTAATGATATGGGGTTACAATATTTTAAAAAGAGACTTAATAGTTTGAAAAGAATTATTATGGGTGATGACTATTTACATATGAGATATGTTGCACATATTTTAAGTTTAATTGTCAAGAAAGGTTTGAAAGAATTAGATGATTTTATTACTAGGATCTACTTTGCTATGAGGTATGTAAGATCTTCTCTAGCTTGGTTGTAAAGATTTAAATCTTATGTAGAAAAAGCAAAAATTAAGAGCAATAGACTTGTTTATTTAGATATGTAAACTAGGTAGAATTATACTTATTTAATGTTGGATTATATTGTTAAATTTCAAAAAGAATTTGATTGTTAGAGATTATTGATAACAAGTAAGTTGAAGAGTTGTTTAAACTAATGGGATATATAAAAAAGGAGGGTGATAATGAAAATGAAAAGAATAGAAGTGTGAGGACAAGAGGTATGTGGTATATATTGAGATTAATTAGGAATATACCTATAACTTGTTGCATTTTCTTAAAGTATTTATAATAGTACTTTAAGATTGTCATGATCAATATATGTAATTGGCAATGAATACATGAAGGAAATTTATGTAAGTGAAATACTTCTTTTATTAAGGTGCCTTAGTGATGATGATGAAGTGGCTTTGATGGCTTTTAAAATGAAGAAAAGGCATGATAAGTATTGAGTAAATATTGGTAATATCAATAGTATGTTGTTCATTGTTATGATTCTTGACCCTTGTTTTTAGTTGAGATATGTGTGTAATGGGTGATTAATGAGTAATATAATGTTGATAAAGCTAAATTGTTAAGAGTTAAAGTGGAGAAGAGTTTAAATACTTTGTTTGTATCATATGAGTTTGTTCATGCCTTAATCAATGAATAAATATAAAATTTTAGTTATGGTGGAAGTTAGTGATATGGAAGATTTTATTTTTGATTTTAGGACTTCTTTGTATAATAAGGGAAATATTAATAGTGTGGCTGTTAAAAAGCAAAACAGAATTGGATAAGTATTTATTGGATACTTATAAAAACAAAAAGAGTAAAGTCTTTGAAATTTTGGCATATTGGAAGGGCAACCCTTCTAGATATCCAATATTGTCTTTAATGGCTCATGATATATTAACTATGTTTGTGTCAACTATCGCACCTAAGTTAATATTTAGTATTGGTGGTCGTTTTCTTAATTCATTTTGTAGCTAACACCTCGGATTGTGAAGGCTTTTATTTATACACAAAATTGGCTCTACAAGAAGCTTCCTAAACTTTACTTAAAGGAGAAATTTAAAGTACGTGAGTCAATGGAATCAAGTATTCTATATTCATTTTACTTTTATCATTCTAAGTCTTATTAGCTATATTTTATCTAATTTCTATTTACTTTTTAGTGTAGGAGTATCGTGCATAATTGAAAAACATCCTTAATTCATTATTGATGAATGAATGGTAAATCCCAAGGGAAGAAGAATTGAGATGGCTTCGAGTATTCACTTGCTTTAATATGGATTGGCACTTGACAAATTGCGTAAGTTTGAGATGGTGGCTGATTTCTTGGTCAAGTTGCTTTCCTTGTTATGCTATAGTTGTTTTAGTTTGTTACTTTGCTTGTTAAGTATTAGAAGAAACATATCATATATGTTTCCTTTTGTAATGGAATAATAATGCTACTTGTAGAGATTTGAATTAGTATGTTTTTAAAGTTTATTAGGAAACCATTTGAATGTTAAGCTATAGGACAAGTTAGGATTTTTTTTTCCTTATAAATCTCTTATTTTTGTTTTTAGAATTTGAGTTTGAGAATAGATCTCTAAATTAAAATTAAAATATTTGAATGTAAATACAAAATATTTTATTGATTAAATTATATAGTTAACTCTACATTTTTTTCAAGATAGATTATTACATGGTTAAAAAATTTGAATTATAATACGAATGATATCATCATATAAGCACCTCGGTCTTATCCAATACAACAAGGTCAACTCCAAGGTTTAACAAATAGACCTTAAGTTGATGAGTGAAATCAAATTTCAAGTTAAATTCCAATTTGATTTTATCCAATTGCCATCGAACTATAGAGCACTTAAGAAACAGCGAAACATTGCTGCTTAAATTTGTTATATTGTTGCCTAATATTTGGGGTAACGATTTTCTAAGCATTGCTTTTGATAGTTACTGTAGTAGCTTTTATGCAACGATTTTAATGTTTATTGCCGTAGGAAAAGCTTGAATGGAGTAAATGATCACACAACCACCAACCAACCGCCTTATCTACTAAAGATAGTCTTCAAGGTTCAGAAGCAACTCGACTACTTGGCCCATGGTGGGCCTCGCATCTTTGTCCTCCTCAACGCATTGTAGGGCTACTGAAACCAAACTTTCCAGTTCATCTACATTGTATTTCGTTCCCATGATGGGGTCCACGATCTCCTCGACCCAAGATGCCTTTCCATTGCTTCCATTTTTCTTCTTTCTGATCCATGCCACCAAGTTCAGATGCTCGTCCACCTCTTCTCTTCTATCAGCTGCTTTAGTTTCCATTGAAGGGTTCCTTCCAGTTAGCATTTCCAACACAACTATTCCGTAGCTATAAACATCCACTTTGGAGGTTATTGGTTGGTTAAAGACCCACTCTGGAGCCATGTAACCTCTGGTTCCTCTTATCCTCGAGAAGCTTGGATTGTCAAGCTCACTTCTACTCAGTAGCCGGGAAAGCCCAAAATCTGACACCTTTGGCCGGTAACCTGAGTCCAACAGTATATTTTGTGGCTTCACATCACAATGTAGAACCCACTCCAGGCACTCTTCATGCAAATAAGCCAGGCCTTTGGCTGTGCCCACGGCAATTGCAAATCTCTTCTTCCAATCAAGATCTTTGGATGAGATGTTTTCTGCCAAAGATCCGCGCTCCATGTATTCGTAGACCAGAAGCCTGCGCTCTCCCTCCACGCAGTAACCCCACATTTCTATCAAATACATGTGATTGAGATTCCCAATCGTGCTTATTTCTGCTAGGAATTCAGCTTCGCCTTGCTTAGCATCATTGAGTCGTTTGATTGCGGCAATTCGATCATCAGACAAAGTGCCTTTGTAGACTGTCCCTGCTGCTCCTCTTCCGATCTCTTCTCTAAAATTTCTTGTTGCTCTCTTCAGCTCAGGGTAAGTGAATCTCTTGAAACAAGTTGAGGCAAGAAGGTAACCTTGAGGAGATTCGTGTCTGTTCTGTTTTTTCCTAAGCAAGTAAAAACATACCAAAATTATGCCAAAAATCTCAACCAACCCAACGGCGCCAGCAAACCAAATCAAGACTTTCAGCGACGAATTCCCATGTTTTTTGACATAATTTCTTTCCAATCGCTTAACTGCTTCGGCAGGGCAATTCAAATTGATTCCTTTATCAAGCCAATTGTTGGTGAAGATCCTACTTTTCGGAACTTTCATATATAGAGCTGTTTCCATGCTAGGTGAAATGTAACCGTGCAGCAATTGGATCTTGGGGAAGCAATGAGGAACGTTATCTGGATAATATCTGAAGTGGTATTTTATTTCGAAGCCTTGACAGTCGCATCTTTTCAAGCATACTTCCTTACACTTCTGCAATGTGTAATTGGGATAAATTGCTAAATCATAGCCATAAACTTCAACATGACGCAGGCGAACGAAAGTAGTGGTCTCATTGTTGGCACAAGAAACGTCAAATACCGGCTCGCAACCATAAGACCAGTCAGTACGATTTTTCACTTTAAATCCTGGGAGGCAAGAGCACTGTCTGCCCCGTCCAGGAACCTGACTACACAAGCTATTATTTCCGCAAAGTCCATGAGCCTTACATGCTTCAGCAAAGGCTTGCCATGTAACAGCCCAAGACCCTATGTTGTTTTCTCTGCTGTACAACCGAAGATTACCGTCAAAATCTAGCGTCAATCTCCTCTGATATATAGCTCCATAATCAGCTGATAGAAAAGTTAAATTGTCCGAGGAAGTGAACTTGCCAAAGGAATCAAGTAAAGCAATTCTGCTGCTGTTATACGAGGATCTTGAAGCTTCCCAAGCCAAAAGCCAATGGTCGGGCCAGAAAACGCTTGAGAGCTGGGGGCCATCATAAAGAAGACGGAGAACGTTGTCATCATCAAAAGAGAACCTGTAGAAGCCGGAAGAATGGTTGTTACGGCTTCTTGACGAAACAAGCTGCATATCTCTGGTGAACAGTTGCTGAGAAAGAAGGGTATCAGTTGGCGAATGAAAGCTTTGCCAAAGAATGACACCCTCTGTGGTGTCAAGAACAAGATTTCCAGTGTCTTCTAGACGGAGTGTGGTGGCAGAGAGCGAGAAAGTGTGGGTGGCCCAAGCAAAGGAGCCGGCATCTGTTAAGACAAGATTTCCAGTTTTGTGGAGGGACAGCTTGGAACGCCTGCCGTTGACGGGTATATCACGGTTTGCCATCCAAACGACGGTGCAGCTGCTGGGACAAGAGGGTTCCTCGAACCATATGGCAAAGCAGTATGCGTTGCTGCCCACAGGGTGAAAGCCAGCAGAGAAAATTCCATTATGCGAAACCAAAACGTCTTCAGGTTTTTCCACTGAGAGGGATGAGCCTCTGCCCAGACTTTTATGAGGTTTGGAAAACGAAAATGGGGTTGAGAAGATCAGAGAGAGAAAACCTAGCAACAAAAGATTGTTCATTTTGCGAGTTTATGAGAGCAGAAGAGAGATCATGTGCTTCGGGGTTAAATGGTTGCCTGTACTTTTGAGGAACCGCGCTGGACGTAAATAATAAAAGGCAATGGACGGAAAATGTAAGCTGGACGGGGAAAAAAAACCGGGAGGGGACGGTATGTGGGACCCATGTATTAAATATTATTTTATTATTTATTTTAAAATAATTTTTTCAAAATTCGTGTACGAAAACTTGTCCCTTAGTCGACGCAATGTACTAATTTTCATTGAATACAGAAAATGACATCTCGAGCAGGCAAACTTTCCATCGTTTGCCAATGCTAAGGAATTTCACTGCAAAATCATAAAAAAGTAAATATAAATAGATATAATTTGATTTTAGATTTATTTTATTTGATGAATTATAATGATTAATTATTATATATATAAATTTAAAACATATAACTATTATAGATAAAAAAGTTATAAAAGGAATTTACGTCTAAAGAATTAGTTATGATACTTTAATTCATTTCAACTTAAAATTATGTTACAGTATTATGATTATTAGATATATATTTTTATTTTTTTATTAATTAAAATTATATATTACAAAATAAAATATATACAAATATAAAAATTTATATTTATGATGCAACTAATTTATTAAATAAATATAATTTTTTTATATAAGTATAATGGTTTACTAAAAAGTCTAATCTTTTCTATGTTGTTTGAAATTCTACTTTTAATCATAATAAAGCATTGACGTGTGACCAGGTGACTACATTCAAGTTGATATTTATTTTGTGGACACGTTTGCTTGGATGGACAATGACATCCTTTCTTCCAAGTAGGGCTATTTATAAAGATTAAAAATTTTAGTCAACTTTCAAAATTAAATTGAAATGACTCAAATTTTTATTAATTGAATTGATTGAAAATTTAATTAATTAAAAACTAAAACTTTCAATTTGAAAATGACTTTTAATACTAAAAAATTGTGGTTATCTTAATTGAACTAATTACAAAAAGATAAAAAGATACTAAACAACAAATGAATTTAGCAAATTAAAGAAAGCATAATAATAGTAAGAAATGTAAGGTTAAATTGGTTGTGAAAAAGTTTTAGCATAAAGGATGTATTAATTACACTAAAATTTTTTCTCTAATTATAAAGATATGTAATATATGTTAACTATGATAATGATTATAAAAAAGTTGAGGCTATTTTCATCTTCAATTAGTCTTCATCATTAACTGATAAGGAGGTATCACATTAAAGTTGTGAACTATAGAAAGAGTTTAATTATATTGCAATAATTATTAATTTGATAATTAGTCTTTAAGTGAGAGATTTTTGTAATTGGAAAACTTTATTAATATTATATGAGTAATAAATATGTAATTTGTCTCTATATCACAGTTGTCTAATCTTTTTGTATAAAAAAACATACTTATTATATAATTTGTAACTTTTGAACTAATGAGACTCTACATTAACCATTTATAAAGGAACATTCAAATTTTAAACCATATAACTTTTTTTTTCAATTTTATTCTTTTTTAAATATTTTGTTTCCTAACAATGGATAGATACGTTTGTTAATTCAAGTAATAATCAATTATAATCGTTTCTTAAGAATTCTAGTATTTTAATTTTTCTTAGCTTTCATTAAACATTTCATCTTTAATTTTTCAATTTTTTTTTGTTAAAGTGCCTACTATTGTAATATTGAAGATTGTTATGATATTTGTGTTATTACTCATTTTTGGAATCAAGCAAATGCATTTAGCTTTTTTCAATTTTATATTTGTAAGGTTAAAATTTTGGGTTTTCTATTTGGTTTCTTTTATTTCTTGTTTTAATTCTCTTTATGGTCTTATTTTCTATTAATATTATTTTTTATGTTAAGTTAAATAGTTGATTTCTTAATTTAGTTTATTGACTAATTAATTTAATGCCATAAATTCATTATTAATCAAGTCTATAGAGGATTTGTCTTAGTTTGAACAACTTGACAATCTTTGTTAATATACTAAAGTTAAAAATTATTGAAAAGAAAAAGATCAAAATTAACTCATTAAGTTAATACTGTATAATACTCCTTAATATAAATAAGAATCAATGCAAAATAGATTAAGATTGTGGGTCAATCATTGTTGTAAAGAATCATGATTAAAGTATGTGATTAATTAATTAATTTTATTTCTATTAGTTTGAAGTTTTGAATGCAATTTTCATAATTTCACTAAATATCATTTGGATGGTTAATTCTTTTTTTTTTTTCTTTCTTTCTTAGATGTTAAGTATTGGTAGAACTATTAAAACAATGACAAGAAGCTTGAGTGGTGTTTTTGAAAATTTAGGGGATAAATGTAGCACTACATATATAGATTTAAGAGATGTTAAAGGTAAAAATGGTAAGCCATCCTTACCTAAGTCTAGATCAAAGTTTATGGTCAAAGGAGCCTAAAGGTAAAAAGAGATCATAGAAATGGAACCATTTTACAAAGATTGAATTGAATGAAACAAAGCAATATGCTTCCTATAATTATTGTAATGCTAAGATAAATTAAGTTGATAAATGGCATAGGTGGAATGAGTAACCACTTGAATAGATATATGAAATTTCCATTAAATGTGAATAAGAAACAAAAGTTCATTAAGAACAAACTGTAAAAAATAAAGGATGACTCTATCGATAACAAGGTATTCAAAACTTAAATCTTTGATCAAGAAGGTTGTAGGAAAAAAAACTTGATAGGCTAATTTATTGATGAGTTGCCATTTACTTATGTTGAGTGCAATGGATTTTGTGACTTTTATATGAATTGTAACCATTGTTTTTTATTCCTTCTCGTGTCATAGTTTTTAAAGATTACTATGATTTATTATTGGAGAAGAAAAGAAATTTGAGGGTTTTTTTTAACAAAAATTGTCTTCAAGATTTTACCTTACCACACACATGATCATTTATTCAAAATCTTAATTTTATTTGTTTCTTAACTCATTTGATTTATGAAAATTGGAAATTTTATAAAAGAATCATAATTTTTTTTGTCTAATTTCTAGTCATTTAAGTAAGGTAATTTAGAAAGCAATTGAAAGATGTCTATTAGATTGAGGCATTGACAAAATTTTTACCATAATAGTAGATAATGCTGGTTCTAATGATATTGGATAACGATATCTGAAAAAATGGCTTAATAATTAGAAAGGAATTATTATGAGTGGTGATTGTTTACATATGAGATATATTGCATACATTTTGAGTTTAATTATTAATAAAGGTTTGAAAGAATTGGATGATTTTATTACTAAAATCTGCTATGCTATGAGATATGTAATATTACACCATAAATCACCTACAATAGTGATTTTTTGTGACAATTTAAAACAAATGCTATAAAACAC
>JAHLGO010000381.1:4131049-4151449 GCA_020615895.1 Ceriops decandra | reverse complement strand
TTTTATTAAAAAACCATTGCTTATTTTACTAAAAAACCTTTACTTAATGCATATTAAATGCTTCAAGTTCCATTATAAAACCATTTTATATTCTATAGAGAACCATTACTTATTTATCTAATAATCAATATTTGTTTCTTTAATGATTGTAGTTAAATATAGAAAAATCATTACCTAAACAAATAACAAAGCATTTTTTAAAACAATGAAATTGTTGCATATACATTTAATATCTATTACATGTATAATATAAAAAGCATTGCAATAATTATCCAAAATTACTGCCTAAAATATGTTTATGTAACGATTTCATATGTTTTGTTATAAGTTAAGAAAATCACTATGTAAGATCTATTGCAATGTTCATAAATTTAGCAAATTAATTACCACTACAATTGACTTTACACAATGGTTTTTATAATAATAGTAGCATTTTTAGTTTGCTACTATAACCCCTATTTCTTATAGTGTAAGATCTTTTCTAGTTTAATATAAAGATTTAGAACTTATGTAGGAATGGAAATAATTAAAAGAAAGATTTGTTTGTCTAAATGTGGAAATTAGGTAAAATTCTAGTTATTTAATGTTGAATTATACTATTAAATTTCAAAAATCATTTAACTTGTGTGAAATTATTGATAACAAGTATGTTAAAGAGTTATCAAAGCCAAATGAATCTAAGGAAAAGTAGAATGAAAGTTAAAAAAAAAAAAAGGTGTAGGGGCAAGAGGTATTCATACTAAGAGTGATTTTTAAGAATTATAACTTGTATTTTTTAACGTATTTTGTGATAACAATTATATGATTGTTAGGATCAATTTATGTAAATTGCAATGAATGCATAAAGGAAATCTATGTGATTGGAATACTTCTTTCAAAAAGGACTTTAATGATAATAATAAAGTGGCTTTAATGGCTTCTAAAATAAAGAAAAAGCATGACAAGTATTGGACAAATATTAATAATACCAATGTTATGTTGTTCATTATTATGATTCATAACCCTTGTTGTAAGTTGAGATATATGCAATAAGTGATTGATGAGTACTATAATGTTGATAAAATTAAAGTGGAGAAGACTTTAAATACTTTGTTTGAGTTATATGAGTTTATTTATGCCTTAATGAAGGAATGAATTCGAAATTTTAGTTATGGTAAAAGTTGGTGATGTGGAAGATTTAATTTATGATTTTATGACTTCCTTGCATGATAAGGAAAACATTGATAATGAAGGTGTTAAGATAAAAAAAAATTGGATAAGATTTATTAGATGATTATAAAGAGAAAAAGAGTAAAGTTTATAATATTTTGGCATATTAAAAGAGGAACTCTTCTAGATATTTGATACTAGCTTCAATGGCTTACAATATATTAGTAATGTGTCAATTGTTACATCTAAGTCAACATTTGGTATTGGTGGTTATGTTCTTAATTCATTTTATAGCTCTCTTAACACTTGTAGAGATCTTTGTTTGTACATAAGATTGGCTCTATAAAAATCTTCCTAAACTTTTCTTAAAGGAGAAATTGGAAGTACATGAGTTAATGGAATCATGTATTCTATATTTATTTCACTTTTATCCTTTTTAGTCATGTTAAATATATTCTATCTATTTTCTTTTACATTTTATTGCAATGTTTCCTTTTTAATGGAATAATAATACTATCAGTGGACATTTGAACTTATATGCTTTGAAAATTGATGGGGAGACCATTTAAATGCAAGCTACATAACAAGAGTATTGTTTACTAATGTGTTTCAATTTAGGTGTAGTAAATTAAAGTATTTTTTTTAACTAAAATACAATTAAAAAGATGCTTGGTTATACTTATGAAAACTAAGTTTTCTCACTTCACATTCTTAAAATCCTAAGTTTTGGAAAAGCAATGATGATGTGCTTTTGGAGACCATAAAAAGGACAAAAATTGCAACACACCTTTCTTTATTTTAATGGACAAAAATATTTCTAATACTTTAGAAAAATTTCTATTTATCCTATTAATAAGCCTTTTATTTTTTTTCTCCTTTGAACTTGTGTTCTTCCTTGCTATTTTGCTTTAAAGAGATGGTTAAATGACTACTAGACGAGGTGTAATAAACCTTGCTTAACTTTAATTTGATTCTAAATTTGAGCTTTATAGTGTAAAAGCCTATATAAAAATTAAAATTTCAAAAATTTAAATGAAAAGTCAATTCTTTTTTTCCTCCTTTTTTACTATTATTTTTTTATTAAGAAAGAAAATGAAATCATCACATCTACATACATTAGATGCAAGAGATAAAGGGAAAGAAAAATGGAAAAGAGGGAGAAAGTGCATAGAGGCAACAACAGACTTTTCCTAAAGCTAGATATGCATATGCTTAACGTTGTAGTAACTAATGATGACAAATTGCTTAAGGTTGCTTCTTAATAAAAGAATCACCACACTTACCACGCCACTATCAATATCAATTTCGTCAATCTCATCATTTTCTTTTGTTTGCCCTGTTTTTTTTAGATTGATTTTAAAGATAGTTAAATGACTACAAGACAAGGGGTAATGAACCTTGCTCAACCTCAACCCAATTGATTCCGTAAGTTGGCTCTACATGAATTATACCCTTTATCCTTCTTCCTTATTATCTTATCCATTAAATCTCCCTTTTCTCAATCTATGACTAATTAACTCCCTCTATTAAGTGGCTTCCTTAATTAAGTATCCAACTTCCTTTTCCTAATCACATTTTTCCAAATTTCTTTTGCTAAACTCTATGTATGCCTAACATCTTATTCATTTGTCTGATAATTCACATTTTTCCATATTTTACCTTTTCTACAGCCTATTAAAAATAAGTGGAATGTCATTTTCCATTTTAAGTGAACACATACAAAAAATCAAAAAGTTGAAGAAGTGTTTAGGATCACTACAACAAAACTCTCAATAAAAAAAAAAACAAAAAAGATTCAACATTTTTAAAAGCATAACTTCTGGTTATAATGCAAACATTCACTTCAAAAGAGGTTTTTATAGGTGTACTAAGACAAAAATCCAAAGACAAGAAAGTTGCAGATTTTAAGGTAAAAGAAGATACTTTGGGTCTTTTAAGTTTGCTTACTATGACTAAAGATGATCTCTAAGCAAAAATTTCAAGTTAAAAGGCATCAAGTCTAAGTTTTAAGAGGAGCTCAATATGAGGGAATTGGTTAAAGTTGGGATAAACAACTAAGAAGCACAATTCTTAACTTTACAAGAGGCATTAGCTAAAATTGTTAAAGAAAAAGAAGCTCTTAAATCCATTATAGGCAATCTTACTAATAATTTAACACAAATGAAGGAATAGTGTAAATAGCTTAAGGTTCAGATGAAAATATCCTAAAAGTGGGTTTTCTTATCTTAAGTTCTAGCAAATAAAGCAAAGCTTGAACAAAAGTCAAAATCTCTGAAAATTGAAGTTCTTCATGAGTGATAGTAACATTAGTGTTGTTCCCACAACCTTGTATGAGTTGTAATTATTGTCAATTAGGTTTAAGTGTATAAGAAAGTAAAGTCACATGGAAGGTCAAGAAGGTAAAAGTCACATGGAGGGGCAAGAACATAAAAGACACATGGAAAAGGAAGACAGTAACTTCGTTACAAGTAAGCCCTATTAAGGTTTCATAGAAGAGAGTATACAAAGGCCTTGGAAGACACAACTAGGGTAAGGTCAATATAATTGAATACACGACAAAACATAAAAGGCCAACATAAGAGAGCATTCGGCAAACACAAGCAAGTGTTGGACGACAAAACGCAAAGGAACGGTAAAATATAACAAACGACAAACCACCAACGGCTGGAAGAGAGAAAACCAGCATGGCAGAACACTAACACGACAAAACAGAGGAACCAACCAAAGTGGTACATGGCAAAAAGAAGAGTGAATACATGGCTAGACAGCAAGGAGACAACACGGGAGAGCTAAATGCACAAACCAAAAAAAATTGCGAGAAAGTAATCACTAGGAAAGCTAAACAGATACAAACCAGAAAAGGAGGCACCTATCACTGGAAGAGCATACCAGACTAGACATACACCATTGGGAGAGAGAGAGACTCCATTGGAAGAGTAGAAACACACACACACCAGAAAAGAGGACACAGATACAGACCAAAAGAGGGAGACAATGTGAAAACCAGAATCGGGAAAGGCAATGTCGAAGAGAAACAGGAGAGCAAAAGAAAGGAGACCTGGCTGGACAGTGAGAGAGAAATAGACGACACGACAAGGAGAAAACCGTGTGACGGCAAGAGAGAGAAACCCATGAGAGAAGAAACCAAAAACGGACGAGTACGTGAAGCATGAAACTAGTAAAGAGGGCAAAACCATAAATGCACCACCCCTGGAAGAGAAGAAAACCAGAAAAATGAGGTGAGGGAAAAACTAGAAACACACCACTCTTGGAAGAGAAGAAAGCCAGAAACGTGAGGTAAGGGCAAAAATTAGAAACGGGAGGAGTGCAGAGTGCAACAAAACTGTGATGGAGGAGTGCTGCAAAATGTGATGGAAGAGTGCAGCAAAGGAGGAGACAACACACCATTCGTAGAGGAAGAGAGGAGAAACTGTGAAAGAGGAGACCACCGGAAGAGCAAACCGAGCTGCCCGGAGGTGTGAACCAGACAAGTGTGAAATAGACAAGTGCAAACCAGAAACAATGATAAGGTGTATGACCAGCAAGGCATGGAAACTAGAAACGTATGTGAGATGTGAAATGCCAAACCAGAAGCGTGCATGAGCTGTATAACCAGCAAAGGGTGCAAACCAGAAACATGAAACAGGTCATGAGATATGGAATAGGAGTCAAGTGAAACCGTGAGACGATGAAAGCAAGAGCATATGAGACAACCTAAAGAAGGAATTCAGCGAAGCATCAAAATGAACTCAACGTATTTCCAAATTTCTTCAAGAGAGGTTAAAGAGTGTTGCGGTAAACTTCTAAGTGGCAGTGGAGCAGCCTTTTAATTCAACAGAGGCAATATAAGCTAGAAGAAGGGTAGACACAGTAACTGACACTCTTTGTATTGTACTTGCTTAGTAATTGCAATAGTGAAAGGAGCAGAGGATTAATATATCCATTGTAACTGGAATTCTCAAATATAGTGGATAGTCTCGATAAGAGAGAGTCCCTACCACTGTGGATGTACGTCACGTTGATGGAACAACGTAAATCTCATGTGTCCTTAATTTGCTTTATGTTCTGTGTTTTGAATTGAGTTATGAACGCAGCTTAAGCATTAACCAACCCATAACCTAATGAAGACCTAAATAAGAACATCCGAATTGTTTATTATATAAGGTGTCTGAAAAGTGACTTTGGGAACTATTGTGGTTAATAGGTAGCAATAGATCTAACTTAGTTGAGTCTGAGAAAGAGTTCACTTTTAAGAAGAGGTTGAAGTTGTTCGCTTACCTGTGAATTGCGAATTGTGGTGATACTGATTCAACCCTCTTTTTAGTATCACAAACTAGTAGATCTTAGGGAGAAGTTGGGAACTTTAATTGGTATTAGAGAACAGGTTCACCAGTTTGAAACTTAACAACTTGGTGTATTAGTTTGAAGAGTTCCAGAAGTTTTAACTTGTTTAGCATACTGAGACATGGACGTTGGTACCAACACCAGCACTACTTATAATAAGAAGGTTCCAATCTTCAACGAAACCAACTATCATATGTGGAGAGCGAGAATGCATATGGTATTTACAACCATAGGCATGAACGTGGTGAAATCCGTACATGAGGGTTTTGTGGCTCCAAAGGAATTAAGGCATTTTGAGATAAATAAGAAGGCCTCAAACATCATCATTTTAGCATTGACAGATGCTGAGTATGCTAAAGTTATGGACCACAAATCTACTAAGGAGATATAGGATAGATTGCAAAAAGTCTATAAGGGTGATGACAGAATGAAGGAGGCTAAGCTTCAAGTATTCAAGGAGAGATATGAATCTCTGAAAATGTAGAAAAATGAGACAGTCTAAGAGTTCTTCACCAGGGTTATTGATGCTATAAACGATCTTAGAAGTCATGGGAAGAACAACAAGGACTCATCCATTGTGAAGAAAATTTTGAGAATTTTGCCTGAGAGATTTGCCTTAAAGGTGGCAGCTATAAAAGAGAGTAAAGATCTCAATTCTATGTCTTTGCATGATCTCTAGTGCAATCTTATTGCATATGAGATGAGGATAAAGTCAGTTGAAAACTTTGCAACAACAAAGGTATGAAAGAAGACAGCTTTTAAAGCTATAAAGCCCTTGAAGATAAAAGAAGAGGAAGAATTATCCAGTGAGGATGATGATGATGGGGAGGAGGAAGAAAATAAAGGTAAAGTATTGGCTTACTTCACAAGGAAATTCAAAAAAGGGTCTAAGAAAGGAAAAGGACAGTTGTCCTTGAGATGTTATCATTGTGGGCAGACTGGATGCTTTACTTCTCAGTACAACGTAAAACTTGATGATAAAGATGAGGATGGTGATGATGAGCAGAATTCAAGATGGAGAAGATCATCTTTCAAATCAAAAGAGTCCAGCAAGAAGATTGCCAACCCACAGAAGAAGAAAAGAGGCTCATTCAAAAGTTATGTGAGTCAGACAAAAGAAACTGATGAGAAGGAAGATGAAGACTTATCAGATGAGCATGCCTTTATGGCATCAGCTCAAGATGGTAGTTCAACCTCGGAAGAGGAAGAGGAGGTTGATGAAGAAGAACAAGATCTTGAAGCTGAGTTGGAAGCAGCTTTAAAAAAGATAATCAGAAGGGGCAGAACCATAAGAAGGTTAGAGGGTCATATAAAACAAATTGAAACAAAGTCTGAGGAAGTTGAAAGTCAAAAGGACGAAATAAGGGCTGAACATATTGACTTTAAGAGAAGATTTGAAGAACAGATCAAAATATGTGAAGACTTTACAATAGAGCTTGGCACAATAGAGCTTGGCTCAAGGACTTCAACAACTAAAAAAATGTAGATAGAGTTGTTGAGACTTTAACAATAACTCAAAAAGAGTAAGAAGAACTTGTAGAAGTTTGAAATGGTAGGAGAAACAAGCTCTGTAAGAGAAAAGAAGAATGAAACTCTACCATAGAAGTTAAAAGAGAAGGTTGTGACTCAGGAAAAGATAACTGAAGAAGAGAAGATAGTAATCAAACCAAAGTTAGGGCCAAAAATGATGTATGTGGTTAAAGAGTAACAGTATATAGCTGTTATATCTCAGAAAGAAAAGAAAGTCAACCAACTAAAGGCAATAGCTAAATAGAAGAAGGAGAAGGAGGTGACTAAAATGAAAGTTACACAAGTAAAGAAGCTAGCTACATTGCCTACACAACAAGTAATGAACAAAAGAAAACAAGCTATGATTAGACCCAAGAAGAGGCAGTTTCAAGGTTATTGTCTTTATTGTAAAGTTTAGGGTCATAAGGTGAGTAACTGCTGGTGGAAAAGGCCAGTATATGTCTCCAACTTGAGAAGATACGATGCTACATACAGGGGGAGATAATACAAAATTCAGAAGAGAATACCTTTCGTGAGTTCTTGCACATACTGTAAAAAGCAAGGACACACTGACAAGGATTATTGGTAGAAGTCCAAACCAGTAGTTTCAAAGAACAAGTTTGTTATATTAGCAAACTTGGAACAGTGTGAAAGGTGCAGGCAAGATGGTCATAATGTCAAGAGATGCATGACACTTCTTCCTAAGTAAGAGAAGGCACTCAATGACATAGTGAAAACAAGCAGTGTAGTCAAAGTTAAAAAAAACAAAGGAGAAAGTTATCTTCCAGGCAATTCAAAAGAAGGAATGTAGAGCAAAAAAGGAGGTGGCTAATATAGCTGAAATTACACTAAAGGCTGACTATAAGGATAAGTAGTGGATCCTTGATAGTGTATGCACTTCACATATGATAGGAGACAAGAGTAAAGTATCAAAGCTGAACAAGTCAAGAGAAGGCAGAGTCAATTTTGGCATTAATGATTCACTCAACATCAGTGGTTAGGGGTCAGTAAATATTGGAAAAGGAAAGATAAAAGATGTTCTGCACATTGAAGGACTTAGATATAATCTAACATCTGTCAGCTAACTATGCAACGACGACCACAAAATGATATTCATAAAAATAGGTTCACTGGTAAAGAGTAAATAAGGCAATATTGTTGCAGTCGAGAAGAAAATAGTTGGAAATTTGTACGTGATTAATGAAGAAAGAGATCTTCTTCTAACTAAGACTGTGCAAGAAAGAAAGCCAAAGAAAACGTGGATCAGTGCTCATAAAAAAAATCATATCATAAATGACCCATCAACAGGAGTTACAACAAGAAGAAGAATTTTAGGAGCTATTGCTTTACTCTCATAAGTTGAACCTAAATCTGTTGAAGATGTTACATAAGATCTAACTAAATTTCTATTTACAGAGCTGTTTGAAAAGTACAGAATAAGTCTGTTTGTGCGAATGCCTCCTTAAGCTTGAAGTTCAGGTGAATCCTTCATCTCTACTTTACGAGTTTTTCATATTTGTAATTGGTTGAAAAAGGGGGAGAGAAGCAACAGTGCAAGGGGAGCTATTAAGAAAAGGGGAGTGCATATTTAGGAGGAGTTGAAACTGTTGCATAGTGACTTTCGTTATAAGTGTTGCCAACTATTACAAAGGGGGAGATCGTTGTTCCCACAACTTTATATGGGTTGTAATTGTTGTCAACTAGGTTTAAGTGTGCAAAAAGATAAAGACACGTAGAAGGACAAGAAGGTTAAAGTCACATGGAAGGGCAAGAATGTAAAAGCCACATGGAAGAGGAAGACAGTAAATTCCTCGTAAGTAAGCCCTATTAGGGTTTCGTGGAAGAGAGTATATAAAGGCCTTCGAAGACAAAATTAGGGTAAGGCCAACACAATTGAATACACGATAAAACATAAAAGGCCAACATAAGAGAGCACTCGGCAATCATAAGCAAGTGCTGGATGGCAAAACACAAAGGAATGGCAAAATACAACAAACGGCAGAACACTATCATGGTAAAATAGAGGAACCGGCCAAAGTGGTACACGGAAAAAAGAAGAGTGAATACAAGGCTGGACAGCAAGGAGACAACATAGGAGAGCTAAACGCACAAACCAGAAAAACCTATGAGAAAAAAGTCACTAGGAGAGCTAAATGGATACAAACTAGAAAAAGAGGCACTTACCACTGTAAGAGAGAGAAACCCACCACCGGAAAAGTAGACCAAACCAAACATATACCACCGGGAGAGAGAGAGAGGCTTCATAGGAAGAGCAAAAACACACACACACACCAGAAAAAAGGACACAGATACAAACTAAAAGAGGGAGACAACGTGAAATCCAGAACCGGGAGAGCCAACGTTAAAGAGAAATGGAAAAGCAAAAGAAAGGAGACCTGGCTAGACAGTGAGAGAGAAATGGAAGACACGGTAAAGAGAAAACTGTGTGACAACAAGAGAGAGAAACTTGTGAGAGAAGAAACTAGAAGCGGACGAACGTGTGAAGCGTGAAACTAGCAAAGAGGGAAAAACCAAAAATGCACCACCCTTGGAAAAGAAGAAAACCAGAAACATGAAGTGAGGGCAAAACTAGAAACACACCACCCCTAGAAGAGAAGAAAACTAGAAACGTGAGGTGAGGGCAAAACCAGAAACGCACCACCCCTAGAAGAGAAGAAAACCAGAATTGTGAGGTGAGGGCAAAACTAGAAACGCACCACTCCTGGAAGAGAAGAAAATCAGAAATGTGAGGTAAGGGCAAAAGCCAAAAACGGGAGAAGTGTAGAGTGTAGCAAAACTGTGACGGAGGAGTGCAGCAAAACGTGACAAAGGAGTGCAGCAAAAGCATGATGGAGGAGTACAGCAAAACCATGACAGAGGAGATAGCACATCATCAATAAGGGAAGAGAGGATCCATGAAAGAGGAGACCATCGAGAGAGCAAACCAAGCTGCCTAAAGGTGTGAAACAGACAAGTGCAAACTAGTAACGTACATAAGATGTGAAATGCCAAATCAGAAGCGTGGGTGAGGTGTGTGACCAGCAAATGGTGCAAACTAGAAATGTGAAGCAGGCCATGAGATGTGGAATAGGAGACTGGTGAGACTGTGAGATGGTGAAAGCAGGAGTTGTGTGAGACAACCTAAAGAAGGAATTTGGCAAAGCATCAAAAAGAACTCAACGTATTTCTATATTTTTTCAAGTGAGGTTAGAGAGCATTGCAGTAAACTTCTAAACGGCAGTGGAGCAGCGTTTTAATTCAACAGAGGAAACACAAGTTAGAAGAAGGGTTGAAGTTCTTGACTTTTTCCTAGGATCTACTAGTTTGTGATACTGAGGGGGGTGAATTAGTATCACCACAATTCACAATTTGCAAGTAAGTAAAGAACTTTAACCTCTTCTTAAAAGCGAACTCTTTTTTAGACTCGACTAAGGTGAACCGATTGCTACTTACTAATCACAATAGTTCCTAAAGTCACCTTTTAGACACCTTGCCTAATAGACAACTCGGATGTTCTTGTTTAGGTCTTCGTTAAGTTATGTGTTGGGTGATACTTTAGCTGTATTCATAAATCAATTCAAAACACAAAACATAAAGCAAATTAAGGACACACGAGATTTACGTGGTTCCGTCAACTACATCCACAGTGGTAGGGACATTTCCTTACCGAGACTATCCACTATACTTAAGAATTTTAGTTACAATGGATGTCTTAATTGTCTGTTCCTTTCAATATTGCAATTACTAGGCAAGTACAATACAAAGAGTGTCACTTACTGTGTTTACTCTTCTTCTAACTTTTCTTGCCTCTATTGAATTGAAAGGCTGCTCCATTGCTACTTAGAAGTTCATCGCACGCTCTCTAACCTCTCTTGAAGAAATTTGGAAATACGTTAAGTTCTTTCAATGCTTTGCTAAATTTCTTCTCTACGTTGTCTTACACAATTTCTGCTTTCATTATCTCACGGTCTCACTCATCTCCTTGTCTCATGATCTCACTGTCTGTTTTTCTCTCTCTCTTTTACTGCTAGATTTCTCTCTTTTCGTCCACCCGTTTTAACTCGGATCTGGACTCACCCATTCCTGATCTGGTCTCGTCTAACCCGTTTCTCTCTCTTGTCGTGTCATTTCCTTGCCAACTGTTGGTGTGTCGGTGGACTATCGTCACACACAAGTTTCTCTCTCTTTTCTGCCGACGATACCTTTTTTACAGTTCTCTCTCTTTCGTGACATTCTGCCATCGATACGCTTTTCTGATTTTTAGCCATCGTCTCTCTTTCTCCCTCTCGACGGACTCTGTTCTTCGTTCAACCTAGCCATTGACCTCTCCTATTTCCAATAGCCGACTTATCCTCTTCTCCCTCTCAATGGCTGCTTCTTTTCTATTTTGTCATCCCCTGTTCTACCATTTGCTTGTCGTCGGTGTGCTTTGGCCATATGTTGTGTTTTTTTGTTTTCTCTATTTGGCCGTCCACACCTTTTTGTATTTTGCTGTATATTCAATTATGTTAGCCTTACCTTAATTTTGTCTTCCAAGGTCTTTATATACTCTCTTCAATGAAACCCTAATAGGGCTTACTTGCGGTGAATTTACTGTCATGCTCCTTCATGTGACTTTTATGTTCTTACCCCTTTATGTGGCTTTTACCTTCTTGCCCTTCTATGTGGCTTTACATTCTTGCACACTTAAATTTAGATGACAACAATTACAACTCATACAAATCTGTGGGAACAACAATCTCCCCCTTTGTAATTATTAGTAACACTCATAACAAAAGTCACTATGCAGCAGTTTCAAATCCCCCTAAATATGCATTTCCCCTTTCTTGACAGCTCTCCATGTACTGTTGCTTCACTTCCCCTTTGCCAACTAATTACAAATCTGAAAAACTTGCAAAGTAAAGATGGAGGATTCACTTGATTTTTAGGCTTGAGGAGGCATTCGCATAGATAAACTCATTCTGTGCTTTTCAAACAGCTATGTGGATAAAGATTTAGTTAGATCTTGTGTAGCCTATTCAACAAATTTAGGTCCAACTTATGAGAGTAAAGCAGTAGCTCTTACAATTTTTCTTCCTGTTGTAACTCTTGCTAATGGGTCACCTATTATTTGATTTTCTTGATGACCACTGGTCCACGTTTTCTTTGGCTTTCTTTCTTGCACAATCTTAGTTGCAAAAGGATCTCTTGCTTCATGAATCACATACAAATTTCCAACTGTACTTTTCTCGGTTACAACAATATTGCCTTCTTTACTCTTTACTTGGCAACCTGTTTTTATGAATATTACCTTATGGTCTTCATTGCATAGTTTACTGATAAATACTAGATTATATCTGAGTCCTTCAACGTGTAGAACATCTTTCAGCTTTCCTCTTTCAATGTTTATTGACCCTTGACCACTGATGTTGAGTGAATCATCGTTGCCAAACTTGACTCTGCCTTCTTTTGACTTGTTTAGATTTGACAATTTACTCTTATCTCTCGTCATGTGTGAAGTGCATCCACTGTCAAGGATCCACTGCTTATCCTTGTAATCAACTTTGAGTGCAAGTTCAGTTATATTAGCCACCTCCCTTTTAAATTTATATTCCTTCTTTTGAACTGGCTGGAAGATAGCTTTCTTCTTTTTCTCAGCTTTGATTGCATTGCTTGTTTTCACTGTGCCATTGAGTGCCTTTTTTTGTTCAAGGAGAAGTGTCATGCATCTCTTGGCATTATAGTCATCCTGCCCTCACCTTTCACACTATTCCAAGTTTGCCAATATAGCAAACTTGTTCTTTAAAACCATTGGTTTGGGCTTCCACCAACACTATTTCTCCTTTAAATTTTGTATTGTCTCCCCCTGAATGCAGCATCTTATCTTCTCAAGTTGGAGACATATATTGGCCTTCACCACCAGTAGTTACTCTCCTTATGACCCTAAACTCCACAATAAAGATAGTGACCTTGAAACTGCCTCTTCTTGGGTTTAATCACAGCTTATCTTCTTCTATTCATCACTTGTTGTGTAAGCAAAGTAGCTGGCTTCTTTGCTTGTGTGACTTTCATTTTAGTCACCTTTTTCTCCTTCTTCTGTTTAGTCGTAGTTCTCTACTGGCTGACTTTCTTTTCTTTCTGAGATGTAACAGCTATGGGCTACTGTTCTTTAACCACATACATCATTTTTGGCCCTGGCTTTGGTTTGATAACTGTCTTCTCTTCTTCAATTACCTTCTCCTGAGTCATAGCCTTTTTTTTTTCAACTTTTATGGCAAAGTCTTATTATCTTTAGGTTGTGCAGCATCAGATTGCTGCACTTTCTTTTCATTTTTCTTTTCCCTTGTAGAGCTTGTTTCTCTTATCAATTCAACCTTCTGCAAGTTCTTCTCACTCTTTTTGAGTTGTTGCTAAAGTCTCAGTAACTCATCTCCATTTCTTCAATTGTTAAAGTCCTTGAGCCAAGCTCTATTGTAAGGTCTTCACATATTTTGATTTATTCTTCAAGTCAATATGTTCAACCTTTATTTCATAATTTTGACTTTCAGCTTCTTCAAACTTTGCTTCAACTTGTTTTATATAAGCCTCCAACCTTTTTATGGTTCCGCCCCTTCTGATTATCTCCTTTGAAGCTACTTTCAACTCAGCTTCAAGATATGGCTCTTCTTCATCAACCACCTCTTCCTTTTTAGAGGTAGAGCTACCACCTTGAGTTGATGCCATAAAGGCATGCTCATCTGATGAGTCTTTATCTTCCTCCTCATCAGCTTCTGTTGTCTGATTTATATAACTTTTGAATGAGCCTCTCTTCTTCTTCTGTGGGTTGGCAGTCTTCTAACTAGACTTTTTTGATTTGAATGATGATCTTCTTCATCTTGAATTCTACTCATCATCACCATTCTCATCTTCATCATCAAGTTTCACTTTACACTGAAAAGTAAAGTGTCTAGTCTGCCCACAACGATAACATCTCAAGGACAACTGTCCTTTTCCCTTCTTAGACACCTTTTTGAATTTCCTTATGAAGTAAGTCAACACTTCACCTTCACTTTCTTCCTCATCATCATCATCATCATCATCATCATCCTTACTAGATGATTCTTCCTCTTCTTTTATCTTCAAGTGCTTCATAGCTTTGAAAGCTGCCTCCTTTGATACCTTCGTTGTTGTAGAGCTTTCAGCTGACTTTATCCTCATCTCATATGCAATGAAATTGCACTGGAGATCATGCAGAGACATAGAATTGAGATCTCTACTCTCCTCTATGGCTGCTACCTTTAAGGTAAACCTCTCAAGTAGAATTCTCAGAATTTTCTTCATAATCGATAAGTCCTTCTTGTTCTTCCCATGACTTCTAAGGTCGTTTACAGCATCAATAACTCTGGTGAAGAACTCTTGGACTATCTCATTTTTTTGCATTCTGAGAGATTCATATCTCTCCTTGAACACTTGAAACTTAGCCTCCTTCATTCTACCATAACCTTCATAGACTTTATACAATGTATCCCATACTCCTTGGCAGATTTGCAATCCATAACTTTAGCATACTCAACATTTATCAATGCTAAAATGATGAAGTTTGAGGTCTTCCCATTTATCTCAAATTGCCTTAACTCCTCTAAGGTTAGGTCTTTACCTTCTTCCGAAGTCATAAAACCCTCTTGTACACATTTCACCACGTTTATGCCTATGGTTGCAAATACCACTTGCATTCTTGCTTTCCACATATGGTAGTTGGTGACGCAGTGAGGAAGCATATTCAATAACAGGAAATCAATAATAACGATTGAATTCCAAAGAACAAAAGGCACAAGCTGCCTTAGAGAAAAGTTCTCTCAATTAGGTAAAGTATAATATGTTCTACCTCTCACTAAGAAACCCTAAAATATATATAGTGCATACAATTGTACGAAAATTACAAAAATGTCATTTTATAAAATTTAATTAAAATTACGAAAAGCCTTTTAGCTTGGACTCAGCTTTGAAGCCTTTCGCAACTTCTTATCATTTTCTCACTTGTCCATATACTCCTCGACTATCTATTCCACATCAGTTGGTTCCATTGAAGATTGGAACCTTTTTGCTGTAAGTGGTGCTAGTGCTAATACCGATTTCCATTTCTTAGTATGCTGAACAAGTCAAACTTTTAGATCCCTTCAAACTAATACACCAACTTGTTAAGTTTCAAACTGGTGAACCTGTGCTCTGATACCAATTAAAGTTCCTGACTTTTCCTTAGGATCTACTAGTTTATGATACTAAGAAGGGGGTGAATTAGTATCACCATAATTCACAATTCGCAGGTAAGTGAACAACTTCAACCTCTTCTTAAAAGCAAACTCTTTTTTAGACTCGACTAAGGTGGATCTATTACTACCTACTAATCACAATAGTCCCCAAAGTCACCTTTTAGACACCTTGCCTAATAGACAATTCGAATGTTCTTGTTTATGTTTTTGTTAGGTTATGGGTTGGTTGATACTTTAGTTGCATTCACAACTCAATTCAAAACACAAAATGTAAAGCAAATTAAGGACACATAAGATTTATGTGGTTTCGTCAACGTGACGTACATCCATGGTGGTAGGGACTCTCCCTTACCGAGACTATTCACTATACTTGAGAATTCCAGTTACAATGGATGTATTAATTCTCTATTCCTTTCAATATTGCAATTACTAAGTAATTATAATACAAAGAGTGTTACTGTGTCTACCCTTATTCTAGCTTTTTTTGCCTTTGTTGAATTGAAATGCTGCTCCATTACCGCTTAAAAGTTCACCATAATGTTCTCTAACCTCTCTTGAAAAAATCTAGAAATACATTGAGTTCTTCAATGCTTTGCCAAATTTCTTCTCTACATTGTCTCACACAATTCCTACTTTCACCATCTCACAGTCTTACCTGTCTCCTTATGTCACGATCTCACTGTTTGTTTCTCTCTCTCTCACCACTAGATTTCTCTCTCTTTATCCACCCGTTTTAGCTCAGATCTGGTCTCACTCGTTCTCAATCTGGTCTTGTCTCAACCGTTCCAGTTCGGATATGGTCTTATCTTACCCATTTCTTTCTCTTGCCGTGTCGTTTCCTCGCTGATCGTTGGTGTGCCGGTGGTCTTTCATCACGTATGGGTTTCTCTCTCTTTTCTGCCAACGGTCCTTTTTTGACAGTTCTCTCTCTTCCGTGACGTTTTGCCGTCGCTCCCCTTTTCTAATTTTTGGCCGTCGTCTCTCTTTCTCTCTCTTGATGAGCTCCTGTTCTTCATTCAACCTAGTCGTCAACCTCTCCTATTTCCTATAGCTGACCTATCCTCTTTTCCCTTTTTTTCTCTCCTTCATCTGACGACTACTTCATTTTTTCTCTCTTCCTATCGACAACTTCTTTTCTCTCTCTTTGTTTGACAGCTTCACTGTTTGGCTACTGTTCACTCGATGGCTACATTATTCACGACGGCTGCTTCTTTTCTATTTTGCCATCCCCTATTTTGCCGTTCAGCCATCAGTGTGCTTTGGCCGTATGTTGTGTTTTTCTATTTTCTCTATTTGGCTATCTACACACTTTTGTGTTTTGCCATATATTCAATTGTGTTAGCCTTACCCTAATTTTGTCTTTCAACGTCTTTATATACTCTCTTCCATGAAACCCTAATAGGGCTTACTTGCAGTGAATTTATTGTTTTGCCCCTCCATGTAGCTTTTATGTTCTTGCCCTTCTATGTGCTTTTACTTTCTTACACACTTAAACCTAGTTAACAACAATTACAACCCATACAAAGTTATGGAAACAATAAGGATAGACACAGTAAATGACACTCTTTGTATTATACTTGCTTAGTAATTGCAATAGTGAAAGGAGCAAAGGATTAAGATATCTATTGTAACTAGAATTCTCAAATATAATGGATAGTCTCGATAAGGGAGAGTCCCTACCATTGTGAATGTACGTCATGTTAATGAAACCATGTAAATCTCGTGTGTCCTTAATTTGCTTTACGTTCTGTGTTTTGAATTGAGTTGTGAATGCAGTTAAAGTATCAGCCAACCCATAACCTAACGAAAATCTAAACAAGAACATCCAAATTATCTATTAGGCCAGGTGTCTGAAAGGTGAATTTGGGGACTATTGTGATTAGTAAGTAGTAATAGATCTACCTTAGTCGAGTCTGAAAAGAGTTCACTTTTAAGAAGAGATTGAAGTTGTTCACTTACATACAAATTGCGAATTGTGATGATACTGATTCATACCCCCTCTTAGTATCATAGACTAGTAGATCTTAGGAAGAAGTCGGGAATTTCAATTTTTCTATATTAGTCTTTCTTAACTTTTGGTATGTGCATTCAATAACCCAATTTCAAGTCATTCTTTTTTCAAAACCTTAAAGTTAATGAAATTTTTGGGTTAATCTTTTATGCCTTCATGGTATCCTTAAGCTAGTAGATTTTTTTGGTTAGGAGATCTTACTAAATCTAATAGAGTTCCTTTGTAAGAAAACCTCTTGTTTATTCTTACAAAATCCTAATCAAATAAATGTTTTTAAGTAAACAATCTATTGTATGATTGGAATTTGATTATCTTTAGAGTCTCCAATAAGCTACATTTATTTAAAATAAGATTTTTCTCTTTCTCTTTTTATTAATGTAGAGATATAATTATGTTCATACAAGTTCATTTTATATCTATGTTTGTTTCTCTTTTGCTTTTTTTTTTCTTTTCAAAATTTGATAATATGTAAAGTTATATGACAATACACTCTTATTCTACCATAATTTAAATGGTAAAGGCTCAAACTTCATCCGAACACAAACTTTATCTATGTACAAATAATCCTTATTGGCAATTATATACATAATCTTTAATAATTATGTGATCATTTTTTCCTATCATGAAAATTTTGACTATTCAAGTAATTCAATATGAAATGTTAATGTTTAAAGATTGTTGTTGATGCATTGATGGATAATTCCTTTGCTATCTAACTGAATTTTAATAATATTTTGTTTATTAGTGCCAAAGCCGCTTACAAGGCCTTGTTTTTGCTCTTGTGATAATTTCCAATTTTTTCTATGGAAACATGAGTAATGCAGAACAATTATGCATCATTTTTGATTTTTCATTGTGTCCTAACATTTGTATAACACCCCCTCTCCCCTAGAACCCAAAACCTTGATATAATATTATCATTTTTATCATATTTTAAAGAACTATTTCCCATTTTATTTATTGTTATTTTTATGTTGATTCACATTTGCATATTATGTAAAGGTACTAAAAAATGAGATTGGCATAGAATCTTACTTTGCTAAATGAGATTTTTTTATGAATATATTATTCATAAAAATGTGATTCAAATGATGACATTTGGAATTTTTTTTTCAAAATTGATTTCTTAATTAAATAATGGGAAATAGATACACGTCACAAATTTTTTAGGATTGCTAGTTTTTAAATCTTGCTACTTGTATGGACAAAGAAGGTAGCTTTTTGTTGCATAATGTTTGCTCTTGATCTACTCATACTTGTTAAACACTTGATTTGAAGGTAAAATTTGTCTTATTATAAATCTTGTAAGATTTTTCCACTAATTAGTGATGTAAACTTACATATTTTGATAGGTATTGGTGGTACAAATGTTAGTGTCATGTTTGTTTTATTAGTAGCCATTTTAATTGTTTTGGTCAGTCATAAACCTTTTAACCTATTATTATGGATTATGCTTTGCATATTAGTCCTTATTTATTATTCTTTAAATTGATTAAAAAAATCCTTGAAACAAATTAATTTTGCTATGTGCTATCAACTCTTATGTACATTATATAGCTATTAATTGTTTCATTTTGGATTTCTACATTATCCCATGACTAATTAATACTAGGTAAATTTTACTATGCTTGCCTTACTCTATTATTAACCTTCTCTCTATCTTCTCAACAAAAGATACCTCACCTAGTAATACCTTGAGTTTTGAAAATTATGAAATATGCCATAATACACAAATGATAACTACAGTACCTTCAAAGGAAGGGCTTTGGATGTTTATTGCTTTTTGTTGACATTAGTCTACTTGAAATGATTTATATTTCAAATGACATTTAGCAACTATGTTAACGAATTAAATAATAAATTAAATTTCATGTAGATGGAAATGACAACCACCTAACTCAAGATAGGACAAGTAAGACATTAGAGGCTATGTGAAATAAGAATATAACTCATATTTTCTATGATATTTGTGTATGGACTATTAAAAATGGGCTAAGACCTAAGATTCATTTTTTGTGGAATAAGAATATAACTTATATTTTTTATGATGTTTACGTAAGGGCTATTTAAAAAAGGCTAAGACCTGGAAATCATTTTGGTAAGCAATAATGAGTTTATGTTGTTGAAGAATTTCAAAAAAAAAAAAAATGAATGTAAATATGATAAACAATAGTTGAAAAATAAGTGGCATGCCTTAAGAACAAATTACAAGCGATAAAAGAATTTAGTTGGAAAAGATACTTGATTGGGATGAGATCTTATGCAAAAAAAAAAAAAGAAAGAATTCTTTCTACTAAGACATAATGGAAAAAACATATTAAGGTTGGTTTTAATATTATATTTCTTTACTCAAAAAAATTATTCAATAAGTTTATGACATTAACAATACTCTTTATGTTTAAATGTTATAGGCTAATCTAGTTGTAAAAAAATTTCAAGAAATTGGTATTGAATCAAAACTTGAAAGAAAATTATATGTTATATTTGGGGATAATATGGCAACTAGAGAATATGCACCTTCATAAGCTACTTTAGGCATTAGAAGTGGTGTTGAGATTAATTATACAATTCACAATAGAAATGTTGCATTAGAAATTCATGATGATTTAAATGGAGAACCCAACTTTGTTGATTTAATAAATGAATTATTCCAAGGTTCTAATACACAAGAGTGGAATGAAATATAAGTGATGTAATAGGAAGAAATAAGACTTATAAGAAAAGAGTTACTAAATCAAATTGGTACATGAGAAAATGTCTTAAAACGAATAACATAAAGCAACAATCTGAAGAGGCATCTGCTATTAAAGAAACAATTATTCAATTGGTTGATAATGTTGCTCAAGATAGGAAAACAAACTTGTTAGGGTGTTCCACACATAATGTCATGAAAGATATTCATTCATATGACAATAGAAATTGAGAGATTTATTCTGGATAAATGACTAAACAAGCTAAGTTACATTGGCTACATTATCAATTTAAGAAGCAAAAAACCCAATAGATGCAAGATTACATTTTTGTTACTAACATTTTTTGGTGTGCTTTATCTTATCTATTATTGCATATATTTAATAGTTATAATTTTATGGTTACACTTTTTTAACCAAACCAAGAAATATTTGGAATATTCTTTGTGTTTCATATTAATATACTTAT
>JAHLGO010000381.1:4097264-4129331 GCA_020615895.1 Ceriops decandra | reverse complement strand
AAAAAAAAAAATTAGTTTATTCCTTGTGTGTGAGTTGTGTCCGTTTCCTCGGTCTAAGTAACGTAGATAGTGCTTTTTGTTTTTCTTCTTGGTTGGCCAGCCGCTGGACTAAAGCTTTATCCTCCAATAAACACCAAGGGAGAAAAGGGCGAGTGAGAAGAAAACGACCAAGGCGATAATTCTACTGACTGTTTGCGTCCGTGGGAAATCTACAATGACAGTAAAAGCCAGCACGATAATGAAAAGCTCAAAGGGTTAATTCTGTCATTATAAAAAGCTAATGATCGAAAGCAATGTATACTGCCAAATACAAAATCTATGATGTAGGATAGAAAATGAATCAAAAGATATAATAAATGAATAACATGGAAATTCACTCTAAAAACACAAATTAAATGCTATAATTTACGTGAAAATTAAATTCAATATGCAAGAGTGATTTCAATATTCATTCATAACCAGTCTCCTCCCGATGAAAATAACATTAAACCATATTTTACAGAGATAGCAAAAGATTAAATAGTAAAAATAATAAAATTAAATAAAAAATAAGATAATATTTATGTTGAATATTAAAACATCCTAAATATTATAATATTCAATCGAATAAAATTTCTTAATAAAATAAATATTTTCAGAAATATAAAACATCATTAAAATCTCAAATAATAAAAATATTTCTTCCTTATTCTCCATCAATCCAGTGATTTACTGATAAAAAAAATAAAATGAAGTTCATGTACTAGATTAATCCAACAAAAATTTGTACCCTCTAATATTTGGGTTTTTACTAGTTCTTTTTGCCTTGCCTTTAGAAGAGTCTTCAAGTGCCTGCGCAGTACCACTCAACAAAGTAGCTTATGGTGCGATCCAAAGTCATTGATTACTTCATTGCGTATTTCAAACCGCGCGAGTGATGTGACCATTTAGAAAGTCAAGGCGTCAAACTTGTTGGCCAAACCAACAATATTATTGAGTGGCATGGCTTCAAATTGTGCTTTTGGATTACAACTCTTTGGGCAAAGGAAATTTCCTAGTGTAATAATAAGGTTATTTTACTATGAAGATCTCACACAGTAAACAAATCTTGCGTAGACACCTTTTGCTGATCAGGACTATAGAAATAATTACTTGTTAAAGACGCCGAACAAATCAAATGAATCAAACAAGTGAAAATGGCCTGAGTATAGCCGATGGTGGTGGCCGATGTTAGTGTCCCTCACCAGAGCTTGGACCAGATTTCTTGATTCCTCCAAGAGTTTGAGGAGCCTTGGTAGTGTAAGAGTTTCCTTGGCCAGGGCTTGGACCAGAGTTCTTCATTCGTCCAGCAATTTGAGGAGCACTGGTTGTGTAATAGTTTCCATGACCAGGAGGTGGACCTGAGTGCTTGATCTCTCCAAGAATTTCACCATCGGTGTACTGGTGGCCACCACCTCTGGCGCTTGGACCTCTGGATTTAATCCGTCCAAATAGCCCATCAAAGAAAATATCAATCCCTTCGTTGATAGAGCCATGCCCATGTGAGCCTGCAGCCACTAGAAGACGAGCTTCCGAAATGGAAAATAAAGAGCTTAAAAAAAGGGACAGAACAATGAAGCTGAAGGGCTTGGAACTTCCAGCCATGAAGGGCAACTTCCTGAAGATTCAGGAAAAGGAATCTAGCTATGAGCTGAGAGATGATGTTCTCTACAAGATTTGGGTAACTTGATGCGGACGATGGGTGCTGCCTCGTCTCCAATATATAGTGCTTTGCAGTTTGCATGCAGCAACAGAAAAGGAGCCATCCTTTTTGAACTATATTGGGTAGGAAGAATATTTGGATATCCATCAATTAAACGCGTGGCGAATTGAACTATAGCCAACCGATCGAAGTCAATTCCAACTAAAAAACCTGACGATCTTGTCGCTTGACAACGTTCGTCTGTGTTTCCTTCCCACTTTATTCCTACGCTTTTTTTTTTTATTTTTTTTTATTTTTGTCTTCTTCAATTCCGCCCACCAGACCCATTGGCTATTTTCTGCCTAATCGCTTGCGTAATGTAATAAGGTTCCATAAAATAGTTCCAAGTGGGGAAAGGCAGGCATACACAAATCTCTACAATTTCCTGGAAGCTAATAATAGCGATATGACAATTTAAAAATGCAATGCATCTTGTTCTCTAACAATTTAAAAATGATGAGGTGAACTTATTTCGTCAAAATAAAACGCAAGGGCTCCTTTAATTATAGGGTGCAATTTCATTGGTAGATAAAAGAAATTAAAGTAGAATCATAGATCCTAAATATTAAAATGATAATTAAAGTAGAATCACCAAAATGCATAATTTAAAAAATAATAATAACTTTTTGTCTTATAGGACCTACATGTCTATTCGTCACTTTTTTCAACTCATTGTTTCTGCCCACAAATTTTTTCCCTATTTTTATTGAAGCCTATTGGTTATAAATAAATATAATTCCCTATTTTTTGTTTCTTCAAAACATGAGATCTTAAACCAAACATCCAAATTTTTTATTATTAAGATGTTCCATTGACAGGACCCCCCCTTTCCCCAAAAAGGACATTTACGATGACAACTTTTCTTTTCTTTTCTCCAATAAGTACTGAAATTTGAATCTGGTTGTTAAAATGTTCAATTGTTTTGCTACTAGACCACATGGTTAATGGATGACAATTGTTTAATTAGTCCAAATGAACCAGCTGCTTGCACTGGAATTGCGTATTGATCTTGGATTCTAAAAGCTTTAATAGATCAAATTTCTCTATCTATCGTATCGTATGAACTCTGTATGCATGCGTTAAGATTATTAGGATCATTATATGACATCTTTTGCATTTTGATATGTTTCCTATATTTAATTAATATCAACTTGTTTGAATGATCTAGCTACATCATTCATTAATTGATTGACAATATAATGAGCTATTTATGGCACATAATCTTTTGATTTATCTTATTTTAAGTAAGATTTTTTAATTTCAAATTAGAATAATGCTAAAAATTGGCAAAATTTTGTATTCTTGTTAAATATCTTATTTTTAAAAAGTATTAAATAAAATATTGAGAAATCTTATGGAATGATGGAAAGAATTAAAGTGGTTTAAAATTGGCAAAAAAACTAAGAATGATCAATTAATTTCAGCAACTTGATAATACTAGGGAAATATAACAAAGTACAAAGAAAATAAAAAACTTAGATCAGTTAACTAAATTAGTATTGTAGTCAATTAAAAAAAAAGCTACAAAGTGTAAAAAGTTACAAAAAATTTAAATCGATCGACCAAACTATGGTTTAAAAGACATAAAGTGTAAATAGATGGAAAAGTTACATAAAATTTAGATTAATTGACTAAATTATGTTTGCATTCGTTTGATGTGACTTAAGAATAAAAATTGTAAAAGTTGAAAAAGTTATAACTTCAAGTATATAGTTGATTCATAATTCATAAAAAAAAAATTCTATTTTTTATCATTAGATTGTAATTGATCCTTTTAATAAAAGAAGATTAAATCACAATAATTAGTTTTATTTTTAAGTCTATATATAAGAGTGTTTTAAATTGTAAAAGAATATAGGCTCCAAAGTGAAAAAATTAAATTGTAAAAGAACAAGAGTGTTTTATTTATAAGTGTTAGAATGTGAATTTTAAGTGTTATGAAGAACTAATTTGTTTTTAAGAAACACTAGCATAAACTATGTTGATATCAAAGTCATAGGACTATGTGTAAAATGTTATTTTCATCGTGTAAAAGAAAAAAGTGATTAGTGAATTAAACTCATGAAGGAGCACTATTAAAAAGTATATACAAACTTCCAATTTGAGTTAAACTAATTGTTAACACGTGTACTCCTTCATGAGTTTTTTGGGGTCATTCTTAGCATAATTAGAAGCAGGCACTAATTGGAAAGAAAATGAATTTACTAGCGAAGAGAAAATATTCAAAACCTTTAACTTTAATTAATACTACTTATGTAGTTTATTGTGATTTTAAGTGTTAATAAATATAGTAGAATGTCTTAATGTAAAACAACAAAAAAGATTTAGGACAAACTCAAAATCATTCATGAGGCTACAACATAAGTAAAAGACACCATGAACAATTTTCTCATGTAAGAGTATAAGCTCTTCAAGATAAAGAGCAATGAGACTATCTTGGAGATATACATAAGGTTCACCAACATTATCAATTCACTCAAGAACCTTGGAAAGAATATGAAGATAAATGATTTTGTAAAGAAATTATTGAGATCACATTTAAAGTCAAAAAAATTCTTACTAAATCCAAAGACCTAAACACTTTAGACTTGGATGAATTGATAGGTCACTAAGCACTTATGAGATCACATTCACTAAAAAGGTTGTTGAGAAGAAGAAAAGTTGTCTTTAGAGTTTTCTTGCCCAAAAAAAGTGATTATGATGAAGATAGTGATAAATACACCATATAAGATGAAGAGGTACTTGTCATATTAACCAAAATAGCTATATAATTTTAAAAAAAAGAAGTAAGAAAGTGGTAAGAAACCTTTCAAGAGCAATAATGAGAAGGATGAGATCATATGTTACCTTTATAACAAACTAAGTCATATTACTCTAATTATCTTATAAACTAGAAGAATGACAAGAAGCTAATAAAAAAGGCCTACTAAGCCATTTGGGATAACTTAAATGACTTAGATAATGACCTTGATGATATTAAAGTCAACTTAGCATTCATTACATATAAAAAGAGGTAACTTCAAATTATAATACTTCTAACAATGATTCCTCTTTGATCAATGAGTTGTATGACACTTTAAATTACATGAATAAGAAAAATAAAGACATAATTATCAAGAACAAAAATCTCTATACAAAGAATGTTTTCTTAAAGCATAAAAATGCTTCCTTAAAGGAAAAGGTGAAGCTACTTATAGAAAAGAGTAATGACTTATAACAAGTTTAAGATGAGGAAAAGATTTTGAAACTTTTAGATAAAAATATCTTTCTTAAGAGGGAAGTATTTATGCTTTAAGAATTGATTTTCTTGTTTATCAAGGAAAAAGACATGCTTCTCATGTTGTTTAGCTTACAAAGACTCAAGGTGAGAAAAATGGCTTAGGATATGTTTCTTAGGCATGCAAATTCAAAGCTTCTCCAAGCAAAGTAACTCATATGTATACACATGCATAATCATCTAAAAATGCATCACATAACAATTTTTATTCATCTAACATAATAGAAAAGCATTTGACAGGTATGTATATATGTACATAAGACACATACAAGAACCTAAAACAATACATAGGCATACATACTCATATGGTAGATAACATGATCATTCTTATTTAAATATAATGCTCATGTATATAAATACCATACAAGAAATCATATTAAATATTATTTTTTATGATGATTATAATTATATGGAATATTCTTACAATTTAAAATGAAGTTTAAATGGTTATTCTCGTGTAAGGACAAAAAACTTCAAGACTAACACTTAAGGACTTAAGAATGTTTAGACACTTAAATTTATATAACTCTTATGCAAGTATGTTTAATGAGTATTATGGAGAAAAATGAATGACATTTGTATAATGGATGCTTTAAACACATGATAGGAAATCCTAAGAACTTCATTTCTTTTAACAATATAAATGGTGAAAAGGTAATATATATGGGAGATAAGTAAGGAAAAGTTCTTAATAATTGATAATGTTTCACTTATTAAGGAACTCAAATTTAGTTTATTAAGTGTTAGTCAATTGAGTGATATTGTTTTTAAGGTGTTATTGATTTATATGCTTTAACTAACCAATATATTAAGTGTTTTACTTCTATTAGTGAAGAATCATCGATATGGTATAAAAAGTTAGATCGTGCAAGTATGAAGCAACTATTAAAGTTAAACCAACATAATCTTGTTAAAGAACTTCCAAAGTTCAAATTTAAGAAGGAAAAGGTGTGTTACATTTGCCAAATGGATAAGAAAAGCAATAACTCTTTTAAAAATAAAAAAGTAATATTTATTATTAAACCTTTATAGCTATTGTATTTAAACTTACTTGGTTTTATTAGAGTTTCATTTTTAGGCAATAAGTTATATACATATGTTATTGTAGATGATTATAATAGATTTTATATAGGTTAACATTCTTAACTTTAAAAAAATGATTACTTAAATACCTTTAAGGAATTTTGTAAGTAAATTTAAAATAAAAAGGGGTATTATGTCATTTTAATTAAAAATGATCATAGTGGTGATTTTGAGAAATAGGGCTTTAAGAATTTTTTTAATGTTTAAGGTATTTTTTTTATAACTTTTTGGCTTTAAGAACTCTATAACAAAATAGAGTAGTTAAAAGGAAAAATAATACCTTGCAAAAGGTGGTTAGAACCATGTTAAATGAGCTTAGTATTCTTTAATATTTTTAGGCAAAAGTTGTCCATAATACCTATTATGTATCTAAGAGAGTTTTCATTTATTTGATTCTTACAAAGACTTCTTATGAGTTATAAATTGGGATGAAGTCTAAAATAAACTTCTAAAGAGTTTTGAGTTACAAGTGTTTTGTTTTAAACATAAACCACGTAAACACGTTTGATTCTAAGAAAAATAAAGATATATTCTTTGATACTTTTCTAGTAACAAGGCATATAAAGTGTACAACAAAAAGTTTCTTATTATAAGGAATTCCATACATATTGCATTTGATAAAAGTAACTCCCATATTGTATTTAGTGAAGCTAACCTTTTCTCTCTTTTAAAGGAAAACTTAGACAACCTTATAGATAAAAACAAAAACTTAAACAAGACATGCAAATCATCAAGATAGGAATAACATTCTACCAATATTTAAAAGGAGCACAATGAATAACCTTAAGTGAATAAGTTAAACTTACTAAAAGATGACAATCTTGAGAGTCATGTTCAATTGTTTCCAAGAGAGTGGAAGCATATTAAAAACGCATTTTAAGATTAGATCATTGGCATCCATTTTAATCTTTTAAAAACTTGGTCTACATCTTGGAACATTAGTATAATAGCATTTGTTTCATAAGTAGAACCAAAGCATATAAATGATGCATTGGTTGACTAGTCTTAGGTGTATATAATAAAGCATAATGTATGAACTTTGGTACTAAGACCTAGTGATCATCCTACTATTGAAACCAAGTGGGTCTTTAAAAATAAGGTTATTGATAAGTAGTCAAATTATGAAAAACAAGGTAAGTTAGTTACTAAAGATTATATAATAATTAAAAAAAAGACATGAGTTATAACGAGAACCATGCCCTAATTGCTAGGTTATAAGCCATTAAAATATCACTTGTATATACATCTCATAAGCATTTGAAATTAAACCAAATAGATGTGAAAAGCACATTCTTGAATGATTACATAAAAAAAGAAACTTCGTATAAACCAACATTCAGTTTTGAGCAAAGAGTTTTCATATTATCTTCATAAACTTTCAATAACTTTATATGAATTGAAGCAAGCATCAAAAGCTTGGTACAAAAGATTAAGCTCTTTTTACATGACAAGAGAAAGTGCACAATATAAAAAGGCAACAACAATAGCAAGAAGGAGAAAGCCTCTAGCAGTAGAAGAGAAAAAGAGAGTGCAAGGCAGAAGAAAGCAGCAACTACAAAAAGAAGAGGGCAGTAAAGGTAGTAAAAAGAAGACAACAACAATAGCAAAAGAGAAAGAGAGAGTGCAAGGCAGAAAAAAGCAACAAGTACAAAATTAATTGCTTGCTAAATGGTTTTATACAAATAGTAAGAAAGAGACTAGATAAAAAATTTAAGAGTGCAAGGCTAACACCATCCTTATTAGAGACATCTTATGTTACTCCATCATCTATAACACCACCACCTATAGCACCATTATCCTTTCATGTCACCACCTGTCCCTCTTTCTTATTTCCATATTACTTTCTGTTGTTCCCACAACCTTGTATGGGTTGTAATTATTGTCAACTAGATTTAAGTGTGCAAACAGAAGTGACTCATATATCAGGAATTACAGAATAAGACTAGCATGTCAAATAGCCTCGTAAAGTGATCTCCTTAGAGTGAACTTGTAGAGGGAGTTTAGCATTACTTAAGTTTTAGTGTGACATAGCATTGCTTGAGAAAAATAAATTAAGAAAGGAAATTCAATTTTGAATGAAATAGTAATATGAAGCCACATGGAAGGGCAAGAAAGGAAATTTACTGCAGGATTTTATAGAAGGAAGTATATAAACCAAGACTTATCTCTTTTGAGGAGCAACCAAAAAATAGAGTAGACAATAGGCCTAGTATCCGTGAGACCACCTGGAAGAGAAGACAATAGACTTGGTATCCATGAGACCACCCGTAAGAGAAGACAACAGACTTGGTATCCATGAGACCATCCAGAAAAGAAGATGACAAACTAGAATAACCCACCAGGCGTGACAGACCAAAACGTCCCACTAGACGTGTAGACCAGAACGTGCGATGGGGAGTAACAAACTAGAACAACCCACCAGGCATGATAGACCAGAACGTGTGACGGGGTGTGACAAACCAAAACGTGCGACAGGGCATGACAGACCAGAATATGCAACGGGGCATGAGAGCAAATCAGAAATGGGAGAAATGTGAACATGCAAAACCAGAAACGTAAGGCAGGCTAAAAGACATGAAACGTTAGACTAGAAATGTGAGGCAAGTTAAGAGACATGAAACAGTAGACCAGGAGCGTGGTGCAGACCGAAAGATGTGAAACAGCAAACTAAAAGCATGAGGTAATCCGTGAGATATGAAACAGTAGACCATTAGCATGAGGCAGGCCATGAGACGTGAAATGACAGACCTGAAGTATGAATGCAGGCCGTGAGACCGTGAGTCAGTGAGACCAGGAGTTGGGTGAGACAACTTAGAGAAGAAATTCAGTGTAGCATTTGAGAAAACTCAACGAATTTCCAAATTTCTTTAAAAGAGGTTAAAGAGAGTTTTGGTGATCTTCTAAGTGGTAATGAAGCAGCTTATTCAAATCAAACAAAGGCAACACAAGTTAGAAGAAGGGTAGACACAGTAAGTGACACTCTTTGTATTGTGATTGCTTTGTATTTGCAATAGTGAAAGAAGTAGAAGATTAAGACATCCATTGTAATCATAGGGGATACCACATTGGTGTTCTTAAGTATAGTGGATTGTCTCAGTAGAGGAAGAATCCCTACCACCATGGAGCATGTCACATTGACAGAACCACGTAAATCTTTTGTGTCCTTGCTTTGAATTTACATTCTGTATCTTCAATTGAGTTGTGAACGCAACTAAAGAATCATCAAACCCATAACCTAAAAAAAGACATAATCAAGAACAACTAATTCGTTTAATAGGCAAGGTGTGTGAAAGGTAACTTTGGAGATTATTGTAACTAGTAGGTAACAATAGATCTACCTTAGTTGAATCTAAGAAAGAGTTCATTTCTGAGAAGAGTTTGAAGTTGCTTATCTATCAATAAAAAAGAAGGGGTGTAGTATTGATTCACCCCTCTCTCAGTAGTACAGACTAGTAAATCCTAAGGTGAAGTAGGGAACTTCAATTGATATCAGAGCACAGGTTTAATAGTTTAAAACTTAATAGCTTAGTGTACTAGTTTTACTGAGAAATGGATGCCAATACCAGCACCAACACTACTTACAGCAAGAAGGTTCTAATTTTCAACAAAACCAACTACCATATGTGGAGAGTGAGAATGTAGGTGGTATTTGCAACCATGGGCATAAACGTGGTGAAATCGGTACAAGAGCCAGAAGAAGGTAAAGATCCAACCCTAGAGGAATTAAGACAGTTTGAGATAAATGGAAAGGCCTTAAACGTCATTATTTCAGCATTTACAGATGCTAAATATGATAAAGTTATAAACTGTAAATCTGTTAAAAAGATATGAGACAGATTGCAGAAGGTCTATGAAAGTGATGACAGAATGAATGAGGCCAAGTTTCAAGTTTTCAAAAAGAGATATCAACCCCTCAGAATACAGGAGAATGAGGCAGTCAATGAGTTCTTCACCAGGATTATTGATGTTGTAAATGACCTCAGAAGTTATAAGAAGAACAAGGACTCATTTATTGTGAAGAAAAATTTGAGAATTCTGCATGAGAAGTTTGCCTCAAAGGTAGTAGCCATAAAAGAGAGTAGAGATCTTAATTCTATGTCACTGCATGATCTCTAGTGCAATCTCATTGCATATATGATGAGAATATAGTCAACTAAAAGTTCCTCAACATTAAAGCTACCAAAAGAGGCAGCTTTCAAAGTTGTGAGACATTTGAAGATGAAAGAAGAGGAAGAATCATCCATTGAGGTTAATGATAGTGATGAGGAAGAAAGTGATGGTGAAGTGTTGGTTTACTTCACAAGAAATTCAAAAAGGGGTCTAAGAAGGGAAAAGGATAGTTCTGCTTGAGATGTTATCGGTGTGGGCAGATTGGACACTTTACTTCTTAGTTCAAAGTGAAACTTGATGATAAAGATGAGGATGGTGATGATGAGCAAAATTCAAAATGGAGAAAACCATCATTTGAGTCAAGGAATTCCAATAAGAAGATTGCCAACCCACAGAAAAAGAAGAGAGGCTCATTCAAGAGTTATGTGAGCCAAACAAAAGAAGCCAATGAGGAGGAAGATGTAGACTTATCAGATGAGCATGCCTTTATGGCATTAGGTAGATGTGGTAGTTCAACCTTTAGAGAGGAAGAGGAGATTGATAAAGAAGAACCAAATCTTGAAGTTGAGTTAGAAGTAGCTTTAAAGGAGATAATCAGAAGGGGCAGAACCATAAGAAAGTTGGAGGCTCATATAAAACAAGTTAAAGCAAAGATTGAGGAAGCAGAAAGTCAAAAGGATGAAACAATAGCTGAACATATTGACTTGAAGAGAAGATTGGAAGAATAGATCAAAATATGTGAAGATTTTACTATAGAGCTTGGCTCAAGGACTTCAACAATTGAAAAAATGGAGATAAAGTTGTTGAGACTTCAGCAACAACTCAAAAAGAGTGAGGAGAACTTGCAGAAGTTTAAAGTGGTAAGAGAAACAAGCTTTACAATAAAAAAGAAGAAAGAAGAGATAGTGGAGCAATTTGAGGCTGCACTACCTAAAAAGAATGAGACTTTGCCACAGAAGTTGAAAGAGAAGGCTGTGACTTAGGAGAAGATAACTAAAGAAGAGAAGACAGTTATCAAACCAAAGCTAGGGCCAAAAATGATGTATGTGGTTAAATAGTAGCAGCCCATAGCTATTACATCTCATAAAGAAAAACTGATCAGCCAAAAACAGTGAAGGCTGAAAATAAAGAAGATTTGAAGAAGCAACCTAGGGTTGCAAACAAAATTGAAGAAAAGAAAGTTAGCCAACCAAAGGCAATGGCTAAACAGAAGAAGGTAACTGAAATAAAAGTCACACAAGCAAAGAAGCCAGCAACCTTGCCTACACAGCAAGTAATGAATAAAAGAAAACAAGCTGTGATTAAGCCCAAGAAGAGGCAGTTTCAAGGTTACTATCTTTATTGTGAAGTTTAGGGTCATAAGGCAAGTAGATACTGGTGGAGAAGGCCAATATATGTCTCCAACTTGAGAAGATACGATGTTGCATACAAGGAGAAACAATACAAAATTCAGAGGAGAACACCTGTCGTGAGTTCTAACACATACTGTAAAAAAGCAAAGACATACTAACAAGGATTGTTGGTGGAAGCATAAACCAGTGGTTTCAAAGAACAAGTTTACTATATTGGTAGATTTGGAATAGTGTGAAAGGTATAGGCATAATAGTCATAATGCCAAGAGATGCATGACACTTCTCCCTAAGCAAGAGAAGGCACTCAATGGCACAGTGAAAGCAATTGGTACAGTCAAAGTTAAGAAAAAGAAGAAAGCTATCTTCAAGCTAGTTAAAAAGAAGAAAGCTAGTTCAAAAGAAGGAATATAAAGCTAAAAAGGAGATGGTTAATATAGCTGAAATTACACTAAAGGCTAACTACAAGGATAAGTAGTGGATCCTTGATAGTGGATGCACTTCACACATGACAGGAGACAAGAGTAATTTATCAAACCTAAACAAGTCAAGAGAAGGTAAAGTCAAGTTTGGCAATGATGATTCACTCAACATCAGTGGTCAAGGGTCAATAAATATTAGAAAAGGAAAGCTAAAAGATGTTCTGTACATTGAAGGACTCAAATATAATCTAGCATCTGTTAGCCAACTATGCAATGAAGACCATAAATTGATATTCACAAAAGTAGGTTACCAAGTAAAGAGTAAAGAAGGCAATACTGTTGCAGCCTGGAAAAATACAGCTATAAATTTATATGTGATTGATGAGGACAAGACAAATAGCTATTTACTTACAAAAGAAAAAGAAAATCAACTCTAGCATAGGAGGCTGGGACACTTAACACAGAAGAACATAAGGAAGCTAACCACTACTCATATAATTTGAGACATTCTAGACCGAGAGAGAGAGAGAGAGAGAGTATGTTTGCTCAGAATGCTCTAAAGGAAAATAGGTCAGAAAGCAGTATAAGACCAAATAGTTCAGTTTTAAAGCAGTATTTGATATTGTACATACTGATTTGTGTGGTCTGATGAAAATAAAAGGGTTGAATGGTGAAAGGTATTTCATCTTGTTTATTGATCTTTATTCCAAAAGGACCTGCATCATACACCTCAAATACAAGTCAGAAGTTTTGAAATGCTTCAAGAGATATAAAAGATTGGTTGAAAATGAGAGTGGAAAAAAGATCAAAGTATTAAGGTCAGATCAAGGTATTGAATTTACAAATAAAGCTTTTGAAGATTACCTTGAGAAGCATGGTATTCACCATCAGATGGCAGCAGTAGGAACACTTCAACAGAACGGGGTGGTAGAGTGGAAAAATAGAGCTGTGGTTGAAATGGCAAGAACTCTATTGCTGGAATCCAGGCTTCACACAAGATTTTGAACTGAAGCAACATTTACAACTGTGCACCTACAGAACAGAGTTTTATTAAGGCCTAATACTGATAAAACTCCATATGAGCTATAGAGTGGGAAGAAGACAACAGCCAAGTATCTTAGAATCTTTGGCAGCCCATGTTTTGTGAAGAACAAGGAGCAAAACTTGGAAAAATTTCATGTTAGGTCAGATGAAGGCATCTTTGTGGGATACTCAGCAAAGACAAAAAGTTACAGACTCTTTCTGCATATACTGGGAAAAGTGGTCACTTCTAGTGATGTGAGAATAGATGAAAACTGGAAAATAATGCATAATGGAGAAACTGAGGACAATGAAGAAGATGATAATAGATGAATCAGACCAACATGAAGAAGAGGAAAAAGAATTAAGTTCAGACTCTGAGAAAAGTGAGTCTAAAGATGAAGAATGAGATTCTCTTGCAACTAAAACTGTGCAAGAGAGAAAGACAAAAAAAAACATGGACCAGTGCTCTTCAAGAAAATCAAATCATAAGTGACCCATCAGCAGGAGTTACAATAAGAAGAAGAATTATAGGAGCTATTGCTTTCCTCCCACAAGTTGAACCTAAATCTATTAAAAAGACTACAAAAGACAAAGCCTGGGTTAAAGCTATCAATGAAAAGCTGGATCAAATTGAGAAGAATGATACATGGGAGCTAGTTCTAAGACCTACTAACAAAAATGTCATAGGAAAAAAATGGGTGTTTAATAATAAACATATTAAAGATGGTAAGGTGGTAAGGAACAAAGCTAAGCTGGTTTGTAAAGGCTACACTCAGATAAAAGGAGTAAATGTTGATGAAACTTTTGCACTAGTGGCAAGGTTAGAAACTATTAGAATGTTCCTAACTTTGGTAGCACATAAGAGGTATAAAGTTTACCAGATGGATGTGAAATCAACCTTTCTAAATGGGCTCCTGAAAGAAGAAGTGTATATTAAACAACCCGATGGAGTACAAATCAGTGAGGATGAGACACACGTGTGCAAACTGAAGAAAGCCTTATATAGCCTTAAAAAAGCCCCAAGAGCATGGTACAACAGGCTGGATGCGTATTTGAGAAGGTTGAACTTTAGAAGAGGAACAGTTGATAATAACCTATATGTGTTTAACTCAGAAAAAGGTCAGCTGATAACCATAGTATATGTAGATGACATCATCTTCGGAGGGGATCACTCTAAGATATGCCAAGAATTTGCACAAAAGATGAGTAAGGAATTTAAGATGTCATTAATTGAAGAAATGACTTCCTTTCTTGGATTACAAATAAAATAGTGTGAAGAAAGTATTTTTATTTCTCAGACAAAATATGTCAAAGAGATGTTGAAAAATTTTGGCATGGAGGATAGTAGACCTGTCAGTACCCCTGTGTCAATGGATTGTAAGTTAATAAAATATTATGAAGGAAAGAGTACAAGCCCTACAAAATATAGGGAGATGATATAGAGCCTTTTGTACCTTACAGCATCAAGGCCTGATCTCATGCAAGCTATGTGCATTGCCAATAGATTCCAAGCTAATCCTAAGGAATCTCATGTGTTGGCAGTGAAAAGAATCCTAAGATACCTCAAAGGGACATTGGAAATGGGTTTGTGGTATCCTGCCATGGATTTTGTAAAACTACGAGCATACATTGATGTAGACTATGATAGAAAATCAACCAACGGCTGCAGCTTTTACTTGGGTTCAAAATGTGTTATATGGTTAAGTATAAAACAAAACAATATTGCTTTAAGCATAGCTGAGGCTCAGTATATGGCTGCTTATACAACATATACTCAAGTGAAATGGATGCAAATACAATTAGCCAATTTGGGTGTTGAAGTGAAGTTACCAGTGAATGTACTTTATGATAATCAAAGTGCAATTGATCTCAACAAGAATTCAATTTAGCATTTAAGGAGCAAGCATATTAACATCCAGTATCACTTTATCAAGGATCAAGTGGAAGAGAGCACAATTCAATTAAAGTATGTCGATACTAAAAATCAAATCTCATATATTTTAAATAAACCTCTATCCACAAAGTTGTTTAAACAGCACAAAATGAGTCTATCTATGCAAATGCCTCCTCAAGCCTGAAGTTCAAGTGAATCCTCCATCTCTACTTTGTAGGTTTTTCACATTTTTAATTAGTTGGCAAAGGGAGAGAGAAGCAATAATGTAGGGGGAGCTGTTAAGGAATGGGGAGTGCATATTTAAGGGGAGTTGTAATCCATTTGCTTCTGGATTATTACTCTAAGAAGATTATGAAGGTCTACTGCATAATGGCTTTTATTGTGAGTGTTGCCAATAATTACAAAGGGGAAGATTGTTATTCCCATAGCCTTGTATAGGTTGTAATTGTTATCAACTAGATTTAAGTGTGCAAGCAGAAGTGGCTCATATCTTAGGAATTACAGGATAAAACTAGCATGTCAAATTACCTCGTACAGTGATCTCATTGGAGTGAACTTGTAGAGGGAGTTTAACATTGGTTAAGTCTTATTGTGACATAGCATTGCTTAAGACAAATAAATTAAGAAAGGAAATTCAATTTTGAATAGAACAGTAATATAAAGCCACATGGAGGGGTAGGAAAGGAAATTTGCAGCAACTGCAGTAAACCCTACTAGGGTTTTCATAGAAGGGAGTATATAAACTAAGAATTATCTCTTTTGAGGAGTAACAGGAAAATAGAGCAAATAGCAGACCTGGTATTCGTGAGACCACCCGCAAGAGAAGACAGCAGGCCTGGTATCCGTGAGACCACCCAGAAGAGAAGACGACATACCATAATGACCCACCAGATGTGACAGACCAGAACATCCCACTAGGCCTAACAGACCAAAACGTACAACGAGGAGTGACAAACCAGAACAACCCACCAAACGTGACAAAATAGAACATGCGACGAGGTGTAACAAACAAGAATGTGTGACGAGGCGTGAGAGCAGATTAGAAATAGGAGAAATATAAACAAGCAAAACCAGAAATATGGGGCAGGCCGAGAGACATGAAACGCCATACTAAAAACGTGAGGCAGGCCAATAGATGTGAAAGGTAGACCAATAGCGTGAGGTAGGCCATGAGATGTGAAACGGCAAACCTGAAGTGTAAGTGTAGACCGTGAGACGATGAGACAATGAGACTAGGAGTTGGGTGAGACAACCTAAAGTAGAAATTCAGTGTAGCATTTGAGAGAATTCAACGAATTTCCAGATTTCTTGAAGAAAGGTTAGAGAGAGTTTTGGTGATCTTCCAAGCAATAGTGAAGCAATCAATTCAAATCAAACAGAGGCAACACAAGCTAGAAGAAGGGTAGACACAGTAAGTGACACTCATTGTATTATGATTACTTTGTATTTATAATAGTGAAAGGAGTAGAAGATTAAGACATCCATTGTAATCATAGGGGATACCACATTAGTGTTTTCAATTATAGTAGATTGTCTCGGTAGAGGAAGAATCCCTACCACCGTAGAGTACGTTACATTGACAAAATCACGTAAATCTCTTGTGTCCTTACTTTGAATTTACATTCTGTGTTTTGAATTGAGTTGTGAATACAACTAAAGAATCATCAAACCCATAACCTAAAAGAAGACATAATCAAGAACAACTAATTCGTTTAATAGGCAAGGTATGTGAAAGGTAACTTTAGGGATTATTGTGACTAGTAGGTAACAATAGATCTACCTTAATTGAATTTGAGAAAGAGTTCATTTCTGAGAAGAGTTTGAAGTTGTTCATCTATCAATTAAAAAGAAGGGGTATAATACTAATTCACCCCTCTCTCAGTGTTACAAACTAGTAAATCCTAAAGTGAAGTAGGGAATTTCACTTTCAAGCATAAATAGACTTGCTCAAATTAGAGTATTTATAGAAGTTTATGTTTATGTTTATATTTTTCTTCTTATTTTAATTAGTTTATACTAGTTTATACTCCTAATTTTTAAATAGTAAAACCTAGCCTATAAGTTTTATTTTATAACCTATTTTGTAGCTAATTAGTAGTAGTTCAAATTTTCATATTTTTCAATTGTCTTTATTATTTTTTAGCATTGTTGCCTATTTAAGGAATTAAGAAACTCTTTGGAAGATTAATTTTGGAGAATATTATTAAAAGTGTAACTTGTATTTTACCCTAACTCTTATCTAGGTAATTTATTTGTTTAGTGATGAATTAACAATTAATTCTTATTACTCTTCTTTCTTTTATCTAAGGGTATGACAAATCAAGCTAGTTTATTCTTATTTATGACAAATTTTTTATTAAACAAGTGATTGTTAGTTTTTCTTTTTATTTTGTTTCTTTTCATCAAATTATTACCTTAAATAAAACAATCATTAGTTTAAATTTTCTTACACAAAATACAAGTCAATCTTTGATTCTTAAGCATATTAGTTTTTCCTTTCATTATAATAAGTCATTTTCACAACATATTTATGAAATTAACTCTTACATACCAAAAGAAAAAAAAATTATATTTATTGCAACAAGCACATTTGTATGCCTTTGTCATTAGAAATGCCTTGAATTCCATAAAAGAAAAGAGTTATTAATCTTAATTAACTTTTCTTACAAGTATTAAATAGTTTAATTCCAAACTAATGAGGCAATCACTTCATTTTTTCTTAACAAGAATCCTCCTTTCATTACAAGGAATCATTTACATAAAATAATTTTGAAATTAAAGTTTTATAATTTTGGTTTCAAAACTTCTCAAATTAAGGATAATTTCTACAAACTTAAGAAAAAAACCTTATATCTTAGTATATCATTAAACTTAGATTGAGTTACCAAATTTGAAATGAATGGTTTCTTAGATAGTTTTGCTTTTTAAAAGTTTTTTAGATTTATCACCTTTAAAGGAAATTTTACTCTGAGATAATAAATTATTTCTTTAAAAATATGGAAGTGGACAAGAGTTACATTATGATCACCATATATATATATATATATATTATAAGTGAAATTCACTTTTAAAGTGCTCGTAGACTACTTAAATCAGTCACTAGAATATGGTTAAATTACCTATTATAATTCATGGAATATAGGCAATTTCGTGCTCAAGTGTAAAATGGAAATTATGTTTAAAGAACAAGTTAATCTTTGTAAAGAATGTAGCAACATTAGAAAACCCTTCAAAGCTTTTTTTTTACCACTCAAGTCAAGGACTATTCAAAGGATTGTAGCTTGCAACATTAATGTTAGAAATGGTTACTATGACTACTTAACTTTTCCTAATATTTGTCTTTTGACTTATTTGTGAAAGAATGAGAAATCCAACTTACCAAAGCATATAATGCAAGTGATTAAGAAAGCTCAAAAGGAGCTAGTCCAAAAGTTCTTTAATGGTATACATATAAGTTATTGCTTTAAAAATTTAGTCTACCTATTGTTAAAGGAACACCTTCTTATGTTAACTTAAGACAATTCATTAGTACCACCATTCTTAAGTAGATGTATTTAATGTAAAGCAAAGGAAAGTGGTCAACATTGTCAAGGAAATTAAGATAAAGTCTACAACTATCAAGTACAACCTTAACACTAACAAATTTTTTAGCTCATTTCTAAGCCTCTATTAATATTGATATGACTTCCTCAATTAAGGAAGTAAATAGCTATAGGAAAATATGAATGGGTTTAAGGATGATATAGATGAAATTTAGATAAAGTTACAAGATTTCATGAAGGAATCTTAAGATAGCTTTGTCTTCATTCTTAAACTACTAAAGAAGGAAGTTCCATTAGAAAAGGCTCTAAGAAAAGGAAGTAGTAAAGTCCTAATGCTGAAAGGACTTTAGAATGCTAAAGTTTGTTTTAATGATAACAAAGAGGTAAAGAGATAAATGATTAATGACTTTGATTCTTTACTCACCTTAAACCTTTGCTTGAATTATACTTTTAATTTAATTGAGCTTATTCACCCCCTTTGAGCCCTTGATCATTTTTTTATTTCTAAATAAGTGTATCTTTAACTTTTACTTTAATATTTATGCTTAATATTTACTTTCATATTTATGATACCTAAATATTTGATTTGATATTTTTGATTGAGCATTAATATTAGTCTTATTTGATCAATTAATGTTTTATTACTTTGATTGCATTGGTAAGGGGGAAAGCATGTATTTAGGGGTAGTTATTGCATTTTTGTTCATTTTTAATTCATCAATCAATTATGATTGTCATCATCAATAAAGAGATTATAATATAATGAGATCATATGTTATACTTTATTACTTTATGTTTTAATGTGTCCCTATGTTTCATTGATATGATTTCTTGTTAGACAAAATTATTATTGTTTGGATAATCTTTGTTTGATTTATACTTACTATAAAATATCTTTAACTTTCAAATTTGAATTATGCTAACAATTAAACAAAGATTTTGCTTTCTATCACATGTGTATTTATCAAAAGGTATTGAATAAAACCTTAAGTAATCTTAATGAAAGATGATAAGAATCATGAATATTTAAAATTGATAGAAATATAAGATCAATTGACTTTTACTATCAACCAAATAAAGAAAAGAACTAAATATTTTGGATCAGTTACCTTATGTTATTAGCTAATTAATAAGTAGACAAGAGAAGAAAAGAGAAAGAAATAAAAAATTTGGGTTACTTAACCAAACATATGGCTATAGTGCATAAGACACCAAAGAGTTACAAAGTGAAAAATTATAGAGAATTTAGATTGGTTAACTTGACTAATAGTTATAATTGATCAAAGGTAATTTAAGAGTTAAAGTTTTAATATTGCAAGAATTACAAAAAATTCAAGTCAGTTAATTAGACTAATTGCTACAGTCAATCAATACAACTAAAAAATTGAGAATGGAGAAGTTTAAGAAAGTTGCAAGGATTTTAAGTCGATAGACTAATCTAAGTGCTACGTTAAACTGATGTCTTAAACATAAAGTTTCTTATTTCAAAAATTAATTTTCTTTATGGAAAAAAATTAATTATTAATGGTTAATTTGTTATCTTTGTTTATGAGAGAGTGTATAACTCTTTGGAAGTGTATGGGTAAAAGATCAAAATAAGGTTCTTAAGAAAATGTATTGTGCATAGCAAAAAATCATGCCTCAAAGATAAAATTTCTTGTTTTCAAAATTGATTTTCTTTATGAAAAAAAATCAATTTCCAATTGTTAGTTTGTTATTTGGTCTATAAGAGAGTTTTTGTAAAGTATGGGCAAATGAATGAAAAAATAGACATTGAGAAATTATATTATACTTAGTGTAAAAAATTAAGAAAAAGAAAAGAGAAAGAGAAATCAATAGCAAGAGTTATAAGAGTGAAAAGTTAATACTGTCAAAGTGTAAGAATACTTTAGTTGACATTATGAAATAGCAATAATACTTTAGTGAAAAGCAATAAAATATAAATCTTTAAGTTATGAATAACCATTAGTTCTTATGAAAGATTTATGAAAATTTTGTTGTGGTTAAAATCAAGGTAATTTAATGTAGATTATTGTCTTCATCCTACAAAAATCAAAAGAATTAATGGACTTGAAATCTTAAGGAATAAACTTTAAGAAGTAGACGTAAGTTCCCAGTTTTAGATAAACCACTATAAATTTTCATGCATGCTCTCTCTTCCCTTATTTTTTTATTTATACTTATTTACATTGCTTGGTTTATTATTTATTATTATTGTTGTTCCCACAGCCTTGTATGGGTTGTAATTGTTGTCAACTAAGTTTAAATGTGCAAGAAAGTAAAGCCACATAGAAGGGTAAGAAGGTAAATCCACATGGAAGGGTAAGAACGTAAATTGGCCACGTAAGCCCTATTAAGTTTTCATGGAAGAGATATATAAAGACCTTGGAAGATAAAAATAGGAAGAGGCCAACACAATTGAATACACGGCAAAAAGAAGGGGCGTCAACAATATTGAGCATTCAGTAAACCCTAGACAACTGATCAACAAAAAGAACACCAAACCCTATACGGAAGAACACCACCGGATCAAGTGAACAGTGCAACCATCGTGAACAGTAGTCATCGTAAAACAATTACGTCATGAACAGCCCAAAAGAAGAAGAGAAACTTGACGACCGACGAACAGTACATGGCAAAACGAAGAGAAGCACGGCCAAAATCAGATTTGGGGGCTAAAGGCAGATGGCTGAAACAATTAAGGGAAGGACAACCAAAAAAGAAGAAAAAAAAACGAGTTGATGGCGGAAGGAGAAGAAACCCGACAAGGAGAAGGGAAACTCGACGGCCAAATTGGAGTAGATCGGCGGAAGGAGAGAAACCCGTGAGGAACGGCACACCACCTGCATACAGCGATCTGTGAGGAGACAACACAGTAGAGAGAAAAAGAGGAGACAACCAGAACAGAGGAGTCGATATAGCCAAAATCAAATCCAACTGGACGGTGAGATAGATCCAGCTAGATAGTGAGAGAGATCTGGCCAAGTGGGTGAACGAAAAAGAGAAATCTGGTGAAGAGAGAGAAATTCAGTGAGAAGAGAGAGAAATCCGGTGGTAGGAGAGAGAAATTTGGCTGGACAGTGAGAGAGACATAGACAGGTGAGCCATGAGACAGTAAGATCATGAGATAAGGAGACGAGTGAGATCGTAAGACTGTGAAAGTAGGAATTGTGTGAAACAACGTAGAAAAGAAATTCAGTGAAGCACGTAAAAAACTTAATGTATTTCCATATTTCTTCAAAAGAGGTTAGAGAGCGTTGCGGTGAACCTCTAAACAGTCGTGCAGCAACCTTTTAATTCAACAGAGGCCAGACAAGTTAGAAGAAGTGTAGACACAGTAAGTGACACTCTTTGTATTGTACTTACTTAGTAATTGCAATAGTTAAAGGAGTAGAGAATTAAAGACATCTATTGTAACCTATTTTTACAAGTATAGTGGATAGTCTCGGTAGAGGGAGAGTCCCTACCACTTTGGATGTACGTCACGTTGACGGAACCACGTAAATCTCGTATGTCTTTAATTTGCTTTATGTTCTATGTTTTGAATTGAGATGTGAACACAGTTAAAGTATCAGCCAACCCATAACCTAACGAAGATCTAAATAAGAACATCTGTATTGTTTATTAGGCAATGTGACTTTGGGGACTATTGTGATTAATAGGTAACAATAGATTTACTTTAGTCGAATCTGAGAAAGAGTTCGCTTTTAAGAAAAGATTGAAGTTGTTCACTTAGCTGCAAATTGCGAACTGTTGTGATACTGATTCACCCCCTTCTCAGTATCACAAACTAATAGATCCTAGGGAGAAGTAAGGAACTTCAATTAATTATTTGGTTGTCACTTTTTAAAGTTGAGATTAAGTAATGAGTTAAATAATCAAACCGAATAAATTTAATTTACCTATCTCATAGGTTGCTATAAACCAATAATGTACATATTGCCCCTTAAAGGATTAAATCAACTTAATTATAATGTGGCTTAATTAATGATGACATAATCTATATATTATTATGTAAATTTAGACAATTAATCTTAACTATTAATTTTAGTATTTTATAAAAATACCAAATTAGTCTAAAGTTGTATTTATATATAATTAATCCTCTTTTTAACACATGAAAAAATTTCATTGAAAGCCATGTAATAATAATAAAAGCCAAGAAAAAGAGTGGTTATTATGTTAAGGTAAACTTGTGAATACTTTAGATACATCAATAATTACAACTTTTACCAATTTAGATGTGTGATTTATCATGCTATTTGTATGAAATTATTTAATTTTAAGATCTAAAATTAATATTTAATAATGATGTTTTTATTTAAAAATCTAATAAGTAGTATTAAAGCAAATGATTTTATAAAATAAATATTTCTTGTATATTAATAACAAAATATATATTTAATTAATGACTTTTTTATCCAAAGAAAATAATGTAACCTTTTATTTTGTCCTTTAAAGCTAATGAACTATTTTGTTTGACTCTTATATGAAACAATAATTAAAAAAAATATAATTCCAAGAATTGTAAATTCTTATCATTAACATACAAGCTATAACAATTCTATGATTAATGTAATTTAGGTCCCTTCTAAATAAATGATGATAGACAACCACTTGACCTAATTAACCATATAGTTTAAGTTAATACTTAATGAATTAATAAAAAATAAGGTGACATAAGAGAATTATAATTTTCTTATTTTGTTTAAAGGAAATGCAACAACATTTGTGCAGTAAAAGAAATGTTGACCTATATTGCATAATTAAGGAATATTAATATTTATAATTAAATATATTTAGTTATCCAAAGATGTCAAATGAATTTTATTAAAAGTATTTAATTTATCTATTATAATAAAGATTTGGTATTTACTTATAATAGTGTATTATAGTATTTTTTTTTAAGGAGAATTATAATACACTTTTATTGTCTTATGATTAGATTTGATTTATTATTGATTATGAGCATTTATGACTATGCAATTATTTCAATTTACATCAATGTTTTATCTGCTATTTTGTTCAATCATTTAAATCTCCAAAAATGATATAAATAATAGTTTACTAGATCACCAATTACGTCGTATTACATTATTGAGTTACTAATATTGTAGTAAAACTTAAGACCTATGAACTAATAGTTAAAAACTTTTTTTTAACAACTCATTTTAAACTTGATGTCTTCTAAATATGGTATATTAACTATAATACTATAAAAGATAAGTAAAAAGTTAATGAATGAATGACATACTTGTCAAGGAGAAATTGATATTGAAAAATCAAATGAGTCATTGCATTAATCTAATAAGCAATAAGGTTGGAAATGAATAAAACTAAATGTCAACTAATTAAAGAATAAAAAGGCATATTTATACTCCTAAGAATAAAAAAATGGTAAGTATCACTTTTATATGAAGGTTAACATTATCAGAAAAATTACCTAAAATTACATGTTTGGTTTTAAAAGAAAAGTAAATTAGATGTTTTAAAGCATTAGTATGTTTAAAACTATTTAATGGAAGTAGAAATTTTTAATCTACATGAAAAGAAATTAAACTTTTAAACAATTAATAGTTACTTTACTAATTACATAAATAAGTTTAAACAACCTAGATTTTATTGCCTAAATCAAGTCCAAGAATTATATAAATTGGTAATGCAAGTTGTAATGAGAATACTAAAATTAATAGGAATAATAAATGTTAAAAAATGGACATAAATGAAATTAAGGGAAATATTCTTCTATACATAATAGTTTCTTCATCTACTATTACCTTAAATGTTGTTTAGATTAAGAGATGGTCCTTAAAAGAACTAAGTCAAAATTGATTAATATAATTAAATCACAAAAAGTAGTCTAAAAAATATTTTAAGAGAAAGAAAATTAGTTATTTCAATTGATTTTATGATTTATTCACAGAGTCAAAATTTGATATTATAATCAATAAAGATTCAATTTCATTTTTACAAGTTATAAAAAATATTAAATATGGTAAATCGATTAATGCTATGAAAGATTAGTTGAAATTTATTGAAATAAACAATGTTTAGGATTTCATCAAATTCCTATAATATTGAAAAAGAGTCAATTATTAATAAGTCTTAAGATTAAGTGCAACTTTAGTGGCAATATTAAATAATATAAAGATAAACTTGTTACTAAGGGTTATAACTAAAAAAGTGACATTGATTATGTAAAAACATTTTCTCCTATTTTAAAGAAAGATTAATTAACAATAATAAAGATATTGATAACTTAATATGATTTGAAGTTATACTAGATTGATGTAAAAATTATTTTAATAATAAAGATCTTGAAGAGAAAATTTACATTGGTTAATTTAAAAAAAGTTTTGATATAAGGTAAAGGAAAGAAATGGTGTATAGATTTAAAAAATCAATATATAGATTGAAATAAGATTCTTGATAATGCTATATTAAATTTAATAATATCATAACATCTTTTAGATTTTGAAGAAAATATTATTGATTAGTATATAGTACAAAAAATCAATAAAAGTAAATTTAACTTTTTAGTCTTATAAGTTAATGATATTTTACTTACTACAAGTAATTTAACTATCTTATGTGAGATTAAGAATTCTTTCAAAGAATTTTGGAATAAAAAACATATCGTACAAGCATTTTATGTGATAGAAATATAAATATTTACCAATGATTGTTCCTATATAACAAGGGTAGAAAATTTATTTCCATACACCATTTGAAAAATGATATGGAAATAAGAAAATGAAATCAATTTCATTTACTTTTATTGTTGATAACTTAATATATTTGCAAACCTATATTAGGTTAGATATCAATTTTATAATCAAAATGTTAGACATATATTAACATAATTGGATTATTGAAAACTTGTAAAGAAAGTGATGAGGTATTGGCATAAGAAAAAAATTATATACTTATATACAAAGAAAGAAAATGCAATCTTTTAGAAACAATAGGATATTTAGATTTAAATTTGATTAGATACTTTTAATAAAAAAAATCTACTATTAATTATTTGTTCCTATTAAGAAAAATAATAATATCATGAAATAATAAAAAACAATGTCTATTGTTACTTCATTTATTATGAAAGCAAAGTTTATAATATGGTCACATTCATGACACTAAAAATTTATTTCAAGATTTAAGATTATTGATGTCATTATTAAAAATTTATATGATAATTCAATCATAGCATCTTCTTCCAAGACCAACAAATATTTTAGGGTATTAAACTTATAAAATTAAAATATTTTATTATTATGGAAGAAATTCAAAAATAAAAAGTTTTAATCAAGCACATGATAATTGATTTAATGATAACGAATTATCTTTAAAGTTTACAACTAACATTACGTAGATAATATATTATTAGAATAAGTTTTGGTTGCACTAATAATAATTGATTATATATGACATAATGATACTTTAAGCTCATTGATATATTTTCTATTATTTGATGATTAGATATGCATTATTATTTTTTAGTTAAAAAAATATTTATGAAATATTATTGTGAATAATTATGAAATTAAGTTTAATATAATACTTTATGACTCTTATGTGATAAAAAAATATATTGTAGTTTATGTAACAAAGTATTCTAAATAAATAGAATATAACTAGAATAACTCGCACTAAATAATTTGTGTTATACAACCTTATAATGTAATCATAAGCAATTATTTATTATTGTTATTTATACATAACAATGAATGGAGGAAATTTTTTATGAAGTGAGAGAATATTCCTAAATAGTATGTCAAATTAAGAATTGAATTCACATGTAACTCGATTAATAAGGAGATAATCTATATATTATTGCATAAAATAAGACAATCATGTTAAATTAATTAACATGAGTGGCCCATGTCATTTAAAGTATGACTCAAAATAAAAGGCCTAATATGATGGTCAGTTAGACATAATGGTAATTTGGGTCATCGGGTTTAAAATCCCTCCACTCTCCCTATTAAGAATAAACGTTACAGGAAGAGGAGTATCTTCCTATTAAGAATAATCGTTACAGGAAAAGGAGTATCTTCCCATTTAAGATAATTATTGTAGAAAGGGATGATCTTCCTATTTAAGGTAACGGTTACAGGAAAGGAATATGTGTATATATATTTTCCCTTATTAAGAATAACCGTTACAGGAAAAGGAGTATCTTCTCATTTAAGATAATTATTACAGAAAGAGAGGATCTTCCTATTTAAGGTAACGGTTACAGGAAAGGAAGATGTGTATATATATATATATATATGCTATTACAGACCTTTCCTAGAGCTCAACCATCAGAGAGAGAAAACGTAAAGAAAAGAAAGGGGAAAGAGTAGGAGAAAAGAGAGAAGCGTTCAGGAACGAAACAGAAGAGGCTTCCCATCTCCACTGCAGGACATCAGCATAATGGACAACGGTATGTTGATTTCAATTACAGTTTTATTGCTAGTATTCGCATAAAGAAAGATCCTGCAATATATGAAATAAGAATTTCATAAAGAGAAATTCTAGAAAAGTCCAACAAATCAATTTCAATCGTTGATCTAATATTTGATTGGCAAGTTTAATGAGATCTAAAGTTGCAATATATATATATATATATATCAGAATATGTCCTTTTTTAATATATATAAAAATGTTAATTAAAAATATATAATTATGGTAAGAATTAATATAATTATGCTAATTCTCTGGATACATTGATGATTATAATTTCTATTAATGTATTCTTTATACAATATTATTTAATTTTAAAATTTAAAACTGATGTTTAATTTTTTTTAAGAAATCAAACAAGTAAATCAAAAGTTAACAACGTTTACACATTTTTTTGTGTCTCAAGGGAATAGTGTAGATATGAATTTATACACATACACAAACGTGGAGATTCGATGTTGATGGGCGTCAAAAAGGAAGCTTGACGATTTATTAAGTGATTAGAGAATAACCTATATAATTAATCCACATCGTCGATCGAAGCGGCGCCCTGGATACCGTGAAAGTTATTACTCTGATATTTTATTACAACTTGTGACAGACAAGGATCCTCAGCTTGCCGTTGAATAGGACGCAATTAACAGGGAAATGATGTAATCTGTGGATTTGACAAAACTCCAAGTGACGCGAAATTATTCTTCGTGTGGCTCGTGACAGAAAATTCGATATACGGCGGCACTTTAGGCCACTTTCTATATACATATAATAATTTGAAACAGCAGATTAAAAGTCATTATTCTTGTTGGACACGTCTCGCCTGGTCCTTGCTGGCTGTTCTACCTCCCAAGGCATGCCGGTGGAATCTTAGGAACTATTATCGGTCAATACACCGAAAAATGTTGAAAACTTGCGCGCATTCAAGAGTGGAATGGAGGATTGATGCTATTGCATTTTCCCAGTGTCGACATCTACCAAGATTCAAGAATATATTGGACTGATTGCCATCTAATGTCATATGAGGAGGGCTTTGCAGACAAAATGAGTTCATGGATATCGAAATATTTGAATTTAAACTAGTCTCTGTAAGACATAAAGAACAGGTACACAAATTAGGCTGTCAAATTTTTTGTGTTTTTTTTTTAGTACATGCTGCTTTCTGTGGTCGGAGAGGCCAATTCAGCTGTCAAACTCCAAGAGACATCTCTCTTGAATATAAATGTGATTTATCATGTGGTTTTTATTATATCATATTGTCATGTACTTGTAATTTTTATTATTAATTATAATTTCATATTGAAAATTGAAAATATATAATAAATGATAATAATCGAGCACTATACATGTCTGAATTTAAAATGCGTCTAAAATTCACGGTTATAAAAATATGATATAATTAAAAGCAGACAAATAGCTGTTTTAGTTGGGACCTGGGAATAGCGGATCTGCCAGTATGCGACATTCAAACGATTGACTGGTCTCCGTTTTGAGCCACCAATTCCTCGATCACCTTTATTTGCAACGCACGCACACAAGCAAACACATCGAAGTCCCCCATCTCACCTGAATACCAGGCTGTCTGAAAAAGGTTTTCAAGAATGAAAATTTCGAGCATACATACGCCTTCCCTTTGACCACCAACGTCTCAAAAATAATCAATTTCCAAGAGTATCCCTTCTCTCCACTTAATTCTCGGAAAATTTGTTCTATTTTTCCGAGAATCAAATTCCTCTTTCCTTTCCCACTCTCCGTCCAATTAGAATCCCAATGTCGTTCCACGTGAAGAGAGTTGACGATCTTTTTTCTGTAAAATATTGAAACTCTTGGGTACAACTTCATTGGCCAGTTTGCAGATGGAAATGTTGCTAGCATTTGGAGAGGAAGGTCGGTCCACATCTAAGACAAAAATCGGAGGGAGCTTTTTGGACGTGAACATGCGGCATATGGGCCACAAGTGTCCCATTCTGAATGGGAGGTGTAAACAGAACAGAAACTCCGCGTTGTCACGTAAGCACACGCGTTGCGGATTAGAATTCAGAAAGCGTGTGAAACCATGCAAAAAATAATTAATTAATCGGTAAACAATATGTAAACACCTATTGCAAAAATGTTACACATGTAAGGCAGCCGGTTTCTTTCAACTTTCTTGGGCGACCAACGTACAACTACTTGAGAGCCTTGAAAAAAAAAGTCAAACTGAAACAGCACCAACATTTTCAGGGTAAAAGGGATCCACCCAACCAATTCCATGAGTTCTCAGGCTTGCCAAATGCAAAGTCAAATGATCTTGTAATAATGACCCCACTTTACAAACCCTTTCACTTCACCGTCCATAACTACTAAATTCTTAGTATAAAAGAGGTGTCTAGACAGCTTAGCAAGGACCGACAACCCCCGCCTTCTGCAAGAGACGCAGCAAATTCTACGAATCCCATATTGAAGCCGAAGATTAAAGTGACACCGAGGAAAGGGAGGTCGAAAATGACGATGAATCGCCGTTTTTGGTTTGTGTGTGTTCTAATGGTGCTGTTGCTGACGGTGCAGATTAGTATAGTCCATGGCAGAGCTTTTCCTTCCGCAAATGAAGCGGTTATTGCCGGATACCAGCAGGTGAATGGAGGTGAATCAACTGGCATAGCTTCCATTTTTGCAAGCAATTCGAGCAGTCGTTCTTCTTCGATAATCAGAAGCTTGATGTTTAAGCTCGCATCTGGGCCCAGCAAAGAAGGCCCTGGTCATTAATTCGCAGTCAAAGACTTCCTTCATTGGTTGTTCTTTCTTTACACTTAAATTGCTTCTTTTTGGATCCTTTTCTTTTTTTTGTTAATTTTTCTACTCCTTTTTCATTCCTTCTAAGGCGTGGATTGTCTCTTAGATTATAGTCCTCAGGAGAGGGCAGATGTAATTTAGTAGTCCTTCTGATTTCCGGTATAGTTAATTACACAGTTCAAATTTCCACGCAGATTGTTGTTTTCTCGTGAAATACATGCATGCAGAAGCACATAAATTGGCAATTTTGTGTTTCTTTTCTTCTTCTTTTTTTTTTCTCCTTTCCTTCTCTCTTTATGAAGGAGAGAGAGACAAGAGAGGAGATGCTCGCAGCTCAAACGTTAACAAAAAGTAAAAGACGACAGACGTTTACTCCAAACAGAGCCCAATGTTGCATTGAATTGAATGAGTTTAAAAAGCAAGCTTTCACCACCAACGTGCAATTTCAAGTGAAAAGAACGCGGAGAGGCTGTTTTGGAAAGTCGTGCCACTGTTAGACAGTTGAGTAGAGATGCCGGTGGAATTCATCGAATAAGAGGTAGTGAGCGTAGATTTGAGGCAATACGAAAGAATATAACGTTAATGAATAAATGTTGCCATTGTAGCACGATGAGTGGGATAGAATACGAAGACCATATGTTCCGAAAGTGCGATTACAAAGTTTTTTGTTGAAGCAAATACGCGCGAATTGGATCCGGCTACCGATACTATTAGGGTCCATTTTGTTCGTTGCACGGGGAAAATAACTTCCATTGTTGTTCTGTATTCCGATTTGGCCCGCTTGGTTCATACATAAATTGTCAACAAGCGAGCAGTTGGTGAACGAACAAAATTTGTAAACGTCAACAGTGATGTACACCAAACAAGGCTACGACTTCTGCTTTTTCGGACAAGGGTATTGGAGTCCGTGCGCTGCGGCGAAAATCAGAGCGCTTTAGAAGCAAGTGGAGGGGAAAATCGATGCGGCGCATGCGTGAGAGCCAACCTAGTTCCAGACAACCCAGTTCCAGTCAAGCAGTCAAACAACTTACTTTCCTTAATTTTAGCGCGGAAAGCGTTTAGTTAAGCTTGAAGCAACTTTCACGTGGATCCCCCTCTCCCCCGTTCTTTTAAACCATCGAGCAGGTGAAGCCATTGTACCGTCAAAATATCAAAAGACAAGCCAATTCTAGTAAACGACGCTCTTGCTCTCCTCCACGAGTAGCGCGACAAGGAGTGCAGCTCAAGGAGAGAAGCCTCGGGGAAACGAAATCCGCCAGCCTACTTGCCCTACTCAAAGACCCCTGGAATGTGTAGCATATGCAAAATGGATTTCAGAATCCCGTACAGAGGTAAAACTGATGAAGGTAAAAGTACGGCCAAAAAAAAAAAAGAATTTCGATAAATAGCACCTTGATTTACACCTATCGCCTTTGTTTTGTTTGAATTACATCTATCATATTTTTTTCCCCTCAATTTTTTACATTTTGTTTTTCGTCAATTCTCTGTCATCTTTACCACACAATAATTCAGATTTTACCGGTACGACAGTAATTTTGCGATAATGTACAAATAAATTTTTTAAAATATAAAAATTAACTTAAAAAATTATTAAAATTTTGAAAAATAAAAATTAATTTTAGGAAACAGAAAATGAATTCTAAATCAATTTTAACAAAAAAAAAACAGAAAAAAGCAAAAACTTCTAAAAAATTAGAAATTAAGTTTAAAAAACAAAAATAAATTCTATAATAGTTTCTAAAATATAGAACTTAATTGTTGAAAAATTATGAAAATTTCTAAAAACTAGAAATTAATTTTTAAAATACAGTAATTTCTAAAAACATAAAAGAATTTTAAAAAATGAAGATTAATTTTGCAAAATTTTGAAAAAAATTCAAAAAAGTTATGAAAAATAAAAATTAATTTTGATCATGTTAATAGAAAACAATAGCGGCACCACCCTGTGCTCGATGACGTCGACCGATTTTGACGAAAACATAGCGATGACAAACATAATCTTCAATGCATCGTGCCAATAAGATAAAAGACGACATCCTGCATGGATCTAATAATCGAGCAATAGGAATCAACTATTAGCAAGCTATGAAGTGTGGTGGCGGTGGATTGAATAGCGGAGGAGGAGGAGGGGACATGGTTGCTGGGGGTAAATTTTGAGTAAGGTCAAAATAAATAACAGATGTGTTAATTTGACATTATCTTTTCTTTACACTAATAAGCTATTAAATTCAAATAAAGTCCAGGCAAGTAAAGGTTATTAAATTTATGAATTCTTTTTATCTACATAATATTTATTTTTTTTATTTTTTTGCATAAAATTAATTGACTATATAACTTCCTCATATTTAAAATTCTACCAAAAAAACCTTTGAATGGACATGACGGAACTTTAGGAAGAAACGGAGAGGTTCAAGAATGTGGCCCCGATATTAT